>CM076414.1:20113524-20166655 GCA_038363315.1 Mugilogobius chulae
ATAAACGTTTCTGTGGAAATATCTCATACAAACGTGAACAGAAACGAGATTTTTCAACCTAATTACATTTTGGTCGAGCGAGCTGCAGCAAACAGTAATTAAAACACTGAGAAGTTGATTAAAAATGTCAAAGAAGGGAAAGTTTTAGTTGTTGTTGAACCCACGTGAATAAAGTTCCTGTTGTAAAACTTGAATCACTGGTAAAAATAGAAGTAAAGTTAATTATAGTAGGTTTACAGTATTTACAGTATCACCTATTTGATCTAAATGAGTAAAGTTCATATGACAGATTATAACAGTTTCTAACTTTGACATAGTTTGGTGTGATAGTCCTTGTGGTAAATATTTATCATAGTTTTACAGCTGTTAAGGTACAATTTATGAAAAAATTTACAATAATACAATAAGTTATACAAGTTGTAGAACAGAATCCTCCACATGTGTCGCTAAAAACATCAAACTGCAACCACAATTTACACACAACTGACACAAAATTAAAGTGTTGCAAGGTATTATCATTTGTCAAATTAATTTTTTAATACAAATTTACACACAGACTCTTAGAGCCATAAGCCCTCCAAATAAAACTATATTTAAAGATGTAATTCAGGGGGGTCTGGGGGTCCTCCCCAAGACAAATTTAATGTTCTTTCTTATTATGTGACTGTACTCAATGTATCGGTACAGAGATATATCGTGACAAACTAATTGGCAAAATGCGTATCGTTACATCGAGATATGTGTCGGGATACTTAAATTCATATAATTTACACTTATGAACCTGGACTTTAGCTTTAAGGCTGATGCCATTGAGCTGAACAGTGACTTATGTGTAGGACACTTGTATCTAACATAAAGAGCAGTTTGAAAATACAATTCCTCTGCATTTTTTAGTCTACATAATCAAATTAACATTTTACACCAATTTTAGAGACAATTATACTCAAAATGTTTTTTTAGTTTATGTCTTTTAGTTTTTTTTTACAATATTAAAAATATCTCCTAAGCAGATTTTTATGATTTTTTTTTTTTTTTTTCAAAAATATATCTTGATACTAGGGATGCACGTTTTTACTTTTTTCTTTAACCGTTAGATGGAGCTCTTCACGGTCAATAATCGGTTAACCGGTTACGTAAACGCAGTACTTTTTATTGTTGTTGTTTTCACTGGACGTGTTATAATTGAGCACAGCAGAGTTACGAGAGTGAACGCAGAGCAGAAACAGCGATAGGCCTTTGAATTTGGCACAACACGACTGAATAAAAACCTCTATATAAGCACTGTTTCAATGCACTGTTGCACTAGGTAAAACTACTCATAAATAAGGTGTCACGTTTCAAAGTTGCTGGCTGCTAATGTTAGCCTCTTACCTTCGATAGCTCTGACCAAATCTGAGTAATCCAGTCTGTTTTCTTCTCCAACATAAAATCCAAGTTAATTAATCCTGCTGCATGATTGATATTAGTCCATAAACACTGCAGTGTCATGCAGGTTTGCTCAGTCCTTATGAGATAAAGAGTGTTTTTGTAGTTTTAGCGATCTTTTTTTTCACTCTGACAAACGCCAGCGGTTCAGAGGCAGTTGGCGCCCTCTGCTGGAGCAACTGTGTCAGTTAACCGGTGAAAGACTTCTCACTCGGTTACGCCATTAGTCACAGTTAACCGGTTAATCGATTAACCATGAACATCCCTACTACTTACTACTTACTACTACTACATCCCTACTTATTTATTTATGAAATTATATCGGGATTTACGTGTATCGGGATACGTACCGTATCAGAAGGCTCTTGGCAATAAACAGCCCTATTATGTGATTTCATTTTACTATAATTAAAAAGACATGAGGTAGTGAAATAAAAAAATCCCCTGTTCCCTCTCCATAGAGGCCAGATTTAAGGGGCCAGCGACAGATGCCCTTAGCTCCGCCCCTGTAAAAGGGAGCTTTAAAGGAACCCCGAGAATTTTTTAATGTTTGTTTTCGAGTTTCCTTATATCATCCAAGATATAAATACACACGAAAATAATCTGAAAAATATACCGTTTTATTAAACTTTTAAGAAATATATTTTCACGGAAGACGCCATCATTGTTTACAACACAGTGCATTATGGGTAGTATGACGTCGAATCGTGTAACTACGAGGAAAGCTATGAAAGCTTACCGCATTCTCCTTGTTTCCTCCTGAGACGAAATCACAACCAAAAGCCACACAATGTACCATTTTACAATGTGTTGTCGACGAAAAACTACTGACGCTCCTGTTAACCAGATTAACGGCAACTGTTGCAGCTGTTGCAGCGTCTCACGACTGACGCTCACTGCGCCAGTGCGCCACACGATTCTGCGTCGGGAAAACACTGCTGGTGCTGCTTTTGTCAAGTCAGAGTCTGTTTTATGTCACATTCATGCAAAAGTATAAGCTGCACAGACCAGTTTTAAACAGTTCTGTGATGTATGTTTCACACAGCTTGTGCCGCTGTTATTCAGATACATTGTCTTTAGAACCGTACTCGAATCAACCTATGGATGGTGTTCTCTCCAATGTGTCCAAGGTCTTTGATTGTGCTCAGAGCTGTGAATGATCAGACTCATGTATCAAACGTCAGTCAATCTGCCTGTACAGCCTATGGGACGAGCCGGCTCTGAGTGAGGCATAAAAATAAATCTATAATCATGAAGGATGTATCTATCTTTAGCTTTCTTTTTCAATATGATTATACAGAATAGGTGATTTTCCCACCTCCACAAAGTTTCACTGCGTCACATAGAAGTTTCATACATAAAGTGTGAAAAGTACTTTTAAAAGAATAAGCGCTTCAGAACGTCCCTGCAGTGTGAATAGATAATCATGAATGCAAACGAACTGTGACTCACTCAGTCCAAACGTGCACCGAAGAAGAATAACTGTGGTGCAATTATTTATGAGCAAGAGCAGAGTTTGTGCTGCCAAGTTGGACCCTCTAAACCCATTACTGACTTCATTTGTTTATTCATCCGGGTTCATCTGGTTCTGTCCTGGTTTAGTCTGGTTTAGTCTGGTTTAGTTCTTATTCTGTCCTGGTTTAGTCTAGTTTAGTTCTTATTCTGTCCTGGTTCCATGTCACTGTGTGTTTTGGTTTGTGTCGGTTCAGATAAGTTCATCTCCAGAGTTTCAGAGTGATTGACAGATGAAATATCCAATCATAAGTCAGTGCTGGTCTAAGTCGGGTTGGACTCTCTCTCTCTCCTTTGTCTATCTTTCTCTCTTTCTTCTCTCTGCCTTTCTCTTGCTTCTCTCTTTCCCCCACCTCATTCTCTCTTTTGTCCCTTGCTCCTCCTAACTATCTCGCTCCCTCTTACCTCCTCTCTCTCTCTCTCTCTCTCTCTTCATATCACTCTCTCTTTCCTTCTCTCTCCCTCTCTCTCTCTTACCCCTTTCTCTCCCTCTCCATATCTGTCTCAGATCTCTCTTATCCCCATCTTTCTCTCTCTTTCCTTCTCTCCTCTCCCTTTTTTCTCTTATCTCTCTTAGTCTCTCTTTCTTTCCTTCTTTTTCTTTCCTTCGCTCTCCCCTTCCCTCTTTTTCTCTATTTTTTCCTCTCTTTATCTTTCTCCCTCCCTATTTCTTACCCCCATCATTTCTCTTTCTTTCCTTCTCTCTTTTTTCTCTCTCTCACCCCTTTCGCTCTGACCTCTCCTACTTTCCCTCCTCTCTCCCTCTCTTTTTTCCTTCTCTTTTCTTCTCTTCTCTCTCTTTTTTTCTCTTTATCTTTCTTCCTCCCCATTTCTCTCCTAACTCCTTTACTTTCTTTCTCTGTCTCTCTTACCCCCTCTCTACCTTTCTCTTCCTGCCTGTCTTTCTTTCTTTCCTTCTCCCTCCCAATCTCTCTCTCTCTCTTTATTATCTTTCTTTCTTTCTTTCTCTCTCTTTCTCTCTCTCTTCTTCTTCTTTGTATACAAAAGACATTGCAGTTCATCTCTATTGACTGTGATTCATTTTTGCCACTCAATGCTGACGTTTAGAACAGTGTGATGTCATCTGCTTAAGCTCTACACGATGTAAACTTGAATATTTCCTAACGCGGCAGCTTCAGGTGTAACGAGGGTGGACATCTGTGCTTGTTTTAACGACTGCAGTTCACTGGGCTCATATAGTGTAACAGTAACCACGGCGACCGCAGAGCCGAGAGGCGATTGGACCAAACACAGGAAGCAGAACGGCAAACAGACTGACTGACTGACCAGCAGCAGCAGCAGGGCCCGTCGTCATGGCAGCGGGCGCTAAGGTGAGTCAGAGGGAAGAGACAGAAATGGGAGAGAAAGAGAGAGAGAGCGAGAAGGGGAGAGAGAGAGAAAAGAGAGAGAGAGAGAGAAGGAGAGTGAGAGAGAGAGAAGACAGAGAGAGAGAGAAGGAGAGCAAGAGAGAGAGAAGACAGAGAGAGAGGGGGAGAGAGAGAGAGAGACAGGGAGCGAGAGAGAGAGTGAGAGAGAGAGAAAAGACAGAGAGAGAGAGGGGAAGAGAGAGAGAGACAGAGAGAGAGAGACAGAGAAAGAGAGAGAGCGAGAGAAGACAGAGAAAGAGAGAGAAGACAGAGAGAGGGGGAGAGAGAGAGACAGAGAGCGAGAGAGAGAGAAGAGAGAGAGAGGGGGAGAGAGAGAGAGACAGAGAGAGGGGGGAGAGAGAGAGAGAGGGGGAGAGAGAGAGACACAGAGAGAGAGAGAAGACAGAGAGAGGGGGGGAGAGAGACAGAGAGCGAGAGAAAGAGAGCGAGAGAGAGAGAAGACAGAGAGAGAGAGAGGGGGAGAGAGAGAGACAGAGAGCGAGAGAGAGAGAAGACAGAGAGAGAGAGAGGGGAGAGAGAGAGAGACAGAGAGCGAGAGAGAGAGAAGACAGAGAGAGAGATTGACAGGGAGCGAGAGAGAGAGAGAGAGAAGACAGAGAGAGAGAGACAGAGAGAGAGAGGGGGAGAGCAATTTGAACAGGAAGGCAATGGACCTATGTATATTTCAAAGCCGTTTTATATAATTTTAACGTTTTACAATGACCAAAATGTAAGTTGCTCTACTAGAAAATGCATAAAAACACAGCATGTAGGGCATATAGATCTACTGAACAATAACTGACTTTTTCAACATGCTAGTAGACTTGTTTTTCTTTTTAATCTGCAGCTAAAAACAGTAAAAGTAAACGCAGTGTGTGTGTGTGAGCGTGTGTGTGTGAGGTATCAGAGGTTGATCTGAGTTTGCAGCAGCTTGTCGTTGTCGTCTTGTGGTTTTTGCAGGCTTCCTCACACGGAAACTTTACACTCACAGGTTCGTCTTCACCTGCTTTGGACTTATTTTAAGCTTTCGTTTCGACTGTACGTGAAATATACTTCCTACAAACAAATAACGCTCGTAAAAAGTAACTATTTCCTCATTCTGACCATAAATGCTGTGCAAATGATAAGAATTTGAATGGAGGAGATTTGTCAGTGATCAATCTGTGTGTGTTTTTATTATAAATGTACTTTTTATTGTTAAAAATATGAACTTCCTGCGCTGCTCCCAGTGTCAGGTTCTGCTGACGTGTAGGCCTGGTTCAGTAAATTAACTGGGATCAAACAAAACAGTGCATCCGTGCCACGTGCCGGGCGCAGCTCTGGAGCAAAAACATCTCTTCAGGCCAAAGCCAAAACAGATCAGGACAAGACAGCAGTCAATGGGTTTTGTCAGTGATCGAAATGACTGGTTTAATGTTTTTTTTTTTTTTTTTAACTTTGTTTTAATAATGCTCTTTCCTATGAAAATATGTTTTTGAAAATGTTATGCTGCCTTCAGACCGGACAGTTTTGAAGCGTCCAATTTTGCGTGTTGGATATTTTCGAAGCTGACACCCCAACATGCGTCCTAAATTCCCCCAAAGCGTGTCAGGGGTGTTGGGAGACAAGGATACTTTTTATGCCCCGACGCAGACAGGTCAGGTTGAGAGAAAGGATGGAGGGAGATCTTGCTACATTTATAAAACATAGCTTAAGCTAGCTGCACATTACAGGAGTTTTGTCCTGATTTAAGCTCGATGTGCCTCTCGAGTGCGGGGAGGCGTGGCCAGACTAACAATTTTCGTAAGAGATTTTTTGTCGTTTCTCCTTATGTGTGTGCGTCACTGCGACTATTTGTCGTTAGGTTCACATGCTGCACCTACACATAAAAAAAATGTGTACGTGCAGCATGTGAACCTAACGAACAAATTTCAACGCGCTAGATGCAAATTCGTGCCGCAAATTCACTGGACGCCTCAAGACATTTACGTAACACGTAAACTGGACACTTTGAACGCTCCAGCGCTGTCCGGTCTGAACGCAGCAAATCTGTGCAGTCCAGTTTACATTCATCAAAAGTGCACATTTGATTTCTATAAATTGTGCTGCCCTATGTGATTGTTTTCATCCATCCATCCATCTTCTTCCGCTTTATCCGGGGTCGGGTCACGGGGCAGCAGTCTGAGCAAGGACGCCCAGACTTCCCTGTCCATACACACCTCCTCCAGCTCTTCTGGGAGGATCCCGAGACGTTCCCAGGACAGTTGAGAGACATAGTCCCTCCAGCGTGTCCTGAGTCTTCCCCTTGGCCTCCTCCCAGTGGGACATGCCCGGAACACCTCACCAGGGAGGCGTCCAGGAGGCATCCGGTACAGATGCCAGAGCCACCTCAGCTGCTCCTCTCGATGTGGAGGAGCAGCGGCTCTACTCCGAGCTCCTCCCGTGTGACTGAGCTTCTCACCCTATCTCTAAGGGAGCGCCCAGCCACACTGAGGAGGAAACTCATTTCGACCGCTTGTATCCGCGATCTTGTCCTTTCGGTCATTACCCAAAGCTTATGACCATAGGTGAGGGTTGGAACGTAGATTGACCGGTAAATCGAGAGCTTTGCCTTTCGACTCAGCTCCTTCACCACGCAGTTCGATACAGCGATCTCATCACTGCAGGCGCTGTATCGATCTGCCTGTCAATCTCACGCTCCATCCCTCCCTCACTTGATTGTTTTCAGCACTTGTTTAAATAAATGACTAGAAACATGTTTTGATTTTGTCTCTGGATGTCTAGATGTATCCTTTCAGTAGGTTAATAGTTTAAATAAATTGTGTTTTCTGTTCCAGTTGCACGGCTACAGAGGCAAAGATCCGCTGGGTTTACAGATCTTCATCGGGACGGCCGACGAGCGCATCCTCAAACCTCACGCCTTCTACCAGGTTCACCGCATCACGGGCAAAACTGTGACCACCAGCAGCTACGAGAAAGTCCCTGCACGGAACCAAGGTCCTGGAGATTCCTCTGGAGCCCAAGAACAACATGAAGGCCATGTAAGTGACTCAGGGAGGAAGTTACGGTTGTTGTGTAGAAAGTGACATGTTGTGAGGTCAATACTTTCTAACACATTACATCTTACATTACATTACACTATGGATGGGTATTGTTAAGGATTTATCCATACTACTACTCTTATCAATCCAGTCTTTTATCAGTTCTCTTATCGGTACTTTTACTCACAAAGAACAGTAAATACAGTACAATACAAACACAATACAATACAGTACCGTAAATAATAAATTTCTGCTCTAAAAAATGAATGCATGTTTTTTTCTAATCAAAGGTTTAGAAAAAAAACTTCAAGAAAGACAACAACAAAATAACAACTAGTCAACTAAGTTTATAAATGATTATGATTTTGTTTTATTATATATTTTGGAGTATTAGTTTTACAGGTGTAGTCATGTTCACAGGCTGAATTGAATACAACATGTTTTTGTGTGCTTATTCCACATGTGATAAGAGCAGTCACAGTGTTGAGTAAAGTTGTGAATTATGTGTCAGATAAAGCGTTAAAGCCCGGACATACTCCTGACGGCTTTCAGGGTCCAAACACTCCGAATGAGGTTTTTGGAGTAAAATGGCAAGCGAAATGACTCGTTTCACTTACGCCTCTTCTGTGGGTCAGATCTTGCACATTGCACGCCCCGAGATTCAGCCAAAGCTACTCGTCAATCCAAAATATACTCCAAGGGTATTTTTCCCGCTCGAGGCTTGCGCAGTGAAGCGATTTTCAGTCAAATTGCATTGAAAATATGTCTGTATTGATACATTTTGAAGACGACAGCAGCACTACATCTCATCACAGACTGATCAGACATCAAGAGGAGAAACTGACTGGGATTGGCAGTGATATTACTACACTTCTTTTTTCCTTTCAAAAACTCACGCGTCTGACCTCACCAGCCCAGTGAGATGATGAAGACAAACATTTGACCAACTTTTGCTTAAGTTCTATAATCTGTGCTCTGCTGTTGACTTCTTCATAGAGAGACACAGAGGCAGCAGCTGCAGTCACTTCTCTCCTCTCTCTCTCGGTGTGTTTCCACTAAGCAACTCACTCGCCGAGAGGTGCAGCACCAGGCCTATTCTGAAACCGAGTCTCAGTATCCAGATTTTGCAGAAGAAGTTAGAAGTTAGTAGAAAGTCTTCGAAAAAAGGCTGTCCAGATGACAACTTTGAAGACTTCTACTATGGATCACTCCTGGATGAATGAGGGATTATACCGTCTAAAATAGAAGTTATTTCCTGCATTTTGGTGGAATTTAGATGTTGTTGTCAAAGAGATTTTTGTAAGGATGTGTGAAATTTTAAAACACAGTGCAGCACTTTCTGCATCACCACCTAATGACATCATGATGTGCAACAGAGAGTTTTCAGTTTGAGAAAAGAAAACTAAATAGGCTGCAACACTTCTAAATATGCAGGATTTGTGCATGAAGCAAGTGTACAAGAAGTAAAACACAACTCCAGATATGTGTTCACTCATCTGCCTGCAAAGAAGGCTTTCTGTTTAAAATGTTTCAAAAGAAATGTGATTTGGACTATTAGGCTGTTTCCACCTGAAAGCCTGTATACTGAGACAGCAAACCAAAATTTAAATAAAGGTTTTGCGGGCAGTGTCTCGCCTTAAAGCAATATTCTTAAACTAGAACATCTTTCTAGCACTGTTAGCTCCTATCTATTGCATCAAGATCTCAAATACATATTATTACTGTAACATAAACTCAGCCACAGAATTCTTTTTAAACAAGCTACAGCATGTGTATATGTGTATGTGATTATTATTACAATGTTTGTTTGTGGCGAATGTAAACTTATGCTTGTCGCTGCACCTAACAAACCGGTTTAGGAACACCTATGAAGTTATTCTTAAGACATCTAGAGAAAGCGTGCACATGAATGTAGCTTGTTTGAATCAAATTAATCTTTTTTTTATTGTGTTAATCAGACTTCTCCTTGGTTATAACTGTAAAATCAAAATACCTAAGTGTACATTCTGGCAAAAAGGTTTCAATAAGTCCAAAGTCTGTTAAATGTGTCTGGTTTTCGGTTAACTTAGAAGAACGTTTTCTCAGTTTTTCCAATGCCTGAAAATGTGTTGTTGTTTTCAGAATCGACTGCGCGGGGATCCTGAAGCTGAGGAACGCCGACATCGAGCTGAGAAAAGGAGAGACAGACGTGGGCCGTAAGAACACTCGAGTCCGACTGGTGTTCAGAGTTCACATCCCACAAGCCGGAGGAACCACGGTGTCTCTGCAGGCCGCGTCGCATCCCATCGAGTGCTGTAAGAAACACTTTAAACATGTATAATACAGAGGAATCAAATACTAAACTATCACATCCCATCGAGTGCTGTAAGAAACACTTTAAACATGTATAATACAGAGGAATCAAATACTAAACTATCACATCCCATCGAGTGCTGTAAGAAACACTTTAAACTAGGGCTGTCAAAGTTAACGCGTAAATCATGCGATTAATCATAAAAAATTAACGCATTAATCATGAATTATCGCAGATTAATCGCACTATTTAATTTGACCGCTCAGTACGCGCTTCAGCGCGGAGGGAGCGCGTACTGCGCGGAGGGATACCTGGAAGGCGGCGGCGCAGGTTGTTATTAGGTCTGCGTAGTAGCTCAAGTGAACGCATGCGCGTGTAAAGATGAATGGGGAGACTGCGACTGGTGTGTTCGCCTCGGCAGAACTCGGCGGAACATCCCGACGGGACTCTAGATAAAACGAAGGTAGTGTGCATATATTGCAATGATGAACTCTCCTTTCAACGAAGCACAACAAGCTTGAAATACCACCTTAAAGCCAAACGTGTTTGAGGCAGCGGCTGCAGGAGCGCTGCTACTAACTTACATCAACACCAAGCCCAGCACGGCAATGTTAACAAAAGCATCACAGATAAGTTAAGCAACGCTTTTGCTAAATGGAGCCACAGCATGTAGACCCACTAACATCGTTAAAGACCAAGGGACGCAAAATATCAATGATTATGCATATGGCCACAGGTGATCCCACATACAAG
The DNA here is from genome assembly GCA_038363315.1 of Mugilogobius chulae. Classification (NCBI taxonomy): domain Eukaryota; kingdom Metazoa; phylum Chordata; class Actinopteri; order Gobiiformes; family Gobiidae; genus Mugilogobius; species Mugilogobius chulae. Next base: position 20,123,895 of record CM076414.1, read on the forward strand.
TTACCCTCCAGAGGAACAATCACAACGAGAATAAACCAACTGTATAGCGCGAATAATAATAATTGACATATTCAAGTAACAAACATTTGAATGCTAAGACATTCTAACAGTCATTTCAAAATGTTGTGGTCATTTATAGAATATCTTGGAAAGTTTGCAATCAAGCAATTAACTGCGATTAATCGTGATTAATCAAAATTTGAAAGTGTGATTAATCTGATTAAAAAAATTAATTGTTTGACAGCACTACTTTAAACACGTATAATACAGAGGAATCAAATACTAAACTATCACATCCCATCGAGCGCTGTAAGAAACACTTTAAACATGTGTACAACAGAGGAATCAGAGACTTAAAATATCAGATCCCATCAAGTGCTGTAGCTGCTTTTACCTGTTTTAGTTGCGTTTTGTGACCCGTTTCGCTCCATCTTTAGTCTCGATGATTGGACAAGAGAAAACACAGGCTCAGATGAAAAGCAGAAAAAGCAGATAGAAACATGAAATAATGTTCCCCACCAAATACTGACTTGCTGCATTTCCGATGATGAAAACTTTATTTGTTGAGTCGATAGACTTAGCAAAGCAAAGCTAGCGCGTTAGCTTCAGCTGTTTCCTGTTTGTCAAGGCAAAACACTGTAAAAATAGTAAATCCTGTGCATGATGTGTCCAACATAATCCAACCTCAATGCTTTAAATATAACGAGTTCAAAATACAGCAAAGATTTGCAATGATTTTGCAAAAAACTGAAATAAATGCACAAATGTGATGATGAGCCAGAAGTAGTTTCTTGTTTAAATCAGCCTGTGATTATACCTGCTTTGCCTGGAAAATCCAGACGATATATACGTATATAAAATATATCGTCAGGCCAACGTGTCCCTCTTTCGGATTTTTGTAGCCGTGATTGACAGATCAATAAAAAAACATCACGTGGAACTGAAAAACATTGCAGATTTCTGCAGAATCAATGAGCGAAGCAAATAACGATTTTAATGTGAGGTGAGTGAAGTTAGATTTTGATCTAAATGACAGACGACCAATCAGCTTCTTTGTTTCATCTGCGTCACGCTAATAAGCTAATCTGATTGTCCAATACGATGGAGATTTGATCTGAAACGCAGGCGGAGGGCGTGGTGACCAGACCCACTCTTCGCAGTCTGCTGAAGCGCTGGTTCTGGATCCCAGACAAATACCTACTTGTCAAAGCACGATCTTGTCAGATCTCATAAGCTAAGCAGGTTAGGGCCTGGTCAGTACTTGGATGGGAAACTGCTGGAACATCAAGTGCCACAGTGGGACGACAAGAGTAGACTGTTGTTGTGTGTTTGGGCAAGACACTTAACCCACATTACATAAGTGTCTGCAGATGTGTGGATCCTTGATTATAAAGGGCTGTGAGTGCCTTGAAAGGCAGAAAAGCGCTAAATAAATAGATACCATTTAACATTTTGCCTGACCCTCGTGACACAAACATGGAATTATCTTTTTGCGAATCAGTCAGATCAACGCCAGGAAGAAAAAGCATATTTCAGGTATGATTTAAATTTTATTTATCTAAGAAAACATGTGAGTGACGTCAGCTGCTCACGTAACAGACCCTCGTGAGCCTGGATCTGCAGTAGAAACGCTCATCATCATTAACATAAACGACCCAAAAGTGTAGCTCCAAAGGGATCCAGACTAAGAAAAGTGGTAGTGTGTGTGATGCATCTGAGGCCCAGAGCACAGCCCCACAAAAAATACAGATAGAGATAATTTAGAAGAACATTGAACTACAGCTCCGAGCACCTTCTCAATGCAAAAAGTAACAGTAATCCTTTTCTAAGTTGGATTATTCACGCTTGTTGCTTTGACTGACAGAATTCTGAACCCGTTTTGCCTCCAGGCCTCACATTTCTAAGCTCAGGCAGTAAATCGTCGAACTGTTTGCGTTGTGTCTGCCGCGGCCAAACTGCCCCGGCCCTTTCCAGAACTCGATACTACGTAAACCTCATTAAAAGCAGAAATATGCAAATGAGCTGGTGCCGGCACAAAGACGGCTCTATGTCCGAGCTGAGGCTGTGTTTGGGAACATCGACCTGGTGTTATTAGAGCAAGAGCTGTAATCACTGATCAAACAAGAGGATGATTAACCACAACACAGCAGCTTATGCAAATATGAGCAAAGACAGCAGGTAAAAACACATGGAAATGACAGGAAGGGTCATCTTTTTTCAATATTAATACAACAAACTTATGGGAAGAACTAAAGCAGCAAACGCAGACACATCATTTACTTTATGAATAAATGAGTTCTTCTGCAAAACCAGTTTAAACAGATACGTTTATGAAAGTGAAACTAAACACTAAATCAACAGATGTTTGCTTCTAAGCTGTGCGTATAGTGTCTAAATGATATTATCTAATGTGGGGGGTCTAGGGCTGCAACAAGTTAGTCGATTAAGGCACCAAGGGGACATGTGTCCTACAAATTTTGTAAAAAAGGAATTAGACTTTTAATGGGCTTCGTTTAAGCTTTTTAAATCTATTTTACGTCCCTAAAACTTTTTTTTTTTTTGTTGAATTTTCTTTTAACCTTTGAAGAAGTCAAAACCCAAATTTGGCTCAAACTAGTGCTATTCTGGCGCTAGTGCCACCAGCTTTACTCTTGTTTATATTTACAAAAAAAAATGTAGGTGTTTTTGTGAAAAAAGGCTGGTTCCTTATGAGGTTAATCAATTAACCCTAACTAATCTAATTTAGTAATCAAATAATCGTTAACGGGTTTTTGTAGGTTACCAAACATGCAAGAACAGGGCAGCAATAACATAGAAGATGTGTAAATTTGAACTCTAGTGGTTGGAACCTGTGACCGGCGAATAGGGGACTAGACATTCCTCCTCACAGAGGATTTAGATGAACTTCTGCTCTATGTGAGGCAAAAACAAATTAATAGGTGCTGTTTCGTGGAGGTTCGTGCAACAATGTCTCTGACGTTTCATTGTAGATCTAGTTTTCTTCAAAAAAACGTACGATGAGGCTTCCGATCTGAATTCCAATCTGAATGACTCCCCCGTTGACTCCCCTGGCCATTATAATGCAATTTTGGTATCAGGACTGGTATCGGTATCGGACAGACCCTGAGACAAAATATAGGTTTTGGATCAGTTCCAAAAATGTTATTAGAACAATATCAGTTCCAAGTCATTGTGATTACTATATATGATCGATCAGCTCTGATCTGATGGTGTCTTTAGTATCTTGTACCAGCAGAGCAAAGGGGGACTTGATCAGGCATCACAGGGAAAAGACGCCACTTTGATAATGAACTTGATGCAGCGAGCCGACAATCAGACCTTTTGGGAAAAAGTGAAAACCTTTTGTAAACAGACTTATGCTTGCTAAAAACTACACATACAGTACGTGCACATCTGTTACATGTCGATAAAGCAGTTTGAAATAGATTAAGAGAACGATTGAAATCCTCTTCTCTTCATCAGATGAACAGGTGAGTTTTGAAGAGAGAAGCTCAGGTGTAAATGGAGCTGTTTTGTAACTGCGTTTTGTTTAAAGAGACGGTTTGTGTGTGTCTTTGTTTTACGGCCGACGGAGCAGGAGGAGAGAGAGAGAGAGTCTGTTCAAAGTTCAACAGGAGAGAGAGAAAGGGAGGGGGAGAGAGTGAGAGGAGGTATAGAGAGACAGAGAGAGAGGAAGGAAGGAAGAGAGAGAGAGGGAGAAGAGAGAGAGAAAGAGGGAGGGGAGAGACAATACTGAGAGGAAGAAGAAAGAGAGAGAGGGACAGAGGGAGAGAGAGAAAAGAGAAAGAGAGGGAAAGAGGAGAGAGAGAAAGGAAGAGCAAGGGAAACTGTTCAACGTGTAAGGGGGAGGAGGGAAAGAGAGGAGAGAGAGGAGAGAGATGAGAGAGAGAAAAGGGAGGGGAGAGAGAGGGAGAGAGAATAAGAAGAAGAAAAAGAAGAGTGAGAGGAAGAAGAGAGAAAGGGACAGAGGAGAGAGAGGGTGGGAGAGAGAATCGAGGAGAGAGGGAGCGAGGAGAGAGAGAAAAGAGAAGGAGAATGAAAGAGGAGAGGAGAGAAGAGAAGAGAGAACAAGGGAGGGAGAGAGAATCAATGAGAGAAAGAGGGAGAGAAGAAAAGTGAGAGAAAGAGAGGGAGAGAGAGAAAAGAGACAGACCGGGGTGAAACACAGTGAGAGGAGGAAGAGAGAGAGGGAGTGAGAGAAAGGGGAGATGGGGGTGGAAGAGGGAGAGAGAAAAGAGAAAGGAGAAAAGAAAGGTGAGAGAAAAAGAGAGAGAAAAGAAGAGAAAGGAGAGAGATCTAAAAATATGTAAAGCAGGCAAACAAATGCTACAGTCTCATTGAAGTCATTATTACTCAATAGAAACTCTGAGAGAAGGGACAGAGATGGACAGAGAGAAAAATCGAGGCATAGAAAGAGATGAAGGGGGAGAATAAGAGGGAGAGATGAGTGGAGAGAGAAAAATAGGGAGGGGAGAAGCGAAAGAGAGAGAAGAGAGTTGGAGAATGAGAACAGAGAGAAGGAGGTTGAGAGAGTGGTTGAAGGAAGTGAGAGAGAAGGGTTTAGAGAGTGAAGAAAGAGAGTAAGACAGGTAGAGAGAAACAAAAAGAAGAGAGAGAAAAGGAGAAAGAGAAGAGAGGAGAGAGAAAGCAGTGCGAGAGAAGAGAGAAAAACTAAGAAAAGAAAGCTAGAAGATGGAGAAAGAGAGAAAGGGAGAGAGAGTCGGTCCACAGTAGCAGCTGCATTAGCCTCTGTCTTTGCTCTCGTTAAACACACAGATCTTTATGGCTGCAGTTGTAAAGCTTCATGGTCATTAGTGAGACTCGACGACCATTACACTGACTTACACACGAGTTAACCTGGCAACCGTAAGAGCAGAACAGTCCTACTGGCAGATTTAAAGATGCACTATGTAACTTTTAGGAAGGATTTAACTCACCTCTTTGTCTCAATGGTAGAGATGTTCACAAGTCTTAAGCTGCTTGTCCAAGTCAAGTCACAAGTCCCAGCATACAAATTTATTATACAAATAAATTCTCTTTATCTCTTGCAGAGTCTTGACCTTGCCAAAAGTAGAACTTAGAAAGTTTTTGCCAAAGTTTTGAAGGACTATTCTATTGAATGTTTTCAACAACTTGAGTGGACAAACGTCGCATTTATAGTCGCGGACTCGCGGCACACTATAAATGGCTTATAAATCGGTCCGCGAATGAAACGGCTCTTGGAGCCGGCTCTTTGAAGTGAACGACGGGAGCCGGCTCCTGATTGCGAACCGTTTTTTTTTCCCCCGCTTCTCTCCCTCCCTGTCTTCTTAACCCTCGCTATCCCACTCGCGCGTGTTCTCTCTCTTTCCTCTCTCTCCCTCTCTCTCCTTACTCGCGCGCTCTCTCTCACTTTCTCTCTTCCCCTCTCTCGTCGTCTCTGCCCATTTGTCTGTCCCACTCGCGCGCGCGCCCTCTCCCACTCTTCAAGCCGCACTTAATTGGTCAATAGTCGTGTTCAAGATGGTCAAGGCGGTGCAGTCGGCTCGAGGCGTTAAGGGTGGTCGGGTCTGACGACAGCACTGTCCGTAGCGCTGATTGATCTCTCGCGCTGTCATCTGACAGGACTCCCCTTAACGCCTCGAGCCGACTGCACCGCCTTGACCATCTTGAACACGACTAATATGTTGGCATGCGCTGTATGGGCAGGAGGATTTACAATTATATGTGTTGATTCATTTTAAATTTGTTTAAAAAGCTGAAAAGTTAAAATTGTTCAAAGCTGAATTGGAAATGCCAGATTTTTTAATTTATATTTTATTTTGTGTATTTTCTATGTTTTATACGATTTTATATTTTATTTTTACATTAAATAATGGCAGGTTTACATCATAAAATATTCTAAAAACAAAAGTAGTCATTATTTTGTATAGTTAACAAAGCAGTTTAAATGAATCAACTTAAACAAAAAACAATCTGAAGAGCCGTTTGGGAGCCGAAAGAGCCGGCTCTTTATAGTGAGCCGAGCCGAAAGAGCCGGTTCTTTAAAAAGAGCCGGACTGCCCATCACTATTATAAATGGCTTCTCCACTGTGCATTCCTTTGATCCTCGTGCCATTGGAGCTCTTCAAAAAATAAACGTGATTAATTTGCGTCCAAAAAATTATCGTCATTAAAATAGTTTTGCGTTAACGTGATAAAAACGCGATAAAACTGACAGCCCTAGTGTCTACAAACTCCACTGATGATGGCCTCCCCGGCACTTATTTGGCCCCCTCTTAGGTGGGACTGTGCCACAAAAGGCGAGGAGCTAAAAAGGAACAGGGACAGCTAAATGTTACTATTGTTCAAAAATGCCTCATGTCGTATCAGAGAAGTGGTGTGTAATCCAGGAAGGTTATACAGTGCACCTATAAGATCAATAACAACACAAGCTATGCCTGATCTGTGTGTTTATACTTCTTCTCTTGTGCGTCTCCACAGCCCAGCGCTCGGCTCATGAGCTCCCCCTGGTGGAGCGACAGGACATGGACAGCTGCTGCGTTCTGGGAGGACAACAGATGATCCTGAGTGGACACAACTTCAGCTCCGACTCCAAAGTCATCTTCACCGAGAAAACACAAGGTCAGTGCAACACCAAACACGAGAGAGAGGTTTTTGTCCTTCGTGTCACTTTTGATGCAGATGAAGCTGGTTCTGTGTGTGAAGGATTTGCATGAGTTAGTCTGACTTCCTGATAGTATTTCAGCTCTGACAGAAAGAAGAGATCTTTATCTGAGGCCTGTAAGTGTGACATTCAGTTATGAAACAAACAGATGAAGTAATTAACTCACTGGTGCTAAAGGTTCAATCAAGCACAATCTTGTCAAATTTTAAATATCTATTATTACTTTTAACATATTCCCTCAATACTGATGTGAGTGAGATTAAAACTAAATGATTTGTCTTTCTGAAAGGTATTTAGCCTATCTTTTATTTCAGTTTCAACACTCAAAGCTGATTGATTTAAGAGCCGGAACCGGAACCAGAAGTGTGGTTTGTAGCTGTGGCGATTTTTATTTTGTTTAGCAACAAACAATAAAACAATAAAAAATGCTTTTAGTAATTATTTTAAAAGCCCAACTGAATGTGTTCCATTTCACTGAAAAAAAAACTATAATTTATATCAATATGCTGCCTCAAAATCTGGATTTTGTTCCAACTCACATGTTTTACCGACAGATGAATGGATACCGAAACCACCAACTTTATAATTGAATTCCTGACAGAATCTCAATTGCTGAATTTTTGATCAATTTCTAAAACACTTTTTAATGCTGTGGTTCAACATAGAATCAAAATGCACAGAACAAGCCCAAAATACACAGAATTAGGTTCTTTTTTAAAACTTATTTATTTGTTTTTTGATAAAATATAATCTATAGGAAACATCCTGTCTTTTTCGCTTTAGATATTTGAGTTATTTATTTCAACTTAGCAACTGTAGTAAAAAAGATGTTTTTTAAATCTTAAGTTGCCGTCTGTGCGTGTCGCGCTGAACTGTAGCATCACGTTTAGCATTGCAGAGGGTTTTTAACTAAAAAACACCACCAAACTACGTTCTTTAGGGACATGCTCTACGGCAACTTTTCAGCCCGGGACCACTGAGATAACCGTGCAGCCACCTCATGACCCCACAACAACAAAAAATTAACATTTGTTTTAATTTTAAGTTATAAAACCGTTTAAATTAGATCTCAATGTGTTTATTTTGATAGTTTGTTTCTTTATATGACCATAATTCCTCAAAAAAACAAATTAAATCCCAAGTCATAATTATAAAAAATACATTTTGAAATCATCTCGCGACCCCCAGATTTTTCTTCGCGACCCCTTGACGGTTTCCGACCCCCACTTAAAGAACCGCTGCTCTACGGAAGGCTGACGAGGCAATTTAAAAAAAACTAAAATTTCTACAAATACAAATTGATTTGAGCTACAAACTCGATTTATCGATTAAATTGATTTTTTACCCAGCGCTACAAGAAATGTATATGGAATGGGATCATTCAAGAAAAATCTATGAAATTGTAGAAATACAAGATGTATTCGGTAATTTGATAAAGATCAAGGATGTTTTCATCAGGACAGAGTTCCATTACATTAAAGTTGGGATAATGAACTTTTTTTTTTATAAATTAGTACCCTTTGTGTTTTCCACTTAAGTCTGAGAAATGCAGCACTTTGTGAAAAAATGAAATCACTGAGTAGTGTCTGAATTGAAGAATAAAGAATTTTAGTTTTCATCAGGAGTCACTCTGATTGGCTGATCTTGGGTTGTCCTCTCCAGTTTCACTTTGCTGTTTGTAAGACGTGTTTTTTAAGCCATAATTGCAACCAAAAATGAATTAATTTCAATACAAACCATGTATCAAATGATTTACGAGAGGAAGTAGAAGTAAAACCTAAATCGCGCTTGCAGTGTGAAAATCATCTACTCCAGCTTTAAGAACAATGGTAGAAGCTTGTACCAGATTCTAGTTTTTACAGCTAATTTCCATCTGTTTCCATCTCTCACAAAACTCTTATCAGTGTTGCCATGTGTAGTTTGGTTTGTTAAATAGCTTCACTTTTAGCTTTTGCCCGGTCTAAAACGCTGCTCTGTGATTGGTCCTTTCCTCTCGCCCAATCACAGCGGAGAGATCTCATCAACATGAATTCATACAAGTTTGTCAACTCGCAAGAATCACAAGAATTCATTTTGTTGGCCAGATTCAATGTCAGTAAGACCGGTTTCTTATTTTACAGTCTTTTGTAAACGCGGTGAGTGTGTTGGATTTTAAAATAGCCGTGAGTCACTGCCTCCGCTTTAGAAAAGTCTGGATTTAGACACAGTTTGACTCCGATGCAGTAGTTTTGCCTTTTTTCCATTTGGGAGGGAAACTGAAGAGGGAAAGAGAGTTTTGCCACAAAGCCTTTCCAATTATCCTCTAAATAAAACATGTTATTTGTATTTTTAAGCCGTTTTCATGTAAACAGCGACTGAAACAACTATAGGACCCTTGCTTCGTTCAACGTTTGGTAATATTACAACTATTCCCTGTATATTTACTCCACCATTTGTCTTTATCTACATGTATACTGTATTTCAGGGCCCAACCTAAGGCCCAGGAGCCAGATCAGGCCGTCCAAACTGATTAAATTCGGTCTCCAGTGCATCTTCCAAACATTACAAAGTATGTTCAGTTTTAGAATGTGTGTTTGTAGCAAATGCATCATTATTGAAACAAGTCCAAGACAAGTCCTGAGACAAAAAGAGACAAGTCTGAGTCAAAGAGAGACAGGTCCAAGTCAAAGAGAGACAATTTAAGTCTAGGTCAAAGACAGACAAGTCCGAGTTGAGTCTCAAGTCAAAGAGAGAAAAGTCCTAAGTTAAAGAGAGACAAGTCTAACCTGGCTCACGCCAGATGGATATGTGTTGAACTCCTATCTGAGTTCTCACTATATCCATCTGGGACTTGACTCGCTGAAGGCATTCCAGAAAAGGCGGGGCGTTTAGATTCAGATTCAGAATATTTATTGTCATTATCACAAAAATAAGAACGAAATTCAGTTTGGAGCATCCATACAACATAAGTGCAACCCACAATAAATAAAAACCCCCTTAGTACCCAAGTGTAAACATTTGACTCAGTCTGACATCAGCACAACAAACATAATTTGAGCAGGAGCAAAAGGTTGTTTAGAAAGTGCAGAGCAGGGACATTCAAAGATACCTGAGAATGAATGCATCATTAGTGAAATAAGCTGATTGGGTGTGGGGCCTACCTTACAAGTACGCGTCACACACACTGCTCTTCTTTCAAAAAGAAATTACTCCGTATTTCTGCTAAAACTGCATCAAAAGCAGCAGAAACACGTACATCCACGAGAGTCGGGTTAGCACAGAGGCGCTAACAGCCGTCTTAACACCTCCGAAACACTGCTGGTTTGGACTCCCAAACAAATCGGGCGGCAGGAAGGCTAGATGATTTATCTCGGGTTTGAGAATTCACAAATATCGCGAGATAAACCATCTGGCTGGCCAGGTTAAGACAAGTCCAAGTCCCAAGTCAAAGAGAGACAAGTCCAAGTCCCAAGTCAAAGAGAAACAAATCAAGTACAAGTCAAGTCTCAAGTCAAAAAGAGAATAGTCCAAGTCAAATCTTGAGTCAAAGAGAGACAAGTCTGAGATGAGTTCCAAGTCAAACAGGGACAAGTCCAAGTAAAAGAGAGGCAAGTCCGAGTCAAGTCCCAGGTCATAGAGAGACAAGTCCAAGTCAAGGAGAGAAAAGTTCGAGTCAAAGAGCTGCTGCGTGCAGATTCTACACCTGTGAAACTGTGGTGGATTATTTTAGCAAAGGAGAAGTTCTCACTTTAACAGTGAACAATATTTAAGAGAAATTGGTCTTTTTGTTCCACTGATAAAAGTTGTGAACAAAAATGTTGTATTAATACTATGATTTTTAGTGTATTCATATTTCTCAAAATGTCCACCTCTGCTGCTGTTTCAATTACGAAATCTGCAAATCTCTGCGGTGAAGTAACTCCCAGTAGAAGTTCTTGGACAGAAAACAGGAGTGAGAGAGAGAGAGAGAGAGAGAGAGAGTGGGGAAACCCTTTTAGTGTGAGTCTATTATTTCCACATGTGTTGTATATTATTGTGAATCTGGGGTCTCCCTCTCGGTGTGGGCCTGTAACAGCTCCCAGCGCCAAAGCAACAAACCTCAGTCACGTTCCTGCGCAGCAAAGGAGAAAACGGATCATATGAACAACACTTATACAAGCTCAGCAGGAGGGAGTCACATGTACGGTGTTTACTAAATATTCCACTATGAGACAGAAGAAACACTTTATATGAGGGTGAGAGCATGTTTATTTAAGTCCAGTGGGTCATCATTACAAACAGTTAATCATACAATGCTCCTCTCTTGAGTAGGCAGCGCAATAGGCAGTATTAGGCGAATAATGAGGGCGCAAACAGAGAGGAGAGAGCTTAAAGAGTGACAAACGCCTGATTCATACTGTACGTCTGATCATACTGTACGTCTGATCAGTCACAGCCCTTTGTTTAGAGAACAGAATCATGCTCTGCCTCTCATAAGCTCTCAGTTTGTCATTATTTTGAGTCGATCAGACACGTATTCACAGAGTTACGAGCACAAAGAGCTGATGAACTGATATGTCTGCAGATCTGATCACCCAACTTTCGGGCCGGACTCACATTTCTCGCGTAGTTGTCAAGCCCGGGCCGGGTTCGGGTCAAGAGGCAGAGCAGCACTAAACATGTGAGCTCCGCGGATGTTTGACAGCCGTGCCAGAACACAGCGCAAAACCACCGCGGTGACACAAAGTGACTGTATGAAGTTGCCAACTATACGGCGCGAGAAGGGTCAGCAAGTGAGGAAGGTGAGAGGGAGAGAGACGAGTGAGAGAAAGAAAGCGCGCACTTTATGTTACAATGAGAAAAGAAGGAACAGATGTGCGCTAGAGAGGAAGCGTTTCTGTATGCATGTAAACACATGTGACACATCATAATGTTCTTTTTCTGTCATTTAAAAACCACAGTTCAGTGAGTGAACGGGACGGGCTCACAACGTGCTCGGGCCGGGTTGGGCTTGATTTTTCAGGCCCGATCTAAACTCTAATGTTGGGCCAATTTTGGAACTGTTTATTTGTGTTGACCTCGAGTCACTTGGTGGTTACATCACTTCCCGTCCTGCTGCAGTGGACATTATGCTGATGCTAGATGGATTTTCTAACTGCAGTCGTATGGAGCATGAAAACTTTGAAGTGCAGTAGTCTTGTGGTCATTTTTGAACACGTGTCAAGTAGGGCTGGGTATTGCCAAGAGCCTTCCGATACGATACGTATCCCGATACAGAGGTCACGATACGATACGTATCCTGATACACGTATATGCAGATATAATTTCCTTAATATGTCACATATCAAGTGTCAAATGCAGAGGAATTGTATTTTCTAACTACTCTTTATGTTAGACACAAGTATCTTACAAATAAGCCATTATTCAGCTCAATAGATTCAGCTTTAAATCTGCAGTCCAGGTTCAAAAGTGTAAATTATATGAATTTAAATATGCCGATACGTATCCCGATACACCTTTTTGTAACGATACGCGTATTGCCAATGAGCTTGTCACGATATATCTCCGTATCGATACATTGAGTACAGCCCTAGTGTCAAGACACCAGGCACCTCAGCAACCAAGAGGCTTGTGACATTGGGTCTTCACCTCTTCTTGGAAACATTAAGGACAAAATGGCAAATACATTATCATTTGTAGAAGACGCATTTATTGGTCCAAAATACCCCTGATTCTAGAAAAAAAGCATACATTTTCTTCAGAAATTCTGGAATATCTAGGGAAGGACACCCCCAGACCCCCCTCAGTGGCATATTTTAAAAGGCAAAACATGTATATAAGGTTATATTTCTGCTTCTTTCCTGCTCATCCACCATAAGAAATGTACATATTTTACATTTCTATCATGTATTACAGTAACATAAGGTGAAAATCATTACAGTAGTAGCAGAGTAAGTCGTAAATATTCCGTTCGGTCCTCATCTCTTTGGACCGGCTCTGCTCAGTTTGGCGGCTGCAGTGGAATCCCTCTGCGCTGTGACTCATTCAGGACATGTGTTTTTGGTTTTCAGGGTTTCCCACCTACAGTCGCCACAAACAGCGCTCTGTCTCTGACTCGCACCAAAGCAGGTCCGAGAGGTTCACAGGCTCAGAAAAGACTTTTCCAAAGCAACTGTGCAACAACTGTTTTCTGCAAATATCAACGTCTGATTCTTCTGCTGGTGATCATGCTCACTGCAGGGATTTTTAATGGCTCTTTGGTTTTTCTTGTAGACACAGATAGACTGAACATGTTCTAGTCATTGAAACTCATGAACCAGGAGTGCACAGTTCCTTTCCTCTCTAGGCCAAAAGGTATTACGCTGAGGTGTGTCTGGAGCCATATCAAGCATTTATTTGAGATGAGATGATGATTAAAGTGTTCTATATTAGAAGATCACATCTGATTTAGTCTCATTTAAAAAGATGCAGAAAGATAGTTATACCAAACCACACCACCACCAATTCGCAGGTCAAATTAGATTTCCTCGAAGGCCAGTTTGGACATACAATTCAGATGTGGGACCAAGTCACTGTTTTGCAAATCTCGCGTAGATTTCAAGACTTCAAGTCCAAGTTAAGTCCAAGTCTGTGCCCCACAAGTTTAACTGGAGTCCAAGTCTGATTTTAGTTTTTAAATCTTGATTTCAAATGACCAAATAAATTGTGTGCTTCTACAGATTCAATGATTTTTAAACACAGAAAAAATTGAAGTGAGGATGGATATGCTCGAGTTTGTTCAATTGAAATTACACAATTTGACAAATGAACAATGGCCAGGCGATGACACAGTGTGGGGGTTCTGTGTCGGCAATCTGCCCAACACCCCGCCCCCCGTTCCTGGATTCTAGAATGAATATTGTGAAGTAGGGGATGGTGGGTGGGTCTTGAGCTGAGAACAGCAGGGTGTGGTCCAGCTCGCAAAACTCAGTTAATGCTGCGTTTAGACCGGACAGCGTAAAGCATCCAATTTCATGAGTTGAAGCGAATTTTACGCAGAATATTTTTGAAACTCCAACAGTTGGGATGTTGGGGAGACAACAACACTTTTTACTCCCTAAACAAAAGCCTCTTGTTTGTTTTCACGTAGGCAGATCACCATGACAGAGACAGAGAGAAAGAGAAGGAGAGAGATAGAGGTTTGCTCCATTTAATACACTGAATACAAATTTGCGCCACAGTTTTGCTGGACGCCTCAAGACATGGGTTTACATTGACTTAACATGTAAACTGGATGCATTGGACACTCCAACAATGTCCCGTCTGAACGCAACATAACATATATGCTAACTGACACTCTGAATGAATGAAAAAAACTCTTTAAAGGCCTGAAATAAAAAGTCATTTTAGTTACTATTAGGTTCTGTTCTATCTTGGGATTCACATACTTTCTCACTCAAATTGTGCACCTTTAAACACTGTAATACATGTTGTTTTGCAGATGGGCAGCAGATTTGGGAGATGGAGGCCACAGTGGACAAAGACAAGAGCCAGCCTGTGAGTTTTAAATGTCTAAATGTGATTATTTTGATCAGTAAATATGATAACATGTTTGTTTATTTCAGAGCATGCTTTTCGTGGAGGTGCCGTCGTACCGAGATCCATCTGTGCTTCATCCGGTCAAAGTGAACTTCTACGTGATCAACGGCAAACGGAAACGCAGCCAACCACAGCACTTCACCTACACGCCACTGCCATGTAAGAGCCAACAATGTAGCACAAAGAGTCTTATAATGCTCTAAAAAGCTAAGTCTGAGTAAATACGTTGTCTGTGTCTTTATGTTTTTAGCTCCGGCCATTAAAACGGAGCCTCTAGACGAGTACGAGGGCTTCGTGATGCCTCAGATGTTTTACCACAGTCCCAGAGGAGTCCTGCATCCAGAAAACAACCTGGTCTCCAACATGTCGTCCTGTTTGGGCTCTGGCCTCTCACCACAGACAGACGTGAGGACAAACACAGTCATTTTTACTCATGTGTTACTTTGCATTAGGGACCTGCATCGGGTGGGAAATCGCGGTAAACTCTCAGGATCAAGTGGTTTTAATGTTGGGAACAGGAGGTCGCGTTAAAACACTCTGAATCCTGATTAAACTCAAGCTCTCCCTGCGGTCACGAGGGAAAAATGATGATGTATAGACAGATAGATTAGTCGTTTAGTCGGTTAATCAGTCTTTGGTCAACCAAGAATTTCTTTGGTCTAACAGCCCTAGTCTGGCCAATCTCTAATGCTGCATTCAGACCAAACAGCGTTGGAGTGTCCACTTTTGTCCATTGAAGCGAATTTTGGTGCATAATATTTTTGAAGCTGATCAACGCACCAAACAGTGCATTGAAAAATGTCCTTGTGCCCCTGACGTGCTTCTTGGCATACCCACTTTTTTGCAAAAGGCTTTGTTTTGCACGTAGGAAGAGGACGTTAAGACAGAGAAGGAGGGAGAGAGATAGAGGATTGCTGCATTTAGAAAACATAGCTTACCCAACTCTCCTCCTCCAGGCAGTGTCCTTTTGCTGTCTCTGTCCTCCTTCAGTGACACGTCGTACCGCAGTGGTTTAAACACAACAACGAACAGTTTTATTGGATCTACGTGAGCGCATTGTCAGTCCAGATCATTTCCCATTTTGTTTGCTTTGCCGTGTTGCCAGATTTTTAGGGCAACAGACGAGCAAGCCTTTGACAAAAGCCCCCAAAAAACGATCTTTTGTTATTGCCGGGCAGTGTCTGAATGGTGCCAAACTCGGACGTTGACGCCTGATGAGGCGGTCCAGAGCGTCCTTCACTGGTTTGAGCGTCCACTTCGCAAGACGCAGAGTCCACAGACGCCCAAACAAGCACATATAAACACGCTAGATGCAAATCCGCGCTGCAAATTCGGTGGACGCCTCAAGACGCGGGTTTACATTGACTTAACATGTAACATGTTGGACGTTCCAATGCTGTCCAGTCTGGACGCAGCATTAAATTTCTCCTGCAGAGCAGTGAAATCAGACTGTTGTTCCGGTTACTCTTCTTTGTCACTTTATCACAGAAATGGCTTGTATCTTAGACACTTTCAGACCATAAAAAAAAAAAGTTAAGATTCACAAGGCAACTATTTCGATAGGTAGCCGTGGTATAAGAGCAACTAATGCACTCCGTGGAAGACGTACGGCTTCTCCTTGTTTCCTGCTTATATAAAAAACACATGCTGAAGAAGACCGTTTTATTAGCAAAGAACATGTTACACTCCAATAGACGACAGTTATCATTCTTGTCAGACAAAGAGTTAAATAAAGTCTGTATTTCCTCTGGTCCTCAGGAGGGTCGTTTCCATCAGCAGAGCCCAGCCATCGTCTTCTCTCGTGGGGCTAAAACCCTGAGCTCTGGCCTGTTTCAGCAGCACATGTCGGATCCTCATCATCGCTCCGTTCTGGTCCACACCGGATCTCCGGCACAGCACCCGTCAATCATACAGTTCTCTCCAACCAATCAGCAGCTTCTGTCCAGAGCGGGGGAAGCCTTAGCCCCGCCCACACACGACAGTCAACAGGTAACGCGAAGAACGCAGATTATGCTTTGATTATTTGTCCCTTAAAGACTGCACAAGTGTTGAAAACTACGAACCAAGCATTGTTTTGAGGTTTGGAATTTCTTACTTCCTAAAAAGAAATGACTCTGTGTGTGTTTCTTACTTGTGCTGAGGCTCTTTGTGTAAAAATACAGCATGGATGGATGGATTCGACGTGTGTGTGCATTTAATAAATCTGCCACATTTTCTAAAGACGCGGCTAAAAATGCCTTTCAACGTAATCCGTGACGTTGATGAATCATTGCAGAGTAGAGCAGGGCTATTCAACTTTATTTTCCTTAACATTTTCCTGCAAGTCTTGGCTTTTGGGAACAGAACAGAACGATGTTATCATTGTCACAGTAACAAAATTACGTTTTAGAGTGAGTCTCCGGGGCCGGTGCGCTAATGTGTGCGCCGCCACTCGCTCTTTCCGACAGTTTTTGCAAAGAATACATCCAAAACACTGTACATGTGCAGGTGTTCCCTTTTCCAAAATCCAAATCAAAGTTGGGTTAGCTAATGTTTTTAGTTGTAAAATAATAGACTTTATGTTTTCCACAAAAAAGTGTATGATAAATGCATCACTTTGTGAAAAAATGAGACCGCTGAGTACTATCTGAATCGAATAATAAAGAATTTTAGTTTTTATCAGTAGCAGAATGCAGCGTTCTGATTGACTGAGCTTGGGTGGTCCACTCCAGTTTCACTTTAAAAGAGGAAAAAAAAGAGTGTTTTAAGTCAAAATTGCAACCTAATCTTAATACATATTGATAATAACAATGTGTTGAAGGATTTATGAGAGAAAGTTGTCAAATTTTAAACCTTAATTGTCTTTGCAGTGGAAAATTCACCTACCCAACCTTTAATAATCAGTGTCCTTCCCAGACACAGTCAGAGAAACACAACATTTGATAGTTTTCCGCCAGGTGTTAAAGCGCCCAACGTGTCCGTCTCCATAAGCAGTCTGAAAAGGCAGGCTCCCCCGTCGCCTCTCTTCCGGTGAAAAAAATATGTTCATTTTTAGGAGAATGAAAAATCACATGAGACAAAAAAAAGACAGCAAAGCAAGAAATAGCTATAGATAGACAGGACAAGATATAAAAACGTCTGCACTGTACAGAAGCAGGAAGTGGAAAGTCGGTGGTGCAAGCCGGGACATCACTTTTAATACAACCCCATTAATTCTGCGTCTGTTTTGTCCAGGTGGTTTACTGCGAAGCCTACTCCCCCAGGGCCACTCCCCTCACACCAGCAGCAGCAGACTTACCCCACTGTGATCCAGCACCAGCAGCAGCAGCAGCAGTTCATCCAGAAGACTCCGCCCCCGGCCCCGCCCCCAGCGCCGCCGCAGCAGCAGAAAGCACGAGCCTCCTCAGACTCTCCCGCAGACCCACACCGCAGAGTCACCGTCAAAGAGGAGAATCTGGACCAGGCTTATCTCGATGATGGTGAGTGTAAGTCAGTTTCATTCTACTTATTTTGGTTCAGTGATGTTAAATTTGTACATTGATAGAATTTACCAGTAGCCATGTTTAGGGATGCACCAATCCACCTTTTTTAGTTCCAATACTGATTTTGATGGTTTCACATTAAACATAACAGGTCCCGAGACAAAGACAAGGCCAAGACTTTTATAGGTTGAGATCAAGACCCATCCATTGGTCCATTGAGACTAAATTAATATAATGTAATTTTCTACCTTAACACTGCTTCATATACAGTATATCACTGTTTTTATCAAGCTGTCCCTACAGAAGGAGAGAGAGTGAAAGTGGAGAGAGAGTGAGAGAGAGAGAGAGAGAGAGAAGAGAAAGAGAGAGAGAGGAGAGAGAGAAAGAGAGAGAGAAGAGAAAGAGAGAGAGGGGAGAAAGAGAGAGAGAGGAGAGAGAAAGCGAGAGAGAAGAGAAAGAGGGAGGAGAGAAAGAGCGATGAGAGAGAGAAAAAGGGGAGGAGAGAGAGAGCAAAAAAAGAAAAAGATAGAAAGAGAAAGAGAGAAGCGAGAGTCGAAGGTCGAGAAAAGCTATAAAGAAGGAGAACAAAAAAGTGTACAGGGATGCGAAAAGAAGGGAGGAGGGAGCGGAGAGAGAGTAGATTAGGAGGTAACGCACGTGTGTCAGTTTAGAGTGCAGTGAGTTAGACAATCATTTACAGTGCATGTTATTTGAGTACTAACAATGTTGCAATGTAGGTTGTTTCTGCGTCCGCGTTTGTCACTTACTCTGACGTTCGGGATATTTCGAACAATTCCTCTGATCACGCTTCATGCAGAGGTACGTTTCTGCGCGAACTCACTGGCTGCATGTGTCGTTCTCTTCAGAGTCCTAGTCCAGGCTTTTCTTCGTTTTTGATCCCGTCAGATCTCAGAGGCTAAGCAAGAAAGAGCTTGGTTAGTACTTGGATGGGAGACCGTTAGAACATCAGGTGCCACAGTGGGACGACAGGTGTAGATTGTCATTGTGTTCTTGGGCAAGACACTTAACTCACACTGCCTCAGTGTCTGCGTACACTGGGTGAGTGGATGTTAGATTGTAGAAAAGCGCTATATAAATACAATAATCCCTCGCTCTATCGTGGTTCACTTTTCGCGTCTTCGCTGTTTCGCGGATTTTTTTGTGTGCAATTTTGCTTTTTTTTTTTACAGTGCACGGTCCTATAGACGTGCGCTGTAAGCGTGCTTTTCTCTCAAACGCACTGTTTGGAGACCATGTGACATCGCAGCATTCACAGGCAGCAGCACAGCAGCTCTTTTAGAAAACTTGAGACAGTTTGGATCATGCAGGGGAAGCTGACCTGACGCTCGGACGTTTCTCCAGGTGAGGATTTGACTCTTTGAGCTCGTAGTTACAATGATAAGTTTGTTCACGCTGGAACATCATTTGTGTAGTTCAGAGATGTGTTTGAGGAGCGTGTTGTGACTTCACTAGAGTCCGGATGTGTTTCGTGGCTCTGGAGCCTGTGTAATCCGTGGCTCTGCGGTCGGCTGTGGAGCGCAGCGGGACGGGCAACGTGCCAAAAGCAGAGCGGGTGAACGCACACAGCACCGGTTCTCTTTAAGCATCACATAAACGACTCACGCTGTTGAATCTGGCGGTGAATCATGTGTTCAGCGCATTATTACCTGTACAAAAAACACTAAACGTCAGAACCAGGCAGGTTATCAACTGAAATTACTGGTAAAAAATGAAGATCACTACTTCGCGGGTTTCGCCTTTCACAAGTTATTTTTGGAACGTAACCACCGCGATAAACGAGGGACCACTGTAGACCTTTTTTTTTACTCCCATTGGTCCCAAGCAACAAAGTTGAAAACCACTGGTTTTGAGGATGATATCGACATTCTTGTGAAGAAAAATACATTTTGAAAAAGCACTCGAAAATGAAATTATGTTTTATAGATTTCTATCCCGTAATCTTCTCTCACAGATACATTTCATACAAAACGTCTTGCAGGAAAAGTGTGCAAAAAAGGTGAAAAGAAGGTCTGAGAATGTGGAGCAGCAGTGTGAATGGTGTGACAGCAGGTGTTTGTGATCAGTGCAGTGTTGAGTGAACAAATCACGGCTGATGTCAAGAAATGACACTGGCCACAGCACCACAGCACTGAGACACAGGAAGAGCAGCACTGAAACTTTCATTTGCTCAGTTGCTCAACAAAACTTCCAAAAGACAATGCTGCTTAAACACCATCTACACAATTTAACAGCTGAAAACAGTTGTTATAGAGTTTAGGTTTACTTTTAACAGCAAAAAATTTATATATTCTGCAACCTTTCAGACCTTTAGTGCCTAAGACAGACTGTACTCATTTTATTTAGGCACTTATAAAACATTTCAAACACACCAATTATGTCCCAGCTTAGCCATTTTCCAAGATTAAAAATGTGCTTCCTGCTCATAAGTGATGAGTTTACTCTTTTTACTGTAACATTATTTTTTTACTTTAGACATAAAAATGCACTGGGACACAGCCTCTTTGTTAAATTTACATTCACAGGCTCATAAAAATGTGTTTCTGGTGAGAAAAACTAGAACATCGTTGTCTACTTGGTCAGAATTCTGCTCTGCTTCCTGTTCATTTCAAGATATTTTCAAACTTTTTTTTGCAAATTTGTTTTTGATTCATGTAAAACTAATACTTAAGCTAAAATTAGAAATCACAAAACCTTGTCATAAGTACTATTCACAGGGCATAATATTTACCTCGGGACGTCTGTAAAGTTTATATTACCCCACGACCTCTGAGTTTTTTACAGGCATTCGCACCGACATATTCGATGTCTGTAATTTTTTTATTTTTTACAGACTTTCTGGAAATAGCGACAGATAGATTATGGCAACGACCTTTTACTTCATTCATGAAATGAGCGTTTCGTGTGTTTTCGGTTTGTTATAACCTGAATTAGCTAAACTTACCTGAGCTGCAGCAGCAAATGTGTCTCCTCGTCATGTAACAGTTAACAGTTGAGTCGTTTATCAGAATCAAATCCACAACATCAGACTTCTTACGAAACAAACCAAAGACTCTCTCTTTTAATCCATTTACTGTGATAAAATCCAATCATCCTAACTTTCAGCGTTCTGTCCAAACTTTTCCTTAAACGTCCACCTTCTCGACCTTCCATTGCTACGACAACAAGGTTGTTGTATTTCCGGTTCACGGACTTTTAATCGTAGTTTGATTAATCTTTAACATTTTAATCGTTAAAAAAAAGGACTACGTCATTTGAATATTATCCGTAAACAATAGTAATAATAATTTAGTTCAAATTTGAAGGTAAAATAAGCTGCAGAGTCATTATTAATTCATTTATAAAACATTCAGGGATTGAAAACACAGACATACGCATTCACACGACTTTAGAATTACATGAAGACGTCTGAGTTTGGAGAATTACAGGAGGTAAAATTCGGGGGAAACTTTACAGACATTTTTACAGACATGGACGATTCGCACGAGAGTAGAAACTCAGATGACGTCTGTAATTATTACATTTTACATAAGGTCCCTAGGTAAATAATAGGCCGTGTGAATAGGACTATACTTACCTAAATATTATCTAGCTTTATGCAATCTGAAATCTTTCCCACAAACAATCCAAATTCAACCTTTCCTCGTAAATGAACAGCCCTAGCTTAGCATCTCCTCTTCATCCTGTCAAAGTGCAGCGAGTGTCAGTGTTCAGCGCGGCGGCCATGTTGTGCGCCGAAAAACAGTCTCCATAGCAACCATTGTCCGGCTGCAGAGGCTGTGTTAGCGCGCGGGGGGAAGCCTGAGTTTGTTATGGTTGGCAGGGCCGCTCCTTTGGCCCGCAGCCCCTCCACTTCTCCAGGGGAACCCACCGGAGGATTAGCCCTTTTTCCGACCGCAGGATCCCGCTAATGTACACGACCTGGCAGCAGAAGAGCCCCGTTTGCAGCTGCTGCGCTCCGGAGACGCCACGCACTGCAAAAAAGAGACTGTTAGTGCAGTTAGAGAGGTTACAAGTAAAACGTTCTGTCCTGGTTTGTTAAGAAATACAGTTATAGTCTTAAGTTTTGGCTTGCAAAAAACCCCATATACTGTATGTTTTTCTAATTTCGACTTAGTTTGGTGTGATAGTTCTTGTGCTAAATATTTATAATAGTTTTACAGGAGTTAAGTTGTAAGTTATGAAGAAACTGTCAAGTAAAAGTTGAGAATTACAGGCGGTAGTTTGAGTTGTAAAACAGAATCCGTCTACCTACAGTCTGTCGTCAAAATGCAAAGACAATTTACACACGACTGACAATTTCCTGAGTTTATGCAATTATTTAACACAATTAAAGTCGAACAATGGTTGCTAGGTAAAGTCGGCTGTACCCTAGAAGTGTGTCTTTGTTCACTGAAACGCCTAGATTTTCTTTGGTAAATGTAAACAAGAGGTGACAAAACTGGTGGCACTAGCTGCGAAATAACAATAGTTTGTGCAAAATTTGGGTTAAAGGTAATTTAACAAAAAATATATAGTTTTGGGGTCTTAAAATAGTTTTAAAAAGTTTAGACAGAGCCTGTTAAAAAGTCCTATTAATTTTTTTTAAACAAAATTATACATATTTTTCTCATTAGAGGTAAAGAGTGGACGTGAAGCAGTCAGTGTTGGCCATGTTCTATAGTCCAGTAAAGTTACTTGTGAATAAATGAATGGTTTATTTCTATAGCACATTTACACAGACAGATGTCTTCTAAAGTGTTTCACACAGAAACCCCCCTCACTCAGTGACAGCAGCAGCCCTGGGGCAGCTCAGCAGAAGCGATTCGCCTAAACACCTGGCACCTCAACCTCTGACCAACACCAAGCGTTCCCTAACATGCATGGCATTGGTTGGTGGAGAAACCGAAGTGTCTGGAGGAAACCATCCAGACACGGAGAGGAACATGCAAACTCCACACTGAAAGGGCCGTGCGAGAGTCGAACCCACGACCTTCTTGCTGTGAGGCGAGAGCACTATCCAGTAGACTGAAGCTGGTGTACAAGGCCTCGCAGTCAGTGTACTGGAGTGTGCCACCGTCTTGCCCAAAAAATGCAAGAAAAAAAAGAAAAAGGGTTATATAATGAAAAGTGAATAAGTTATAGAACAACAAAAATCTATGGTCATTACTGTAATTTCTGCCCTATTGAGCGCCCCTGAATATAAGCCGCACCCACTAGATTTAAGTAAGAAAAATGATAAAGTACATATATAGGCCGCACTTGTTAATAGTAAGTCTATGAGAATCTATAAATTTGCTGCATTGCCTTATAAGCCGCATTGTTCAAAGCTCATGAAAAAAGTAGCGGCTTATAATCCAGAAATTACGGTACATGGATTCAAGGTTTGACTACATCTTTAAAGCGCATATGACAAGTTAAAAATGTACTTATACTTTCAATAGAACATAGTGAACATGATGGCTTTCTGTGACTTGAACACCTACAGTCTTACAGTGTTATTAGTGTTTTGCAGTGCAGCGGAGGGAGGAGGAAAAGGAAGGGCCCGGCGCATGTGTTTGTGTCAGTGGAAAAGTTGAAACAGCGAAAAAAGCGAAAGAGAGAGAGAGAGAGAGTGGAATGTGTGTTTTTTGGCGTGTGCGGCGGGTTTCCCTGAGCAGTAAACAGAAACACTGTTTGAGTCTATGAATGGACAAGAGCAGCAGCAGCAGACACCGACTTCAAATGTGTCTCTGGGCGTTTGGCAAAATAAAACCTAAACAACTCCTGAAAATCGGATTAGCCGGGTTTTAAATTTAGTCTTGGCTTTTCTCTGTCAGAGTCTGCTCCAAGTCTTTATGCTGCTGTTTGAGTTTTTATACAATACTGATCATTTACAAACTTTCATAAAACTCAAACTTCATTAAGTCGTGTTTATAGATGCACTGTTCAAGCCTTTTCAGTTCTGATGCCAATATTTGCTTTATAATTTGGCTTTAAATATCGGCCAATACTTGATAGTAACCAATACCAGTTATTACTGTATTCTCATTCCTAATATAAACACAGCACTTACCGAACGTCCTGTTGGATAAATGCTCTGAAATGCTTTTAATGAAAAGAAAATTAACATTCAATGCATTCAATAACTCTGGTTAAGATTATATGCTTGCTCAAACTTTTCTTCACAAGTAGTAGTGTGCTAAAGCTGAATATTTCAGTGTGTCCTTTTATTGTGGCCCCACACCGCCGAGATTGAATGGATTTTGTTCCGTTTTCAACATTCAGTCTATGAACTAAACTTAATTGGATTTAATGAAATAGTTTAATATTTGGGAGTGTTTGGAACAACATTCTACAGCAAGACTGGAATGTTTCAAGATACAGCATTAAACACTTTTTTTTTCTTTTTTTTATCACTAACGTATTGCATGGAAGAAATGCTATTTTCTTGTGAGCGAGGTTGCCGCTCCATTAGGGCTGGGCAAATATAATCACTATTCTTTCCCCTCATATCTTTTTTGATTTTTGATTCAATTTTGTTTAACCTTTTCAAAAACAAAAGAAAAATGTCTAATGAACCTAAACAAAAATGTTTAATATGTCCCATTTCCTTGATTTTTTGGAAATTGTATCATTAATCTGCCCCAAAGTTTGCTCCGATTTAGGGATTAATTGATCCGATACTAGGATTGATACAGAAATTTTACTGGATTGGGTATCGGCTCCATGATATCGGTTCAGCCGATGTCCTAGTTGAGCCTTTAATTGGGCATAATGAGACTTATTTACTGGCTGATGTTGATCCAGTATGTCTCATAAATTTAGTCAAAGTGGCTCTAGTTGTTTAGCTTTGACTTGCTCTATAAGTAATTTACATAACACAATGTGATCCAATGTCTTAGGTTTTGAAAAAAAAAAAAGCTATTTAAGTCCTTACACCAGTATTGTTGGTATTGGGTATTGGGTATTGACAGATAATTAATTCCAAAGTATCGGGATGGGTATCAGATCGGTGCATCACTTTTTCAATTCAAGATCCACAACTAAACAACTGACTATTCGTTATGATCTCAATCTCTATTGCCTAGCCCTAACTCTCCACAGATCTGACTTGTACCACTTGACTTAGTTGTGTTACGTGCTTCTCTCTATTCAGATAGTTTTAATGGAGCATTCCAAGCACAGCAATACAAAAAGCAACCAACACCAGAAAAAATACATAGTTACATTGTCATGGACAGTTTGTACTAAATTGAATAATTGTGTTTCAAGAAAGCAGAATTTGGCCATATTTAATAGGTTGTGTACCATGAACAAATTTTGAGGAAAAAAAGAATGCAATGCCATTAAGAAGATTGGTAAACACTGACTTACAATACAAAATACAGTGACATCCTCATTGTTCTCTGCATCTGCACTTATTTACCTTCACTGTCCATCTTTACACAGCCTCATTCACGTTCTGCTCATCAGTGAGGTAACCGTCCTCCACTCTCTGACGATTTACGAGCTCCAAACAGGGACTTCCCGTTGTTCACAAACGTTCGTAGGCGTGAGGACAGAGAAGGTAAAACTCCCCGTGTAAATCCGTCGACAAACAGAAGTGCGTTTAAGTTCAAAGGCATTTCACTTTTACTCACCTCTGCAGCGTTTCAGTCAGCGTCATGAAAACAGCTCCACATCCTGGTGCTTCTCACTGTTGTGGTCACACGTATGAAGTCATTTTTAGACCCAGGTGTCACTGGTTAGCATAGCATTTAGCTTTCGGTTTCCCCCGCACGGCCGAGGTGTCGCGGACCCCTCATTTCCCACGTCAGAATACAACCGGCTTTAAAGGTGCATTGTGTAACTTCTCTGTATTATTCAACAATAACCATGTTTATCCCCAATACATTGTTGTTCTAAGCATGCTCTTGCAAAGTCTTAAGTAGAAAAGTTAGAATTTAATGCTGCGTTCACACCGGACAGTGTATTTGCGTTAAAATTCGCAAAAAAAAAGCTTATTTTGACGCAGAACACTTTAGAAGCTGATGCCCAAATAGGCGTCCAAAACGCCCCAATGCGCTTCAAGGCTTTGGGGGACAAAAAGACTCTTTTAATGCCCTAAAGAGCTTCTTCGAGCTCTCGCTTGTTTGCAGGCTTTGTTTTGCTCGTATAGACAGATCATGTTGAGAGAGAGAAGGAGAGAGAGAGAGAGAGTTAGTTAGTTAGATATAGTGTCTTTTTGCTGTCTCTGTCTTCCTCGGCTCCTCCCGTCGTACAGCAGGTTTAAACACGGCAACAAGCATTTTTAATAAATTCATGTCAGGCATTTTCAGTCCAGATCATGTCCCATGTTGTCTGTTTTGTCATGTCTTTAGATTTTCAAAGCAACGAACGGCCAAGTCTTTGAAAAAAGCCCCAAAACAAGCAACTTTTCGTCAAAAAAGTTATTAAAAGACTTCAATAAACAGTCCTCCTTTCCCCTTGGTGTGAGAGGAGAACAACGTGTCACGTGACACAGGAGTGAAGTCTCTGATTGGCTGACACCAACTTCCAACGCGTCTGAAGATAGATTTTCCCAACTCCTGCGGCGGCTGCAAGTTTGAACTTCCAAGTTTCAACTTCCAACTTCCAACTTGAAGTTCCAACTTCCTTATGATTAGCTTGCATTTTGTGACAAATATTCCAGATGATATATATCGTCTGGAATATTTGTCACAAAATGCAAGCTATATCGTCTGGCCAACGTGCCCCTCTTTCGGATTTCTGTAGCCGTTATTGACAGATTAATTAACCAATCAGAGACAGAGAATCTTCCGCCGTGTAAAATCCAACATGGATGCTCCCGATGAAAAAAATTCATGAAAAAATATCACGTGGAACTAAAAAACATCGCAGATTTCTGCAGAATCAATGAGCAAAGCAAAAAACGATTTTAATGTGAGGTGAGTGAAGTTAGATTTTGGTCTGGTACGATGGAGATTTGATCTGAAACGCAGGCGGAGGGCGTGGCGACCAGACCCACTCTTCACAGTTTGAACGCTCAAAACGCGGGTCTACATTGACTTAACATTGAAAATGGACACAAAGACGTCAAGACGCTGTGTGAACGTACCATAAGGCTTTAAAAAGTCTTGCATTTATCATTGTAGGTCTGTTTCTCACTGCTGCAGCCTTGTTGGAATATTCTCAATAATATAACACAATTGGTGTGTTTTTTACTACTGATATTTGGTTGGTTAGGTGCTAGGTAACAGTTGTGTTATGAACTTGTCATATTCACTGGACAAAAGACAGATTATAAGCCTCGTCAAAACAAAGTGGTGAATACAAGCTAAATGTTTGCTGACGTCCTAAATATAATCATGTTCACTGTGTTTTACTGAAGAATGCTTAATGTCTAGTTTGTCGTACGCAGTGTCAGTTAACTCTAAGACACTGTGTTGTTGCTGAGTGAGTGGAATAAGACTGGAGGCACTGCAGCGGCTGAAAGAGATAGAGCACAGAACTGCAGCTCAGTGGAAATACTGTTTATTAACTCAAACCTGTTCACACACAACTCACTCTGAGCAGCCTCGTCGTGTTAGTTAAAAACATTTAGATATGATTAGATTACATTTTGTGACTTGAGGTCAGACATACATTTTACTCTCAGAACAGTAGCTTTCATGTGGAAACAACACAACATTCTAATATTATTTAATTTAGTCCACTTCATCTATAGCAGCTCTTTTTCCCAGGGTTCGATGGAAAAAACAAAATGCATGCAACCAATTATTGTAGCCTTTAAAAAGTATTTTAGCTCTATTTTGAATTAGCTATTTTCTTAAGTGTCACTATATTTTATAGTAAAGTACAAGGACATTGTGATAGACCAATGATGGGGTCCAGAGGCTCTGCACAGTTTAAAACTTACCTTATATCATTAATTTGGTTAATTTACCATTTTAAATCCATATTAAAGGGGCACTATGTAAGAAAAACAAACAAACAAAGTGATTTCCACTTTTGAACACTAGAGGGAGCCTTTCACATGCATTTTGCCTATTTACCATGATGACATCTAGCGTCAATAATCCACATTCCGGCCCGTAATAAAACATTTCAAATACGTATAAATGTATCACAATTGATGTGGATTGGTTAACAGTGCTCTCTTAAGTATTCATGTTGTAAAGAATAAATATGATTTGAATGTTTGTGGACTATATGTGATAATTAAAATTCCTCTCAATCTTACACAGTGCCCCTTTAAGTCCACAGGTTTTATCATTTAGTTGATTTTGCGTCTTAATCTGAGAGGAAAAACATTCTACATTATTTTGAATAAGATGTGAAATATCTCTGCACTGAGCGGATTTCAACTAGATAACCACTGGCAGTGAGTTCAGAGCTTCACATACGAGGTAAATACTTCACCAGAGAAAGACTGTGTGTTTATAAAAGTGTGTAAGTTTGGTGCCATGCTAAATGCTAACAAATAAATTAGCACAAATATAAAGCAGACTATTTGATAAAAAGTACATTACATTCTCTTCCGAGTGTTTTTGTATAAAGCTGGTTCAGGTTGCATTAGCTTCAGAGACAAAATGTCACATTTTATAAACACATGGTGACGTGTTTACCTCGTATGTGAAGCTGATCTCGCTGCAAATGATTTCTGGTTGTCACTTGTATCCAGTTTATGTCAATTCATTATTTTAATTAGTTTACAGCATTTGAGCTAGCCTTCCAAGGGAATGAACTGATCGGAAACAACGAACCGCTGGTATATTCACACCAGAACAAGCCAAGACGCTGCGTGAAAAGGGCCAATAGAAGGCCACGGTTCTAAAACTCTGAGAACGGCTGTGTTAGATCCTCTGGGTCCTGGTAGCAGATGACCCAGGGCTCAGTTTGGTTCCCTGGACCGGTGGTTAGGAACCCTTGAGTTAAACTGTAACACTAAAAGGTGTTGGTACAAATTTTTAGTCACATAAATTTTACTGCAAAAACAAAATAAAGAGGGAGGGACAAGGTACAATTTCCATAAGACTAGACAAGTTGCAAGACTTTGACAATGTATAATAAATCTAATCTGGATCTGTGGTATCCATCTGGAATTTGACTCACTAAAAGTGTTTGGGAAAAGGTGGGACGTTTAGTGAAATACTTCGAGCTGATTATTTGTTCTTCATCAAACACAGCAACAAATCGCACTGTATCTAATGTCTGTGTGGGATAGAACAAGTGTCACACACACTCAGGGCGTTTACATGGAGCCAGGAAAACTGGATAACTAGCGTAGTCCGATTTAAACTAGTTTTCCAAAGCGCATGTAAACCTGGGCAGACCTATTGAGGAGCTGTAAACCGGTTTTCGGAAAACCAGTTGGCGCACGTGGTTCCGACCGATTGTAGTCTGATTTCAGACTCATGTAAACAGACAATCGGTCTGCAGCTGGACAAATGCAACTGAGCAGTTCACAACTCCTGACCACTGCACGTTCCAACAATAAATTAGGAATTTTAGAACTATAAAGTGCCTTGCACAAAGTGAGACACACAATCTCACATTTAGCTCCATGTTTAACACTGTTCTACATGTTTAAAACAGTCCTACATGGTCCAGATTTTTTTTTTCATTTAACAAACAGTATTACAAAGTAGTTAATAAAAATAAACAACATTAACTATGTTAAAGTAATTCAACAAATTACAGCCTCAATCATGCATCAGTGAATCTGACACAGCAGGACTTGTCTCTCCAGGGTAATCGGTTTACTCTCTCACATGTAAACAGGAGCAAAACTGGTCCGACCGGTTTGAGGGGAAAACCAAGTAGAGTCTGGTTTTCTAGCCTAGTCTGATTTCCCTGATCATGTAACCGCAGTGACTGCTCTTCTTTCAAAAAGAAATTACTCCGTTCTTCTGCTAAAACCGCATCAAAAGCAGCAGAAACACGTACATCCACGGGAGCAGCCATCTTTATTTAGCTTGAATCAGACTCGGCGCTAACAGCTGCTGTGATGTGATTTGGCCAAAACACCGCTGTTTCAGACTCTCAAACCAATCGGGCGGCTGGAAGGCCAGATGGTTTATCTTGTGTTTGTGAATTCACAAATATCGCGAGACAAACCATCTGACTAGCCAGGTTATTTTAAACACCTCACTTGTCCCATTCCCATATTATATCAACAGAAATATTAAACTTGGTTCTGTGGATTCTTCTGTTTTTGCTGACATTTTTACTCATAAATGACCTATTTCTGGGGTGCACGGTAGCCAAGTGGTTAGAGCTCTGGCTTCCCAATAAGGAGGTCGTGGGTTTGACTCCCGGGTCGGACCATATCAACATCTCACGATCTCTCTGGGTGGAGTTTGCATGTTCTCCCCGTGTCACCGTGGGTTTTCTCCGGTTTCCTCCAACCGCCAAAAACATGTATGTTTAGGTTAATTGGGCATCACTGTAAATTTCCCTTATAGTGAGTGAATGAGAGAGTGAATGTTTGTCTGTCTAACCCTGTGGCAAGTTGGCCACTGTCCAGGGTGTTTCCCCGCCTAAGGCCCAAAGTCACTGGGATAGGCTCCAGTCACCCGCGACCCCTAACGGGATTAAGCGGTAGACAATGAATGAATTAATGGCATATTTCTTTATAAAAACCTGACATGATGACATACATATGAGTAAATACAGCCGAATACTCACATTTATAGCTGCTTGTTTATCCTTAATGTCTCATCTTAAGAGAAACAGTTTGACACCAAGTTGCAGTTTGTCTTTAAGCTTCATAAAAAGCACACAAGACATCCTGCTAAATAACGGTCCTAGAGCCTGCACGGAGCATAATCGTCCCGTGTCAGACGCTCTGGTGTTGGAGGGAATTCCTCGGCCGCTAAAGTAAACAGAAACTCCCGAGTGTGACGTGAGCAGAGCGGAGCTGACTTTAACACATCTGTGAGTGATCAGAGACAAACTGTTCAGTCTCGTTTGACTAAACCGCTGGATTAATCTGAGGGTCAGTGCTGCTGTTCTGTCCTTGGGCAAGACACCGAAAGGAAAACTATTGTGTTTTTTTGTGTATTTATTATAAAACTAAAGCATAAGTTGATCTGTTATTTACATTTTGTTCATTGTAAAACATTAAGTTGATCTAAAATGTTATATGTCCAGTGACTTCTTGTTCAAAACTGATAAACCCATCGTCTTTATCATGTAATATGTCAAATGAATTGTTTTTATAGTTGGAAAGTTTCTACTGGACGCCTTTGAACCTTACATGTTTTACTCAGAATCTGAAAATGTTTCTGTAAAAACAGACCAGTATCAGTCGGGGATAGGAGGTAGGTGAAAACAGGCATTTTCTGAGCACTCGAGCGTCAGCTGCAGGACAATGCAAGATTACTCAAACATGCATGAAACAATCCAAATGCAACTTTGAGGAAAACTATGATGAGAGGTACTGTTTGCTTTTGGGGATTATTGTTACAGGTTGGCTGCCAGCCGCAAGCTGTTCCTTAAAGATGAACTACAGTAACTTTTCTGATCAATTGTCTGGTTGATGTTGATCCAGAATAGGGATGTGCAGGGAATTTTGCTGGATTGGGTATGAGACTAGTTTACTGGCTGGTGTTGATCCAGAACTTCTCATGTTTGACATTTTATTCAGATTAAATTCTTAAGATGTGACTTACACTGTAAATAACAGTTACATAACACTATATGATCAAAGTTCCTATTTTTATTTATTTGTTTCTATGGAAACAAACAGGAAGAGGGCCTCCTCTAAACGATATATGAAAATATATTGTCTGGCCACCGTGTCCCTCTTTGACAGGTTTATTATTGGCCAATAGGTGACATGCATCATCTCTCGTGTAAAACCCACTTGGCTGCTTATGACAAAGAAATACATGGAAAAAAATATCACCTGTAACTACAAAACATCCCGGATTTCTGCAGAATCAATGAGCGAAGCAAAAAACAATTTTAATGTGAGGTGAGTGAAGTTAGATTTTGGTCCAAATGACAGACGACCAATCAACTTCTTTGTTTCATCTGCGTCACGCTAATGAACTAATCTGATTGTCCAGTACAATGTTGGTTTCGATCCGAAACGCAGACGAGGGGTGGGGGGCAAACATTGGTCCTTTTAAGCCTTCTCAAAGTAAATACTTGGATTTTTTTCATTTATTTAGTGCAATAAAGAAATCTGAATGACAAAATCATACTTCTCTTCTATTTTTGGTTAAAAGGGCAAATTGTAAAGAGTGGGTCTGGTCACCACTGCGTTTCAAATCAACTCCACAACAAACCATCCAATCAGAGGTCATTTAGATCAAACTTTAGCTTCACTCACCTCAAATTAAAATATTTTTTTGCTTCGCTTTTTGATTCTGCAGAATGTTTTTTTACGTCCAGATTATATTTTTCCCTGTTTGTTTTAAGTAGCCACGTTGGTTTTCATACAGGAGATAATGGATGTCCCTGATTGGATATTTCAATCACGCTCACTGAAACTCAAAAGAGAGACACGGTGACCAGAAGATACAGTATATCTTTTTATATACAGCTTCATGTTTGTGTGATTTCCTTTTTTTATGTATTTTGTCATTTTTGCTTTGTGCAAAATCAGTTTGATCAATATATTTTAACTCCTGATTTCTATGATTTTTTTTTTGTTTGTTTGTTTTATTGTGTGGAGCAGCTAATCGAGTCTATGTAGACGTTACGGTCTCTGTTGCCGTGGAAACGCGCACACAGCAGTGAAATGTCCGATAATGGCCCGGTCTGAGGCAGAGAGCTTTTTTGGCTCTGCTCTGGAGTCTCTGCATTACTCATGGGCCGTAACGAGCTGCTCCCTGAGGCCAGAGGAGACACAGACACAGAGGTTTGGGACGCTCTGTGGACAAACTCTGCACTGCACTCCAGCTGCTTTAGAAATGCAAACTCAAAAACTGTCAAAAGCAGTAACAATAAAGGCCAGATTTGAGCATTTGCTGTTTATATAAAAGAGTTAGAAGGAAAAAAACTTGACATAGCTGACAAGTGTCAAACGCCCACAAATAACACTTTGCACCAACAATTTAGCAGTTTACTTCCTATCATGATCATAAAACCTAAATCAGATATTCAGCTTTTCTTTCTGGTGTTTCATGGTGTCCAATAGTTGCAGATTTTTTACGCAACACTTGATACTTGTCTGGTTGCTTGAGTTTGATGAAGTCCAGCTCTTGTGGGCAGGACAGATGAAAGGTTGCAGACAGTGCAAGCCTGCATTCACGTCTG
Source organism: Mugilogobius chulae (assembly GCA_038363315.1). Lineage (NCBI taxonomy): Eukaryota > Metazoa > Chordata > Actinopteri > Gobiiformes > Gobiidae > Mugilogobius > Mugilogobius chulae. The sequence goes on from CM076414.1 coordinate 20,156,787, forward strand.
TCCAGTGTGGGTTGGCCAATGACAGGGCACGCCTACCCTCAGGTCACGACTTTCAGGAACAAGATGTGGGGTGGCCAATGACAGAGCGATCCTGCTCTCAGGTCACGGCGATAGTCCCGCTTCCTCCGAGGCCTCAGGACATGGTCAGAGGGTTTGGGCCTGCTCCGAGTGCTTCTCAGGTGCGTCCGAAAACAAATCCTGATGTCCGCGGTGAATCCTCAGGGAGTATAACCACCCTCCGACAGTGCGATGCGTGGACCCAGGTGCTCCACTCTGCGACTTTCACTGCAGTGTCAGTGATTAGGAAGACCTGGAAAGGGCCCAGCCAACGGTCCGGACCCCATGAGCCACCGTTTTCATTTGAAGTCACACAAAGTATTTGTAACATTAGATTTGTTTTAACCATCTTAACTATTGCTGTATTTGTGGAAAAATTAAGTACAAAAGACATTTGGATTCTGAACTAGAACTAAATAGTAATACTGACACAGAATCAAGACAGTAAATATATATATTTTTAATGCTGGGTTGATGATTGTTTAGTGCAGGCATGTCCAAACTGCGGCCCGGGGGCCAAATGCGGCCCTTGGACCAATTTGTTTTGGCCCTCACACTTCCAGCTAGATTGGCCCAAATTGCAAAAATTATAGTTTTTAATGTCAAATATAAGCAACTTTTCTATCATAGTCGCAACAAACAAAAATTTTGATGCCTTTGAAACCTAAAATGAATGTCTAAAGCCTTATTAAAAGTGTGGTCGTTCATTAAAACTAGGTCAAATGGAAAATTTTGAATGATTCTCTTCACAGAAGTGTATTATATGGCCCTCCGCTCCATAGAAGCTTCAAAATGCGGCCCACAGTGAAAAAAGTTTGGACACCCCTGGTTTAGTGGGCATGATTTGGTCCCCAAGTCTTAGTTTGAAAAGCCCTGATTTAGATTTTCAGTGTTTTTTTGCTGCCACATAAGGTGTGTTCATGATGGTCAAGATGATCCAGGCGTCTGGTAGATCAGCAACTGCAGCCTGACTTTACTGCCTCGATGACTACAAAGACATGATGCATGATGGGAAATGTAGTGAACACGTGTTGACTGACAGCTGATGTCAGTGTGAAACAAACGGGCTACATAAATACATCAGCTTTCAAAGAGCAAACTTAGTGATTTTGCAGTGACAGTAAAATGCCAAAGTTCCACACAACAACCTGAAGTCAAAACCTCGTGTTAAAAACTCCGACATCACATAAACGCAGCAGTATTCCTGATGTTTTGTTGCATTTGTTTTTGATTGTGACTTTTTTTTTTTTCTTTTCTTTTTGTTCGCAGTGAATGAAATCATCAGAAAGGACCTGACTGGAGTCCAGGCCCGAGGACACTCGTAGAGGAAGTGATGTCATCGCCCGCAGACGCATCACCACGGCAACTCAGCATCTCACTTCCTGTAGCTTTGACTCCGCGCCAAACCAAAACAAGTCCGGTGTCGCTGCACGATCTTTCAGAATCAGTTTAAGGACGCGTTTTAAAAGTTTTATAAAGTGTACAGTTCAGTAAGACTTTAAAATAACTATACTTTTATTAGTATTTTAATCTATACCAAATGAAGCACTTTAAAAACATAAAGAAAATTGACCAAAGAAGTGTGTTTTGTCAAATGTGCCTTTAAGACGTAAAGTTATTCCTATTAAACTCAGTCTTTCTTGATGTTTTGCTAAATTTAACTCAGCTGTAGGGGTGCACGGTAGCAGAGTGGTTAGAGCTCTGGCTTCCCAATAAGGAGGTCGTGGGTTCTACTCCCGGGTCGGACCATATCAACATCTCACGATCTCTCTGGGTGGAGTTTGCATGTTCTCCCCGTGTCACTGTGGGTTTTCTCCGGGTACTCCGGTTTCCTCCCACCTCCAAAAACATGCATGTTTAGGTTAATTGGGCATCACTGTAAATTTCCCTTAGTGAGTGAATGAGAGAGTGAATGGTTGTCTGTCTAACCCTGCGGCAAGTTGGCCACTGTCCAGGGTGTTTCCCCGCCTAAGGCCCAAAGTCAATGGGATAGGCTCCAGTCACCCGCGACCCCTAACGGGATTAAGCGGTAGAAAATGAATGAATGAATAACTCAGCTGTAGTTATTATGGCCTTAAAACAAACGGCAGCTCATTAGTTCAATAAACTTTTGCAGGAACATAATTAAAATCATGTCGAATGTGTTTATTTAGTTCAATTATTTAACTGATGAGCAGATCGTGCAGACGCATTCATTCACACAACAAAGTGCCTTAAATCTGTTGGAGAGAAAAGTCGATTAATAATGTGAGAAGTTGTTGAATGTTGCTTCATGAGTTCAGTTATTCCAGGTTCCAAAGGTCGAAACTAAAGCAGATTTATCCTAACCTGGCTGTAGATATTGACCCTATTTTGTCCCGCCTACTTTTCTAGGACATGCACTTCCTGTTTAGCTGCATTTAGCCTGTAGATTTCAGTCGATGGGTTTATTTTAACTGTCATTATAAATAATTAAAATTGCCCCACAAGACAGACAAACAAACACGTTAGCTACCTTAACAGAGCTAAACAGGAAGTGCATTTCCAAGCCAAGTGGGCGGGACAAAATAGGGTCAATGCGTCTCCAGATATTTTCACAAACGGATTTATTTATTTTTTGGTGTTCACTGATGAAACAACATTTCATTTAGACTGCTGTTATCCTTATCACATCTACTGATGTAAAATTCAGCTATAATCAATAAACAAAGTGGAAATTGCAAGAAATAGCCTAGATTTTTTTAATTCAAAACACATGATATAGGATGGTTTTTCTCTTAGACAATAACCGAAGAGTTTTTCTGGATTCTCGTGATATTTGTGATTTCCACAAAGTCTACAGAATCTATCTGGAGAAATGTTCCAATGAAGACGGCCACTGTCAGCCGGACCAATCCCAGCGCAGTATTGTGATTTGGACGGAAGTACATGTTCATACCAAAACAATCACGGTGACGCCAATTTTAGCAGAATTAAAAACTATTTTGTCTTTTGAAAAATGTGAACATGTAGGAAAATTGTATTTAACATAAAGATTATTTGTTCCGGGTTCAGATGCTTCGACCAATCAGATTTAAATATTGTCATGACATTTCCTCTGTTCAGATTTAGCCAGGCTCATTCCAGATGGATCTGTATTGAGCACTGATTTAATTTATTCCACATTATCCATCTGGAACTTCCTCGCTGATGAAACACTTCAAGTTGATTGGATGACTTGTCAGAAAGTGCTCGCATACCTAAGTTTTTACCTAACCGGTCACAGCAATGAATCGTAACCACGTATCCAATGTGTGCCTAGGATAGAACAAGTGTCACATGCACATGTCTCTGCACTTCTTTCAATATTCTGTATTTCCGCTAAAACAGAATCAATAGCTGCAAAAACTTAAATGCATGCAAGCTGACATTTTTGTTTTGCCAATTGGCTGGTGGGTCCCAAATGGATTTCTTAAAGGGACTATCCTCGATTTGTTTTGCAACAATATAACTTAAAACAATATCCCCTAGCACTGATATCTTGTTAATGTATCTATTCAGGTGGAAATTAGTCCGCAAAGTCCTGTCTATGTCTAAGAATATCCCATTTGTGGTCAACTTTTTCTGTTTTTGTTTTTAGCATTGTGGCTAACTGTTGTTAGCATAGTGACTCACCTCGCTGCTAACAGCTATGAAAAAACATTAAAACTCATCATGATGAACAATTCTGAAGCTCAGAATGCATTAGCTATGTAAGCCGATAAACATTTCTGTTTGTTTACATTTTTAAGGATGTTTTTTTTTTTTTTTTAAGGATGCAAAAATCAGGTACAGGGGGTGCACGGTAGCCAAGTGGTTAGAGCTCTGGCTTCCCAACAAGGAGGTCGTGGGTTCGACTCCCGGGTCGGACCATATCAACATCTCACGATCACTCTGGGTGGAGTTTGCATGTTCTCTCCGTGTCACCGTGGGTTTTCTCCGGGTACTCCGGTTTCCTCCCACCTCCAAAAACATGCATGTTTAGGTTAATTGGGCATCACTGTAAATTTCCCTTAGTGAGTGAATGAGAGAGTGAATGAGAGAGTGAATGGTTGTCTGTTTAACCCTGCGACAAGTTGGCCACTGTCCAGGGTGTTCCCCGCCTAAGGCCCAAAGTCACTGGGATAGGCTCCAGTCACCTGCGACCCCTAACGGGATTAAGCGGTAGGAAAAAAATGAAAAATCAGGTACAGTCCCTTTAAGTTTGTGAATTCACAAATATGGCAATAATCCACCTGGACGCACATGATCAATTCAGATATACACAATTCTATCTGGTGAGTCAAGTTAGAATTAACCATTAGAAGAGTTCTCATTGTGTCATTGATCATCGTTACTATGAATGAGACTGGAATCCTTCTGAACTCTGAAGTAAAATTCTCCTTCACACAAACACGAGCTTTAACTGTTTTCATTCCCATATTTATTATTATTTCAAAGGGATTTTTTAAAGTGTTTTTAGTGAATCATCTCCAAAGTGCATTTACGAAGCGCGCGCAACCTTTTTGTGACTTAAATATGCACTGTTCAACAAACACAGGTCCAGCTTTTATCCTTTTTGTGTACATAGTGAATATATTTGAACAGCGTAAATACGATATAGTGCCTTATATTCAGGAGATGTGCCAAAGTGTCGAACAGGAGCCAAAACGTGCATTATAATCTCATTTGTTTAATCACAAACGGTAGATACAAGTTTACAAAACGCTGAAACAGGAAAGATTATTTGAGTTTTTTTATTTCGAAGGCCTGTAAATTCAATGTTGCACTATGTAGCTTTTCTGCTCATCTCTAAAAATATACTGATATATGTTTGCTTTGTCTGAAATGTTCCACAGTAGGACGTTAACCAGATCAGCGCGAGACTGACGGACGGATCGGCTCTGTTATTGTTCATGAATATTAACGAAATCCTAATCTATCTTCAAGCCCCAGACCTAAACTTTACCATTTTTGTAACGTCAGACCAAAACTTAGCCTTTAAACCCAAAGAAATGTCTCCATGTGGCCTCAACCAAACCTGTCTATAAGAAAATAGTCTATAGCGTCTAATAGAAACATTGAATAATAGACACAAATTGCATTGTGCTCTTCTTAAGCCGGTTGCACACTAGAGGAGTTTAAAATCTTTTCAGATTTTTAGACACATCAAAAACATGACATTTACAGGATTATTTGTCTGACAGTGGCATCATGTGGCCTGATGAAACGCTAGTGGATTAAAGAAGATTAAGAGCAAAGGCTGTTACCCTGACGCATTGTTTGGGCGTCAAATGAAAAAGTTTAAACAGTGTTGTCCTTGTTCTAGGGCTGACCATGATGCTCCTGACAAATAGTCCTAACGGAGTCACGGCGACTCACAGACAGAAGCAGAGGAAACATTCATCTTAAAATCAGGACAAAACTTGTGTAGTGTGCAGAAGGCTTTGGAGACAGGATGAGAAGCTCAGACACATGAGGAACTCTGAGTAGAGCCACTGCTCCTTTAGGTCCAGAGGAGCTAACTTACACCGAGCTCACACTGCATCCAGTCCGTACTCTGGTCCAAAGTAACAAAGGCTTTCAGTTTCTTTCAGTGACCTGATCTTGTCCGGTTTTTTTTTTTCCTTTTTGGTGACGTTGTGAACACAAGACACGACAAACAGGAAACCCTATAAAATCGTTACACGACTACTACTACTTATACAAATACGTCAAACTTCTGGACATATACGTGACTATATAACACAAAGGGTGTAAATAAACGTCTGGTGCTTATCCATATAAGCACAATATATGGATATTACTTATCCATATTGCGGCGAAAAATCACACTCAGCCCAAGTGTTTCTTGTTTACATATACATGTGCTCAGTGATCACGCAAAGTTAAAGGTTCCTTGTGTAACTTTCTGGAGGTGAAAAGTCATCTACACAATTCAGTAGCAAAAGAAAGTTCAGAGGTTTCTTAATGGAGATGAAAACATTTTATGCCATAATATGAAAAAAAAATCAGCTAAAGGAACAGCTTTTCTGTGGAAACAGACGTGTTCGAGCTCCTCCAGGCCAAATAATAGGCTCTTTTGTGGCCATGTCAGCCCACTCAAAGAAAAGTGGGCTTACATGGCCCATTTGTGCACTAAACAATTTTTGGTAACACTTTATATTAACTACATTTTGATTAGCCTTAATACACTCTTAATAAAGCATGAATAATGGATTAATTCTTAATAAACAAATGAGAAGTTAATGAACAAAATAGGCTATTAAGGCTTAATAACGACTTAATTACTACAAGCCCTACCCCTCCACCCCAAAACCTAATCCTAGCTCCTTTATATTACTAAGCCTTAATAAACACTTCCATTCATTAACTGATGATTTGTCTATTAATAGTTAACTCTTTCATAAGGCTTTAGTAAGGCTAAACAAAGGCATCTAAATGACAAAAATTTGCATTTATTCAAGTTTATTTTTGGCCAGAAAGTTGCGCAGTGCACCTCAAGTGTGAACCCCGTGAACTTGAACTTCTCGCGGTGTCGGCAGAATTTGTTTTGGTTGCGTCTCTACGTTTTAATGTCGCACTGTGGAACATTTCAGACAAAGTAAAAACACGTCATTGAGACTTAAAATTCAGAATCATTTAACGTAAATCACACATTCCCAGGTCTTTATGATTTCTAGACTAAAGCTTTACGACCAAAATCCAATCCCAGCTATGCAGAAAGTAACTTGTGAATTCTGACCAAAGAAATGCTAATTGTTGGCTATTTATAAGACTAATATTATTTTGCTATGAGAGACGTTTTCTATTGAGCCAGTGCACTCGCTTTTGTCTTGAATGTAAATCTTAACTTTGTGTACATAATGTTTTTGCTCCGATTTGTTATACTAAAAGAGGAGAAGCGTCGTGTTATTTTGTCTATAAAGAAAAATCTGTCATATCTGAAATATTTAATTCTGTCCCATGTGTTTTTTTATTTTACATTATTGTCATGTAAAGTTTTTGATTTCTGTGCCTTTAGACTTTGCCTTCAGCTCCTCGGCTCTAAAGCTGTTTTTGTATTCTGACAGTAGCAATAAATAACCACATTCAGCAGATCAACTGGGCTTCTGTTTCATTCCTATTCATGCATGCATTATATAGTTTTTAGTTGTTTTTTGTTTGCCTTGACACTGAAGAATTTTCACGTACTGTATTATGCATTGAGATCCCACAGCAAGAAGGGTGTGGGTTTCGTCTCCTGGGTCACACTGGGCTTTTCTGTGGATTTTGCATGTTCTCTCTGTGTCTGAGTTTGTTTCTATGTTGATTTTATTTCTCCAACCTAAAACATGCCCAATAAAGAAAAGTCTCCAGCGACGGTAGTTCTGATCAGAGTGAGAGAGATGTGTCAGGTTCTGCAGCTCCCTACTGCCCTGTTTCCACAGTCTCTGGTCGGGCTGGTAGAATATGCTGTTTCTACTGCGCAAAGCGACCCGTACTGCTCCGCCCGCTGGGTCCAAAGCAAGCCGCTTTTGGCCCTGCTTTTACCCTGGAACCTGGAGCAGACTCAGGCTCCAGGCTCAGGCGAAAACCAGAGGGAAAAGAGCAGATAGAAACATGAAATAATGTTCCTCATCAAACAACGACTTGTTCCTGTGAAAAAACACTGTATTCCAGTGAAAATTTTTATGATTTAGTTACACTGTAAAAAATCCAAAGGCCAAAAAGTTAAACTAACTTAAATTTTTATGTTGATTTAACTTGATAATGTGAGTCAAAGATTTACAACTTAAACTTTTAAGTTATAAAGAGAGAATAAGAGAGAAAGAGAGAGTAAGAGGAGAGAAGAGAGAGAGAGAGGAGCGAAAGAGAGAGGGAGAGAGAAGGAGAGACAGAAAAGAAAGATAGAGAAACTGGAGAAAAAGAGAGAGAGGGAGAGAGACAAGAAAGAAAGCGAGAGATGAGAGACAGGAGAGAAAGAGAGAGAAACAAGAGATAACAAGAGAGAGAGAAGAGAAAGATAGAGGGAGAGAAAGAGAGAGAGAGAAAGGAGAAGGAAAGACAGAGAGAAACAGAAGAGAAAAAGAGAGAAAGGGAGAGAGACAAGAAAGAAGAGAGGGAGAATGAGAGACAGGAGAGAAAGAGAGAGAGAATGAGAGGCAGAAAGAAAGAAATGAGATAAAAGAGAAACAGGAAAGAAAAAGAGAGAGAGAAAGAGAAAGAAATAAGGGAGAAAAGAAAGGGGGAAGCGAGAGGAGAAACTGAGAGAAGAGAAAGAGAGAGGGAGAGAGGAGAAAGAGTGGGAGACAGGAGAGAAAAAGAAATGGGGAAGAGAGAGGGGAAGCTGAGAGAAGAAGAGTGGGAGAAAAAAAGAGAGAGGAGAAAGAAAGAAAGAAACAGTAGAGAGCCAAAGTGGAGACAGAGAGAGAGTGAAAGAATAGCAAAAGGGGGGGGGGGGGTGAAGAAAGAGAGAGAAAGAAGAGAGAGAATGTCAGACAACTCTCACACATTAGTTTAATCAACATAAACTTTAAGGCAGAAATTGAACTTACATTTTTAAGTTGAAGTGCATTATATTTTTTACAGTGTAGTCTTAACACAGCTGTGTTTATGTTCAAAGTTAAAAAGCAACTCATGCCATTAAAAATATTGAGTTTGTTTGAAATGAAAGAAGATACATATGATTTAAGAGGAAAAGACATGCTTAAAAAAACATCGGTCAGAACAAATGCTAAAAAGAATAGTATTTCTGTTCAAGGGGTCGACTTGTGGAATAGCTTGACAGATGAATTTAAAGGGGCACTGTGTAAGATTGAGAGGAATTTTAATGATCACATATAGTCCACAAACATTTAAATCATATTTATTCTTTACAACATGAATACTTAAGAGAGCACTGTTAACCAATCCACATCAATTGTGATACGTATTTGAAATGTTTTATTACGGGCCGGAATGTGAATATTGACGCTAGATGTCAGCATGTTAGCTAGGTAAACTGCATGTGAAAGGCTCCTCTAGTGTTCAAAAGTGGAAATCACTTTGTTTGTTTGTTTTTCTTACACAGTGCCCCTTTAAAAGAAGTAATTCTATTTTTCATTTTAAAAAAAAATGTTTAAAGCTAAAATATATGTTAACTATAAAATGGATATTTGAGTTACGTATTGTACTGTACAAACATGTAAATGCACTTGTATTCTGAGTTTGATGGTACTTATGTGATGCTGTATAAGGGTAGGTGTAATAAGCTTAAGCTTCAGCCTACACCTTTTCGGTTGATTTTGTTCATATTTGTTATGTTTGCTAAACATATACATGTCGGACGGATTTACTACAATATTATTCAACCGAAATAAATTCTTTCTTTCATTCATTCATGAAAACTTAATTTGTTGCTCTGATAAACTTAACAAAGTAAAGCTAGCGCATTTGCATCAGCTGTTTCCTGTTTGTCAAGGCAAAACAATCTGTATTGTGTCCAACATAATCCAGCCTCAATGCATTGAATAAAACTGGTTTAAAATGCAGCTCAGAGTCGCTAGTTTGCAAAAAAAGTTAAATAAAGTAAAAAAAAACAACAGTGATGATAAGCTGGAAGTAGTTTCTTGCATAAACCAGCCTGACCCTCGTGTTGCAGCGCCACAGACTTCAATTTATTGCACAATGTCTATTACATGTCTCTTTCTCTCTCTCTTTTTAAACCTAAAATTTTGAGTTGACTCACTTTGTCAAGTTATATCAACACAAAGATTTAAATTAATTTAACTAATTGGCCTTATGAATTTTTGCAGTGTAGGCAGTTAAAATACTTGTCCATGTCACTGAGACATGGACAAGAAAACTGCAAGATT
>CM076414.1:20167675-20606394 GCA_038363315.1 Mugilogobius chulae
ACATTGGAGGGAGGAGAGAGAAGGAGTGATGCGGAGAGGGGATGGGGTGAGATGGGAGAAAGAGAAACAAGGGGGAGAGGGGGAAGGGGAAGGAAAAGAGAACAGAGATGAGAGAGAAAGAGGCGAGGGAGAGAAAGCGAGAGGGAGAGAGCCAAAAACAAGGGAGGAAAGAGACAGAAAGCAGGAGAAAGAGAGAGAAGAGACAGGGAGATGAGAGGCAAAAGGAAAGAGAGAGAGATAAAGAGAGGAGAGAGAGGGAGAGGGGGTAGAGAGAGAAAGAGACACAGGGGAGAGAGTGATGAGGGGGAGAGAGGGGGTGATGGAGAGATGGGGTTAGGAGAAGGGAGAGAGAAAAACTAGGGGGAGAGAAGAGGAGAAAGACAGAAAGTGGGGGAGAGAGAGAAAGAGAGGAGAGAGAGGGGGGAGTAGAGAGACAGACGAAGGGGAGAGAGTGATGGGGGAGAGAAAAGGAAGCGGGCGAGAAGGAGAGAGGGGAGAGATGAGGAGATGAGAGTCAAGGGAGAGAGAGAAGAGAGACAGTCAAGGGGGAGAAAGAGACAAGGGGGACATAAAGTGAGAGATAAAGGGAGAGATGAGGGGGAAGAGAAAGAGAAGGGAGAGGGGAAAGAGGTAAAGCAAGACAAGAAAACAAGAAACAAGAAAATAAGAGGAAAGAAGGGAGAGAGACAGAACAAGAGAGGGAAAGAAGGGGGAAGATTAAAGCAAAGAAAGAGAGAGGAGAAAGTGGGAGAGAAGGATGAAAATAAGTTAAAAAAAGATGAGTGGCAGAGAGAGGAGAAAAGAGAGAGAGAATGAGGAGAGAGGGACGGAAAACGGGTGAGAGAGGAGAGAAAAAGAGAGAGAAAGTATGGAAAGAGAGAAAGTGGGAGGAGACGGAGGGGTAAATAGTGCATGTCCAGCAGCTTGCGTCTCCATGGTAACGGCCTGTTTGTCAGCACTTCCTGTGTGAGTGAATGAGGCCTGTGTTGAGTCTGACGTCAGCAGCAGCAGCAGCAGCAGCTCCTGCAGCAGCCGCACGTGTGGCCAAGGCAACACTGCACAAAAAACACTCAAAATACACAGACACTGCACAAAAAACACTCAAAGTAACCAGACACTGCACAAAAAACACTCAAAATACACAGACACTGCACAAAAACACTCAAAATACACAGACACTGCACAAAAAATACTTGAAGTAACACCGCACAAAAAACACTCAAAATACACAGACACTGCACAAAAAACACTCACAACAACCAAATACACAGACACCGCACAAAAAACATTAAAAATAACCAGACACCGCACAAAAAACACTCAAAATACACAGACACTGCACAAAAAATACTCGAAGTAACCAGACACTGCACAAAAAACACTCAAAATACACAGACACTGCACAAAAAATACTCAAAGTAACTAGACACTGCACAAAAAACACTCAAAGTAACCAGACACTGCACAAAAAACACTCAAAATACACAGACCACTGCACAAAAAATACTCAAAGTAACCAGACACCGCACAAAAAACACTCAAAGTAACCAGACACCGCACAAAAAACACTTAAAGTAACCAGACACTGCACAAAAAACAAAACAACCAAATACACAGACACCGCACAAGAAATACTCAAGACAACCAAATACACCGCACAAAAAACACTCAAAGTAACCAGACACTGCACAAAAAACACCCACAACAACCAAATACACCGCACAAAAAACACTCACAAAAACCAAATACACAGACACTGCACAAAAAACACTACTAACACAACTAAATACTAAGTGTGGTATGGTGTATTTGTGGATGATCCCAGCTACTATTTGCACCTGCATCACATAGGAGCGCCACGAAAGGCAAAAGTCTGTGTTGTCAGTAACTACAAGAGTTTATCACTGTGAGAAAACAAAAGTTCTGCACTAAATCAACATTTGTGAATAAAACTCAACCCTACGACCCTTAAAAGTTACATTCAGGTGAAAAACAGCCAGAACAAAAACACTGCCTCAAGCTTCAGGAGACAAAACGTCTGTCAGACCTGTTCAGACTGGATTAAAACAGCTAGCTTTCGTCCCGTTTCGAGGTTTTATTCAAAGAAGTTTCCCCATGTAATCAGACGGAGAGCAGCTCTTTCTGCATAATGAATGCGCAGTAGAACGGACAGTGACGTTGACTGAAAATCCCACTATAGGCCTTTGTCACATGCGGCTAGCGCTAACCACACATAACACAACGTGTTTCAAATACATACTTTTTATTTTATTTTTTTCATGTTAGATGTCATACTATATATTAGAGTTGACTTAGCTTGTATAACGTGTTCAATGCAGCATATTCTTTCTTATTGCTGCCACACATTGGCATCTTCATCAGAAGGTAAACGATTAAAAGCTACATTGGATTTACAAACTAGCCTGTTAGTGCAGTCAATCGCACAAGAGCCTGATGAAACGTGCATAGGGTCAGTTGTATTATGACGCGGCGGAGGATTCTGAGGGCGCCTAACGAACTTGAGTTTGGAGCCTGTCCTAATGGGCCTAACTATTTTGTTATTGCTTTTTTCCTCGCAAATGGTCATTAGTCTAGCTGATGTTAGCTCAAGTCGGCTTTTATCACACAGTAAAGCAGCTAAGAGAAAGTTGTATTCATTGTAGCTATATGGCAACTTTGAACCTACTTGGAATCTGAATTGTATTCTGTAATTGCAAGTAATAAAGACAAGTGGGTGGGGATAGGTGATAGGTGAAAACAGGACTTTTCTGTGTGTTCGAGCATCAGCTGCAGGATAAAACAAGATCATTCAAACATGCATGGATCACTCCAAATACAACTGTAAACTAATGACGAGATGCATTGTTAGAAAGTTGAGTTTGCATTTGTGCCTTTTAAACACTAAACACTGTGGGACATTCCAGGCCAAGCACAGCACCGTCTCCATGGAAACGCGCAGAAGCCGAGCACACACATGAGTCACTCCGCCTTCGGGTCTGTCCAGAAGTTTGACAGATCCACAAAAACATGACGCTCGTGGCATTTGGTCTTTTGTGCAGGATTTGACTGAGCTCATCACTTTGAATGGAGCGTCTATGCTGAGTCTGGTGACATCATCCTGCCGGCGTTTAACGAGTGTGAGGGCTGATTAAAGTCACACTGCGGAACTTTTCTGAAGGTTAAATCTCTTTAGGCTACTTTCACTTTTTCTTGATTAGTTTACATTTGTCCTTTGATGGGCACCACCTTTTTTTAAAGTTTTTACACGCCTCCAAAACTAATTTTCAATTAAATTACTGTAACTTTTTGCAGATTAATCGTTGGCAACACAATGGTGTAATCCCTCATTCATCCAGGAGTAATCCATAGTAGAAGTCTTCAAAGTAGTCATCTGGACAGTGTTTCCGAAGATCAACTTTCATCCAAAAGTCATTTTCAATATGAACTGAAAATTACTTTGAAAAAGACTTCTACCTTAGAGCAATCGTTAAAACTCAAAATATACTTAAACCAGTGTCATTCAGGCTCTACTTGCAAACACTTGCTTTCCTGCTCTGTATATTTACCGAAGAAAATCAGGCACTAATTTTGTAGATTCAATCAGAATCAGAGGCTAAAACTACAGAGTCTCAGCTTCACAGAGAGTCCAGACGATTGTCTGTGTCCTAAGGCTCAAAACTACTTTCATTGTGAATTTTTAACTGTTTTAATCGGGTGTTATAGAAAATTAGGGCAGAATGAAAATATTTTAAAGTGATAGTAAGTTTCTAAACTATGGCCACATTTCAAATGCAGAGCCTGGAACAGAAGAAGCGGAGTCCCTAAATGTAGGAGCAGTGTGATTGGTCAAACACACAGATATCTGCAGCAGGTGCTTTAAAGGTGGCCTACTAAACACGATTTTGGCTTCCTTGAAAATGCAAACAGAAATAATTAATTTTAAACTTCCTACATCAGTCACATGTTTTGCTCACTCACCTAATGCATTCTGAGTCTCTAAATTGTTCATTGCGATGTGTTTTAAACTTTTTTCTCAGCTGAGAGGATGCACCATTATGCAGCAGCAGCAGCATCAGATGAACTTAGTGGAGTTTGGTGAATAAACAGGTTATCATTACACATAGACAAAACAGTGCAGACTGAATTCTAGAGGGATTATCAGTCAACCTGCAGAGAGAGACGCTGTCCATCTTGTTGGCCGGTGAAACTTTTTTTTGATAAAAACAACAAAACGTAACGAAAGCAGTTGTTTGGATCAGGTCTGAACCGGTCTGACAGACGTCTGACTCCTGAAGCTTGAATGTAACTTTCAATGGTCGTAGGATCAAATTGGCTGAGTGCAGTTGTCTTGTTTTGGTTTAAAATACTACATCCTGTACATACAACGACTTCCTGTTCAATACTCTTCAGTGAGGTTTTCACTACATCAATTTAAAACTAATAAAAACTCTTTAGATCAGACAGTTGTGGTGAATGTTACAGAAAACATGTTAAAGACTTTACATATTAGAGAAATTTCATCAGAGAACACTTCTGTGTTTAAAAAGAGACATGATTGTGTCTAATTGCTAACGCTAACAGGAAATGATTGTATGTACAGAAGTTAGCATTTTTGAACAATCGCAAGCCAACTGAAATTCCGTGCACACAGCCCATTTCATTCACAAATGTTGATTTAGCAGCAGAACTTTTGTTTTCGCAAAGTGATAAACTCCTGGAGTTATCTGACAACAGTCCTGGCTTGACTTGTAGCTTGTGTCAAGCTGCGTCAAACATTGCTGAATACTAATGTTTTTCTTTTTGTTTTGTTTTTGTCTCTGTAATCCAATAGAAACTCTGCAAATCTGACAAGAAAAATGGCAGATTTTCCATTATTTCCATGGTAACTGCTTCTCAAGTCTTAGTTTCTTTAACAATTGAACAACTCATTTCCAATGGAAGAGCCGGAGCTATTTCCAATGGAAGAGTTGGAAGCTTGCATGTTCATTTTTGTGCAATAAAAACATAAACAACATAAAATAACTATACTGTACTTTGTGAATGTATTTATCAGGTGAAAATTAGTCTGCGATGTCCAGTCTTGGTCAATTAATGTCTTGTTTGCTCACTAAACTCCACTAAGTTTGTCTGTTGCTGCATTGTCTCACTCCTAATAGCTCTGATTTATTTCTGTTTGTTTACTTAAAAAAAACCTGAAAATCCAGATCAAAAAGCATGAATAGAGCCCTGTTTTTGTGTTGTTAACATTATTTATATTTGCGGCAGACGCTCGGGAGACATGAGTCAGTTAATGGTGCGTTCAGGTTCAGTCGGGACATTTAAGTGACTGACTGGAAGTTTTTACACGTGTCCTTTTTATCTAAACGTGTTGAAACAGTGTCAGAGTGAAAGTCTGAACGGAGCTGCTGTTTGGAGGAGGATGTATTTAGAAATGATTCAACCTCTAACACACACAAGCTCTCTCTCTCTCTCTCTACACCCTCTCTTATGCTCTACCTTTCTTTCTCTCTTTACCCCACCTCTCTCTCTACCTTTTTCTCTCTCTACCCTTTTCTCTCTTTGCCTCTCCCTCTCTCTTTACATTTCTCACTCTGTAGCTCTCTCTCTCTCTTTCTTTACCTCTTTCTCTAACTTTCTCTCTCTCTTAACCTCTCTCTCTAACTTTCTCTCTCTCTTTATCCCTCTCTCTATCTTTCTCTCTCTAACGTTCTCTCTCTTTCTCAACTTCTCTCTTTACCTTTCTCTCTCTGCCCTTCTCTCTCTCTTTCTTTACCCCTCTCTCTATCTTTCTCTTTTGCTACCTTTCTCTCTCTTTACCTCTCTCTACTCTCTTTCTCTTTACCTCTCTCTCTACCTTTCTCTCTCTCTCTTTACCTCTCTCTCTTTACATCTCTTTCTCTCTGTCTCTCTACCCTTTCTCTCTTTACATCTTTCTTACTTCTCTCTCTACCTCTCTCTCTATACCTTTCTTTCTCTTTACCTCTCTCTTTCTACCTTTCTCTTTCTCTCTACTCTCTCTCTCTCTCTTTACTTTTCTCTCTCTTTACCTCTCTCTACCTTTCTATCTCTCTTTACCTGTCTCTGCTCTCTCTCTTTACTTTTCTGTCTCTTTACTCTCTCTCTCTCTCTCTACTTCTCTCTGTCTCTCTCTACCCCTCCCTCTCTCTTTCTCTCTTCCCTGCTTGGTGGAAGTTTTTACACGTGTCCTTTTTATCTAAACGTGTTGAAAATGTGTCAGAGTAAAAGTCTGAACGGAGCTGCTGTTTGGAGGAGGATGTCTGTGATTATTTAGAAATGATTCAACCTCTCACACACAAGCTCTCTCTCTCTCTCTCTACACCCTCTCTTATGCTCTACCTTTCTCTCTCTCTTTACCCCCCCTCTCTCTCTACCTTTTTCTCTCTCTACCCTTCTCTCTCTTTGCCTCTCCCTCTCTCTTTACATTTCTCACTCTGTACCTCTCTCTCTCTCTCTTTCTTTACCTCTCTTTCTAACTTTCTCTCTCTTAACCTCTCTCTCTAACTTTCTCTCTCTCTTTTATCCCTCTCTCTATCTTTCTCTCTCTCTAACGTTCTCTCTCTTTCTCAACTTCTCTCTTTACCTCTCTCTGCCCTTCTTTCTCTCTCTACTCTCTCCCTCTTTCTTTACCTCTCTCTATCTTTCTCTCTCGCTACTTTTCTCTCTCTTTACCTCTCTCTACTCTCTTGCTCTTTACCTCTCTCTATCTTTCTCTCTCTTTACCTCTCTCTCTTTCCATCTCTTTCTCTCTGTCTCTCTACCCTTTCTCTCTTTACATCTTTCTTTCTCTACTTCTCTCTTTACCTCTCTCTCTAACTTTCTCTCTCTCTTAACCTCTCTCTCTAACTTTCTCTCTCTTTATCCCTCTCTCTATCTTTCTCTCTCTAACGTTCTCTCTCTTTCTCAACTTCTCTCTTTACCTCTCTCTCTGCCCTTTTCTCTCTCTACTCTCTCCCTCTTTCTTTACCTCTCTTTCTCTCTCGCTACTTTTCTCTCTCTTTACCTCTCTCTCTATCTTTCTCTCTCTCTCTCTTTACCTCTCTCTCTTTCTCTCTTTACATCTTTCTTTCTCTACTTCTCTCTCTACCCCTCTCTCTATACCTTTCTTTCTCTTTACCTCTCTCTTTCTACCTTTCTCTCTACTCTCTCTCTCTCTCTTTACTTTTCTCTCTCTTTACCTCTCTCTACCTTTCTCTCTCTCTTTACCTGTCTCTACTCTCTCTCTTTACCTTTCTGTCTCTTTACTCTCTCTCTCTCTACTTCTCTCTGTCTCTCTCTACCCCTCCCTCTCTCTTTCTCTCTTCCCTGCCTGGTGGAAGTTTTTACACGTGTCCTTTTATCTAAATATGTAAACAAGCTCTCTCTCTCTCTCTCTCTCTCTACACCCTCTCTCTTTACCTCTCTCTCTCTTTACCACTCTCTACCTTTCTTTATTTCTTTACCACTCTCTTCAACTTTCTCTCTCTCTCTATCTCTCTCTTTATTTTATCTCTCTCTCTTTACTTCTCTCTGACTCTCTCTTTCTCTTTCTTTACCTCTCTCTGCCTTTCTCTCTCTCTACTCTTCTCTTTCTTTCTTTACCCTCTCTCTACTTCTCTCTCTCTTTACCCCTCTCTCTCTACTTACTCTCTTTACCCCTCTCCCTTTGTACTCTCTCTTTACCTCTCTCTACTTGTCTCTCTCTCTTTACCTCTCTCTCTCTCTACCTCTCTCTCTAACTCTCTCTCTCTTTACCTTTCTCTCTCTCTCTCTCTCTACTTCTCTCTGTACCCCTCTCTCTCTTTCTACCTCTCTCTACCTTTCTCTCTCTTTCTACCTCTCTCTACCTTTTTCTCTCTTTACCTCTCTCTCTCTCTCTACATTTCTCTCTCTTTACCTTTCTCTCTCTCTTTCTCTACTTCTCTCTGTACCTCTTTCTCTACCCTTTCTCTCTCTTTATCTCTCTCTACTCTTATCTTTCCTTCTTTACGCCCCTCTCTCTTTCTTTACCCCTTTCTCTCTACCTTTATCTCTTTGCATCTCTTTACCTCTCTCTCTCTCTAACTTTCACTCACTCTTTATCTTTCTTTACCCCTCTCTCTACCTCTTTCTCTCTCTTTACCCCTCTCTTTGCTTCCCTCTCTCTTTACATCTCTCACTCTGTACCTCTCTCTTGCTCAACCTTTTTTCTCTCTCTCTCTTTACCTCTCTCTACCCTCTCTCTCTTGCTCTACTTTTCTCTCTACCTTTATCTCTCTTTACCTCTCTTTCTCTACTCTTTCTTTACCTCTCTCTCTAACTTTCTCTTGCTCTTTATCTTTCTTTACTCCTCTCTCTACTTTGCTTTCTCTCTATATATATTTCTCTCTCTGCTTCCCTCTCTCTTTACATCTCTCACTCTGTACCTCTCTCTTGCTCAACCTTTTTTTTCTCTCTCTCTCTTTGCATCTCTCTACCCTCTTTCTCTACCCTCTTTCTCTACTTTTCCTCTCTACTGTTCTCTCTCTTTACTTCTCTCTCTTTACCTCTTTATCTTTCTCTCTCTACCTTTCTCTCTATCTTTACCTCTCTCTAACTCTCTTCCTCTCTCTTTACCTTTCTCTCTCTCTCTACTCTCTTTCTTTACCCCTCTCTCTACAATTTATTCTCTCTTTCTCTCTCTCTCTCTCTCTCTACCTCTCTCTACCCTCTCTCTCTTGCTCTACTTTTCTCTCTACCTTTCTCTCTTTACCTCTCTCTGTCCCCTTCTCTTTTACATATCTCTCCCTCGCTCTCTCTTTCTCTGTTTGGTGGAGGATGTCTGTGATTATTTAGAAATGATTCAACCTCTGACCGCAGAAGAAGAAGAAAACGTGAGTCAAAACAAACACACAGAGAGAGAGGAGAGGGAGAGAGAGAGAGAGAGAGAGAGAGAGAGAGAGAGAGAGAGAGAGAGAGAGAGAGAAACACAGAGGAACGTTCAGACTTTAATCTTGTGTTGTACTGACAGTCAGTGGACAAAGTGAGAACTGCGTCTGAGGATGAGACAGTGATGAAACAAATACAGCAGAGGGCGCTATAACACACTGAAGAGAGAAATACAGTATAATCAATCAAACTCTCTCACTATCTCTCTCTACCTCTCTCTCTCTCTATCCCACTATTTGTCTCTCTACCTATCTCTCCCTACTGCTTTCTCTCTCTCACTTTGCCTCTCTCTCGTTCAACTCTTTTATCCCCCTCTCTACCCCCTTTCTCTCTCTCTCCCATATCTATCCCACTCTTTCTCTACCTTTCCCTTTTTCTCTTACTCTATCTTTATCTTTCTCTTCTCTACCTCTCTTTTTCTACCTAGTCTCCCACTCTATCTCTCTCCCTTCTTCTCTCTATCTACCCCCCTTTTTCTCTCTCTTTACGTCTCTTTCTCAATTTCTTTCTTTCCCTCTCTACCTCTCTCTCTTCCTCTACCGCCTCTCTCTTTCTCACATAAGCACTCTCTCTCCCTCCCTTTCTCTCTCTCTCCTCTCTACCTCTCCTCTACCCCTCTATCTATCTTTATTTCTCTCTCCCTCTATCTCTTGCTCCATCTCTTTACTTTTCTTTCTCTTTACCTCTCTCTCTCCCTCTCTTCTCCCTACCCCCACCTCTCCCCTCTCTTTACTTTTCTCTCCTCTTTACCCCTCTCTCGCTACCTTTATCTCTCTTTGCCTCTCTCTCTAACTTTTTCTCTCTCTTTATCTTTCTCTTTCTTACCCCTCTTTCTACCTTGCTTTCTCTCTCTACCTTTCTCTCTCTCTCTCTCTCTTTACCTATACAGTATAATCAATCAAACTACTCTGTCTATATTTCTTTCTCTTCCTCACTATCTCTCTCTACCTCTCTCTCTATCTATCCCACTATTTGTCTCTATACATATCTCTCTCTTTACCTTTCTACCTCTCTCTCTTCCTCTATCTCACACAAGCACTCTCTCTCTCTCTACCTTTCTCTCTCTCTCTCTCCCTCACTCCCTATCAAGCACTCTCTTTCTCTCTCCCCCTCTCTTTACCTCTCCCTCTACCCTCCTCTGTCTTTTCTCTCTACGGCTTCTCTACCCCTCTCCCTACCTTTATTTCTCGCTACCCCCACCTCTCCCTCTTTCTCTCTCTCTTTTCCTCTCCCTCTTCCTTCAACTTCTCTCTCTCTCTCTCTCTCTCTCTCACAAGCACTCTCCCTCTCTCCCTCTTTACCTCTAATTCTCTCTACCTCTTTCTTTCTCTCTCTTTGATCTCTTTACTTTTCTTTTTCTCTTTACCTTTCTCTCTCTTTCTTTACATTTCTCTCTCCCCCTCTTTCTCTCTACCCCCTCTCTCTCTCCTTTCCTCTCTACCTCTGTCTCTCTCAACCTCTCTCTCTTCCTCTACCCCCTCTCTTTCTCTATCTCATAGAAGCACTCTCTCTCTCTCTTTCTACCTTTCTCTCTCCTCCCTTCCTCTCACAAGTACTCTCTTTGTCTCTCTACCTTTCTCTCTCTCTCTTCCGCTTCTTTGCCCCTCTATCTTTATTTGTCTCCCTTGCTCTTCTCTCTACCCCCACCTCTCCCTCTCTTTACCTTTCTCTCTCTACCACTTTCTCTCTCTCTTTCTTACCTTTCTCTCTCCCTCTACCTCTCTTCGTCTCTCTCTCTCACTCTCTTTACTTCTGTATCTTTCTCTCTCTCCTCCATTTCTCTCTCCTCTTTCTCTCTCTCTCTCTCTCTCTCTCTGCACAAACAGTTGTCCGTACTCTTTGTGTAACTGAGTGTGTAGTGTCTCATGTTTGAATCACAAGTGACAACAAGCTCTGCACAGAAGAAAAACACAATTTAATTTCCCAGCTGTAAACAGAATACACTGATATTATCCAGCCATATTTTGCTCTTTTCATTAATCAAAACATAAACTTTAGCTTTCAAATGATGCATCAACAAAAACAAGGCATTAAACTTTTACAATGAGTATGCACAATCCAGTAAAAACATAAGCATTATTATTTGGAACATGACTGTGTGTGTCTCTGTGTGTTAAAGCAGAGCAGCTGATGACCTTTATCTGTGGACGCTCATGACAGTCTGGACCTGTGAACGCCTGAGCAGCAGCAGCAACACTGACTCAACAGGAAACACGTTTATCGTCTGTGAGAAACTTAAAGTGAGGCGAAACACACGGTCAGAGACTCACTTCGCCCACAAGCGGACCTCAAACAGACTCGCAAAAGTGGGAGATGCCCGGAAACCTTTTAAGCGGCGCAGTGGGTGTGAACAGACATTGACTGACAACACCAAATATGGACAACCAGCTTGTGAGTGATCCTGACGTGCGGAGAAGTTCACAGCTCTGAGGCTGTGCACAGGTCTAGTTTCTTACTTGTGTAGTGGTGCGGGTGATGCGTGCCCCCGCTCCAATAAAGTGCCCTCGTGTCCAGCCCACCTAACACCCTTTGGAGCAGGGCTGGGCAATTATTTTTTCTCTGGGGCCATATGTTAACGTGGACAAATGGTGGAGGGTGAGACTGCCATAACAGAATAAGAATTTTTAAACTACAATAACTTTATTTAAGTCTATTTTAAAAATGATCTAGTTTGATTGCATGTTTCTCTTTCAGTGCTGTTATTAAAGCTGTTCTTTTTTCCATTGTGGGTCAAATAAAGTAATCTTAATTTATGATTTTTGTAACTCATAGGCTTTTTAATCTACTATTTAGGCCATTTTTTGTGAGAATGTTGGGGCAACATGGCAAAGATACTTGCTCCATAGCAAAGTCAACCAAATAAAAGAAATATAAAGAGTAGCACTTATTCTCAAAAGTCCACATCTGGCCCCCAGACCGCAGTTTACCCAGGTCTGCTCTGGAGTCTGGACCTGCAGTAGAAACACTCAACATCATCAACATAAGCGACCCAAATATGAAATAACTACATCAACAACCTCAATTTAAACTGGTTCTGACTCGGCTTGAATTTGTTACGCTAAAAATACACTTAAAAGAGCTAAAAAGTTCAGTTTCCCCTGAGTTATACAAAAATATTCAAGTTAATGTTGTTTTCTTTCACAGTAGGGTTGTCAAAAAAATCGATTCCCCGATACTAATCGATACTAAAACGGATATCGATACTCGAGTAAACGATCGTTTAAATAAGTATTGATATTTTAAGGCTTCGCACGCTAAGCCCCGCCCCCTTATTCTCTCATTGGAGATGAAAATGATGAAACTATCTGCATATATAGCCTCTATACTACATAAACAGCAAATGTGTCTGATAATAGAACAAAGCCCATTCTTAATGTAAAGGTTCATGGATCAAGTTAATAATAAACAAATAATACTTTAAAATATTTATATTTTAATAATATCAAAAAGAAAAACATAAACTAAAAAATAAGGTACCACTTTATATTAACTACACCTTAATTGGCCTTAGTAAACCATGAATGAAGCATACATAAAGCCTTAATTATTCATGAACTAATGGTGAATTAATGAATGAAAAAGTTTATTAATGCTTAGTAACTACTTAACTAATGAGCTACGGTTAGGATTTAGGGTTAGGGGGCAGGATTACGAGTAATTAAGAAGGTAATAAGCTTTTTCATCTATTAATTAATCCTTTGTTCATAATGAATTAAGTCTTTTTTAAGGTGTTATTAATGGTTTACTAAGCCTAATTATTCTGTAGTTATTCTAAAGTGTTACTAAAAATAATAATTAAAAAGTAAAAATTTTATCATAAGAAAAAAAAAATTAAGTTGGCACCGTGGATCGGAATCGGTATCGAGTTTTTTTCCAAGTATCGAATCGAGTTTGAAATTTTAGTATCGTGACAACACTACTTCACAGTCAAAAGTATTTGTTTTAAGTGGATAACTGAATTGGACAAACAGAGCCAGAGGCAGCAGGCATTCGTCTATTTAAAAGTCCCCAGAAGAAAAGATATAAATATGAACAGTTTTAAGTGTGTTTTTTTTTTTCAGTTTCTATGGCGACAGGATTGTTGCTTCCATGGCGACGCGGCGGCGGCGGTGGGGGGGGGGGGGGGGGGGGGGGGAGTGTTGTGGCGTGTGGAGACATGAAGCACACAGACATGTTAAAACGCACAGGCCTTTCTCACTTTCTCACGGCCGGGACTGAATATTGACCACGGACAGATTTATAAAAAGCACTTTGAACTTTGACTTTTAATCCTCGACATTCTGACCGCGGCAAAATTATAAGAAGAGCACCTGATAAAATATGTTTCTTAGCTTTTTTGGAGTAATTTTTTTTTTTATTACCTGTAAAAATAATAGATCTATTGATGGCGTACTGTACTTAAGTAGTGTTTTTGAGTATCTGTACTTGTGTTGAAAAGTCCATTGTATACAAATCTGACTTTCTTGAAAGGACATTCTAATTCTCTATGTAGGATCGAGAATCAAGTTTATTCCTTTGTATCAAAATCGGGTTGGAAATGTTAGTTAGTGCAAGAAACCTGCTCAAAAAGACAAATAATATTCTGTAGTTCATGCAAAAACTCTAGTTTATGCAGAAAATGAAGAGGAAACAGTGTGTTTATATAAAAAAGGCAGTTCAGACCAATGATTCTGTTACTGTTGAAGACAAATTCCTTTTAATCTAAATAAAAGAATTAGTCGATTGATACAGTTTTGGTCGACCAAGACTCCATCGACCGATTAATCGACTAAACAACTACAGCCCTAATCATTATCCAGTGTGGAATGAATTAATAATGCAGAATGTGAAGCGTCTTTGGGTGTCATGAAAAGCACTATAAGCTGAAGACAGGTGAACAAATTTCTTGGTTTGACTTGACTGATTGTGAGAACAATAAGGAGTGCATTACTGGGTCGTTTATTCACACAAACTCATGTTTCATTGAATGTGTATTGTTTCATTGAATATGTATTGTGTTATTTTGATTTCCTATTATTCATATTTGCTAAAATTAATAATCTTGGGAAGTCCTCAGAGACGACTGTTGTTGTGATTTTGGGCTATACAAAAATAAATTGATTTGATTTGATGTTTGAAACTCAGAGTTGACTTTTACCGCTGGTTAACTGTGCTTAAGTCTTCTCTATAAAAGGCACCAGAATGAAGCCAAAAACACACTTCTTCACGATGCCACAATTGTCTCAACCAGAGAGGGATGGAGCTATTGGCTGCTCCAAGCTGGACGGTGTTGTCTTGTGTCTCCAAGGTGTTTGGAGTCACTGCTCTACCATTAGTCGTCTTGTGGAGCGATACCAGTCCACTGATTCCTCTAACGACCGCCCTCGTACTGGTCACCCCCGTGTAACGACCGCTGCACAAGACCAACCGCCCCGCACATCTCCAGGACAGGTTCTAGTTCACCACCAGGTCCATAGTCGAGACCATTGGGACACATCACAGGCCAGTGTTGGCCAGAACCATTCGTAATCGCCTCCATGCTGACCTGTATTCGACCATATTGGCCATATGTTGGATCAGTGCCTAACCCCCAACATCGCCAAGCTCGGGTCGAATGATGCACTGCACATCGTCGTTGGACTTTGCAGAGGTGGTCCCAAGTCATTTTCAGTTACAAAAAAAGGTTCCAGTGCTTCAGAGTAGATGGCTGAGATTGAGTGTACAGGACACTATAGGAGAAACTCAGCAGCAGCTGAGGGCGGCACTGGTGGAAGAATGGATCAACTCAGACACTACTGCCGATCCATGAGGCGACGAATAACCACTGTCAATGAGCCAACGGAGGTCACATGAACTATTGACAGTCTGATGAAAGTCCTGTCACTTTTGGTTTGGGGGTTGCTCTATTGTTTGGTTGTGTTATTGGACTTGAAAAAGTGTAAACGCCACAAGAGTTGGCCTGAGGATTAGAAATGGATGTAGGGTTCATATGAAACAGGCGGATCTCAAAGAAGAAAATTATTCTGCCCCCCCAAAACTCAGAAAACTGAGTGTTGCATTTCTTTTTCCCTTGAGTGTATATACCAAAGCAATATAAAAAAAAAACTAAGAAAACAGCCTCAATAAACGGCTGGATCAATACTAGTGAAACTATCTATCACTGTAACATCAGACTTTTATTAAGGCTATTTTTGTTTTTTAGCAATTAAAAGTTTCCAGACCAACTGAACGTTCTACTGTTGTGTGCTGTCACCTTCCTGAGCCTTGTTAACCCTTGTGTCCCGTTGGAAAAAAAGATCCTAATCTCATCATGGCGCCCTTTTACTCCATTTTATTGTTACGAGAACAAAGTCAAAAACATGTTTTCTGTCCGGGCTGTAGTTCTTAGTCGATTAATCGGTCGATGGAGTCTTGGTCGACCAAAATTGTATCAGTCGACTAATTATTTTATTTAGATTAAAAGGAATTTCTCTTCAACAGCAACAGAATCATTGGTCTGAACTGTCTTTTTTATATAAACACACTGTTTCCTCTTCATTTTCTTCATAAACTATAGTTTTTGCATGAAGAATATTATTAGTCTTTTTGAGGAAGGTTTTTTGCAGAGCTGTCACAATATTCAAATTTCCAGCTGGATTTTGATACTAAAGAATAAACTTGATTCGGGATACCACAATGAGAATTAGAATGTTCTTTCAAGAAAGTCAGATTTTTATACAGTGGACTTTTTCAACACAAAATCCAAGTTTATGATCAAACATTTTAGTTTCAAATCAATGTTGATGAAACTACAGATTATTTTAAAACTTTTCAGAAAATATCAGATTTTGTTCAAATGTTCGTCCTGTTAATGTTATCTGTATTTGTTCAAATGAGTATCTAATTTCGATTTGTAATATTTTTGATAACTCTACTTTTAGCTTCAGAGCCTTTGCCACGCCCCCTTTTTGGTCGATTAATCGGTCGATGGGACATGTTTTTAGTCGACCGAGAATTCCTTTGGTCGCCTACAGCCCTAGTCCGTGTGTCAGTAACATTACGAAGTGTCGGACCTGAGCAGTGCATTCACTTCAAATCAGTCTGTAACAGCGCTAACTTTATGCTTCAGTGCACTAAGACCAAGCAATCACCAGTAAGCCTTTATTTACTGCTTCTGCGCCGCTATGCTTGTGCTTTTACAGAGCAATGTTATCGATAAACTGAGGTCTTGTGGCCACAGAAAGCACCGCTGATGCGATTGTATATTACTGATATTTTTGTCATAGTAATCGAGCCAAACTAAATGTGGCATGACAAGCTTTTGTCATTTTATTTATTCATGCCAACTAATCAGTACGGGAGCGCACCTGCTATATAAACAAGCAACTTCCGCTGCTTTGACCTCTGACCTCCAATACTCCCGAGCAGCTGTGTCGCTCTCCTCCACGCTAGTGCCTTGGTTTAGTCATGTTTCTGCACATTTCCACCGTGCTAATGTCTCGTGCTCGTGTCAACTCCTTTTGTCAGTCGGGTGTCGTGATTGGCCAGCGCGCTCCTCGCTGTGTGTCATCTGCCCACGGTCAGGGGCGTAGCACCAAATTCTGGGCCCCGGGTACAAAATTAGTTGTAGGGCCCCTAGTACATAATCTTGTGTTTTAATTATTAATGCGCTATTATTGTTTTTTTTAATCACTTCCAATACTAAATTAATTTTTGCATTCCATACATAATTAGTGTTGCCATTAGAGTTTTGCAGGCTTCATATCTTATAGCAAAACTAGACATTTATGCGTTTTTGGCATCAAAACTATTTAGTTGGAACCACCACACTCACTCACTCACTCGCATAAAGTTTTAAGGTCCAGTCTTGTCTAAATTGTCTAAAAGATATACTCAGAAAATCCCAGTTACATTTTTGACACATTATAATGTTGCTGGATTAAGAAATTGTGATTTATTGACAATTTTCTAAACAAAACCTCGTAAATATGTACAGTTATTGACCTTTTCGGCTATTTGTTTACTGAAATCTGAAAACTCTTGCTTATACTATTATAACCTCTAGCAGTTAGATTTGTTAATAAGTTAGCCAATTAATATTCCTCTTTATTCAGCGTTGGTTTTATTTTTAACTTTTTTTTTGTCCAATGTTTATTTATTACTCCAACAATGTTCATTTTGTCTTCATTTATTTCACGACTTCGTTTTCTTTTTAAAGACAATGTGTTTGATGTATTTACCTTGTCGACATGTTTCGGCTGCTATCAGCGAGCCATCTTCAGGACAGTCACCGGTGTAGGTGGTGACATGTTGTATTTCAGCTACTTCCTGGAGGCGTGGTCAGCCCGTCGATCAGACTGACCACGCCTCCTGTCGCCCGGTGATCTCTGGAGGAGGGTGTCCCAGGTGTGGGACAGGAGGAACGCCCCGTCGTCGCGGAACACAAATGTAACACAATATATGAAATCCAATGCAAATCATGTGAAAAATCATACATAGGAGAAACAGGCAGGGCATTCAACATCCGAAAAAAAGAACACCTGAAGGAGTGTGAAAAGGAAACATCAGGAAGACTCACCAGAACACAAAAAGAAAAAGCAGAACAGGAAAATTTAAAGTCAGCCATATCAGACCACTGCAAGAGAAATAACCACATTATGGATTGGGACGGGGCCCGAGTCATCGGATCTGAAAACAACAAATATAAACGCTGGATCAAGGAGGCCATCGAGATCAGAAAGCGGGGCACCAACAGCATCAACCGCGACGACGGGGCGTTCCTCCTGTCCCACACCTGGGACACCCTCCTCCAGAGACCACTGGGCGACAGGAGGCGTGGTCAGTCTGATCGACGGGCTGACCACGCCTCCAGAAAGTAGCTGAAATACAACATGTCACCACCTACACCGGTGACTGTCCTGAAGATGGCTCGCTGATAGCAGCCGAAACATGTCGACAAGGTAAATACATCAAACACATTGTCTTTAAAAAGAAAACGAAGTCGTTTATTTATTACGTTTCATAGGAGTGATGGTGCTCTATGATATTACAAATGACTGCATTTAGAAGAACAATTTATCTCAGCAGCAAATATGACATGCTTTTGAGGATCCTTTCTGCTCCGGGCCCCGAGGATACTAGTACCATTTACCCCCCCAGTCCGACACCCCTGCCCACGGTAGTCATGTGGGGAACAGCTGGGGCTCTGACGTGCCCACTGTCGTTTGTTTGGTCTACGTTTTGACAACTACGTGTGCTATCTGTGTGGACTACATTGCCTCGCTGTTGCTTGATGCTATTAACCACTTCTGTATTAGTAACACCTGAAGGACCCTTGTGTTGCCGCTGAGGTGACCTGTAAGTGACTTGTTTCAGCTGGACTGAGACCTGTTAAAGAACTGTGTTGTCAACGAAAACTTGTTGAAGCAATGGACAGTACCGTAACCAAAAGGAGTGTTTTATTTATGAAATCTAACATGACTTAAGAGTAAATAAATTACTATGGAAACTTAAAGCTGTCTCACCGACTTACCTGTGTGCCCTTTATAATTCTGCTCTCCAGGTGAAATTCCTGGGGTGGCGTTGTTGGTCTTTTTGTTTAGTTTCATACATTTTATTTTATTTTATTATATCTAAATCCCAGGGCCGGCCCTAGCCCTTTTGGCGCCCTAGGCAAGATTTCATTTAGACCCCAGCGCCCCGCCCCACCACCACTATATTCAACTTTTTTTTTCTGAGTTTAATTCTGTATAAGTCTATGATATCTATCAGTGTTGAATGCAAGGTCATGTTTGATTTTTTTATTTATTGTATTTTATTTATTTATTTATTGAAGAAAATAGATGCAATTTCCTATAATCTGGAGTATTTTTGACCAATTAAAGTATCTTTTGCATTAGTAAAGTTGTATTAAATTATGTAGTATATATCCTCACCAAGATACAAATTGTTTGGGGCCCCAAATTGTAATGTGGCCCCAGCTGTTTGTGGTCATAACTCAATGAATATGTGTCTTAATGACACAAAATAAAAACTGGCAAATAGCTTAGTGGTAGAACTTGATTTTCATATTAGGGGTGCAATTTGGCGCCCTCACCACCAGATGGCGCCCTAGGCAACCGCCTAGTTCGCCTATGCCTAGGGCCGGCCCTGTTAAATCCCACTCCGACGGCCACATAAAATCTTTACTCTACAGACATTTTTACAGACATGGACGATTCGCACAGAAACTCAGACGACATCCGTAATGATTACAAATACATGAGGTCCAGAGGTAAATATTCTGACATAGTATATAGACTGGTGTTTTGGTTGAAGCCTCATGGGAATATTGTTTTTGGGTTTAACCGTCTGAAGTTACAAAAAGTGGTACATTTAGGTCTGGGGTTTGGAGTTGGGTAAGATTAAGATTAGGATTTTGTGAACACATTTTCACATGCACCATATGAACTGCAGCAGCGTCTCATCCTCTCACAGCATCATACTTACCTCGGGACCTCGTGTAAATTGTAATAATTACAATCATCTGAGTTTCTAATATTGTGCCTATTATTCATGTCTGTGCAACCTAAACAAAATAAAAGTTTTAATAAAAAATAATAATAATTCAAATGATTGTGCCTGTGTTTCAGAGATACAGTTACTCATCTGTTTATTCATCATCTGCCTCTTCTAAATCCCGCTGATGTTGTGGTTGATCTGGTAAGAATTATTTATGAAAGAGAGATCATTTCATTATGTCAGAAGAACAGAAGGTACATGGCCAGAAACACTCTTTCTCTTTCCCTTCCTGTCTCTTCTCTCTGTTCCTTCTCTCTCTCTCTCTCTCTGTTCCTCTGTCTCTGCTCCTCTTTCTCTCTGTGTTCCTCTTTCTCTCGGTTTAGGTCTGGGGCAGGTTAAGATTACAATCAGGATTTCGTTAATATTCATAAATAAGAACAAGTCTTAACAACCACCATAGAAATGAACTGGGACTGTGCATACTCATGCAAAACAGCCGCGAACTCGTGCTAATCATATGTAATTTACATGTCCTGTAATGTCGTGCCATTATTGGATTATTAAGCCACGTTTCCATTGGTCTGGGTCCCCCAGAGCGGTTTGTGTTAATGATGCTGAGCATTTCCACTGCAGGTCCGGGCTCACGAGGGTCTGCTCCGAGAGCAGCTGACGTCACTCACACATTACACAAGCTTTCTTAAATAAATAAAAAAGAAAATGTAGGCCTACCTGAATTATACTTTTTCTTCCTGGCATCAATCTGAGCGATTCACAAAAAGACGCGTAATAATTTGAAGTCTGTGGCGCTGTGACATGAAGGTCACGCTGGTGTAAACAAGAAACTACTTCCGGTTTACCGTCACTTTTATATCATTTATTTAACTTTTTTTACAAAGTCTCTGCGACTCTATTAAGCTTATTAAACGCGTTATATTCAATGCTTTGAGGCTGGATTATGTTGGACACATTACGCACAGGATTTACCATTTTTACAGTGTTTTGCTTTGACAAACACTAAACAGCTGATGCTAACGCGCAAGCTTTGCTTTGCTAAGTCTATCGGAGCAACAAATAAAGTTTTCATCAGTGGAAATGCGGCGGTTTGACAAGGGATCAAGTCAGCGTTAGGTGAGGAACATTATTTCATGTTTCTGTCTGCTCTTTTCCGTCTTGTTTTCGCCTGAGCCCTTGTTTTCTCTTGTCCAATTATCGAGCCTCCAGGGTTCAGGGTAAAGACAGGGCCAAAAGCGGCTTGCTATGGACCCAGCAAACAGGGCGGAACGGGTCGCTTTGCGCAGTGGAAACAGCATAGGACCGTACCGTACCGCCCCGAACCTATAGAAACAGGGCTTTAGAGCTGGACTGGACTCCGCCCCCTCTTTCCCCCTGTGAGTGGCGATGTGGTCGCTCTGCTGAACTGCGATTGAGCCCAAGAAAAATTTCCCCAAAGAGCGTCAGTGCATTTTTCGGCTTTTTAAACTGCTCGTGCTCCGCTCAGACGGCACCTACAGCCTTAACAAAGGTCTCATTTTTAAGGTTTTTCTCTCTAGTTTCACAACATAGATTTTCCAATTTTTTCGATGCCCCAAACACTTAAATGGTGTTTAGCCTAGCTTACCGCTCCCCCCGCTCCTCCGCCGCTCACCCCCCGCTCAGGCCACCATCGCGCGGATTTGTCAAAACTGATCACGCATTCACTTTTCTGACGTCACTGTAGTGGGAGGCCGTATTTAGGAAAGAGCGCGGAAGAAAGAATCCTTTCCGGCGTCAGTGTGCCACTGAGCACAAGCCATTGAAAACAACAGACCGCCATCTTGGACTCATCCTCCAGTTCTAATTGACTCATTGCATTTGTCTTGTTTTGGTTTAAAATACTACATCCTGTACACACAACCACTTCCTGTGCAATGCTTTTCAATGATATTTTCATTACATCAGTTTAATACTTCCTTGGGCTGGGCACAGCGCACGCTCACCGGAACAGAGCAGCGCCAATGGGTATGATACACAGGTTGGGTATTTGCAGTATAATATAATAATCTGCCACATCATTTCACAAGCTCTGGTCACTTGTGGAATAAGCACAGCACAGCAGCAATTCAGCTGACTACACTGTAAAAATAATAAGAGTAGTAGTATCGATAAATCCTTAACGATACCCATCCCTAGTCATAAATCATCTGTCGTCATTTCCTGAAAATCTGTAAAATAATGAAAGAAGTAGGTGGGAAAAAATGCATTGAATAAAAAAATGAAAAAACATTATTTGACAATTTCATCAAAAACACAGATTGTCAGGGAAGAGCTCACGATTTGATTTTTATCACAACATCGCCCAGCGCTAATTAAATACTATTATTCAGTTGAATGTCACATGAACTATTGGATTGTGTGTAAGTGATTTGATTTTGTAAGATGTACTCACTTTGGGCTTTCTGTACAGGACCATGACAATGAGGACCGTGAGAAACATTCAGCCTCCCGGACCACATCCTTTATAAGAAGACAGGTCAGTGTTGTTGTTTTTTTACAGTGTTTAGTGATCATCTGTGTGTGAAGCTGCCACACACAACACGACTGTGACTGAAAACAGGATTACTCCATCAGCAAAATAACTAGTGTGTTTGCGCTTCTGGTCCTTGTTTAGTCCTGACTCTGGTCCACGATTAGTCTTGACTTTGGTCCACGTTTAGTCCTGACTCTGGTCCACGTTTAGTCCTGACTCTGGTCCACGTTTAGTCCTGACTCTGGTCCACGTTTAGTCCTGACTCTGGTCCACGTTTTCCTGACTCCACGTTTAGTCCTGACTCTGGTCCACGTTTAGTCCTGACTCTGGTCCACGTTTAGGCAGGAGGCCGGTCCCTGAGGTCCTCAGAGTGTGAGATGGTTCATGCAGCACTAACATGTCAGAGATGTACTTTGGTGTTAGTCCATGGAGAGACTTGAACACAAGCAGAGCTATTTTAAAGTCTATTCTCTGAGCCACTGGAAGCCAGTGTAAAGACCTAAGCTCAGGACTATCCTAACTCGTTTGGATAGGCCGGTGAGCAGGCCGTTACAATAGTCTAACCTACTGGAGACAAATACATGGATAAGTCTCTCCAAGTCAGGCTTTGACACTATGCTTTTAATTTTGGAAATGTTTTTTAGATGGTAAAAAGCTGCTGATGTTATTGACTTGATGTGGCTGTTAAAGATCAAGTCTGAGTCCATTATTACCCCCAGATTTCTGACTTGAACTGAAGGTTTCAGAGAGAGCGAGTGAAGGTGACTGCTGACACTTTCTCTTTTTTCTGTGGGCCAAAGACTTTGTTGTTTTGAAAGTGCTGCAAATAAATAAAGTTTGATTGATGTCAGACTTTGTTCAATCACAGTAACTTCACCTGACTCTTAAGCAAGCAGTCGTCAGCGAACCTATTTACACAAAGAGTACATTTGCTTTAACAAATCCAAAAACGAAGCTTATCCCCAAGTAAGGTTACTATAGCAACAGCAGGATTGAAGCGCGTGGGGGCCGTCGTGTTCGTCAACAGCTCGGATGCGCAATAATTACTCAGCCTCATTAACCCCCGACATCCTGCAGCTGGCCTTTGTTTGCTCCTCTTTCTTTTGAACTTTGATTTAGTTTTAATTATCTGCTCGCAACAGATGTCAGACGCAACAAAGACCGTGTTTGATCGAAGGAATAAAAGGTGAACGCACACTTAAGTCTATACAGTTGCTCATAAAAATGTTTACTGTGAATAAGTATTGGCTGTTTTACTGACAGTTTAAATATTTCTCCTCTGTTAAAAGGATAATCCATCAGCTGAATGTGCCTCCTGTCGTCTTGTCAGTCTTTTAATTACAGAACTAAACGCTTTCACTGAAAAATGCTCGTTTGTAGAACTAGAATTGACCATAATTTTGAATAGTTTTGACTTATGTGATGCAGCGCACTTCTCTTGTTAAAATATCTCACTCTGTTGGCAATCATTTGGGCGTAAAATAGGAACAAGGACACAAGAGAGAAACAGCTTGAAAAAAGTGAAACAATTCATCAATCAAATAAGGCATTTTAATCAGGTTTTAACTGGTTTTGATTCACTTTAGCCACGGACATTGCACGTTTGCATCACGTCTACAGCCTTAGTGACGAGCCGCCCCTGCTGTGTTGGATTTCTGCGAGCTGTTGGCTATCTGCTAAGATTTATAGTAACAATAGGGGTCGTTAATGCTAATGGTTAACAAGACATAAAATCGCTCCAGAGTCATATAAGCCCAGAGTCTAATACCTTCTGTAGAGATCAGCACAAAACAATGCCACAGGTGCAGTTTGCTGTGAGTCTGTAGTTCTCCACTTTGTTGATAATTGTGCTGGCACCGCGCCTTGCGAAGTAGACGCTCCAACCTGCAGCTGACGCTTTGGTCGCCTCATCAGGCCTCGACGCCTCGGTGGGGCTCCGCAAAACTTTCAAGGTGTGACCCAGTGATGCTGCTCTGGCTCACATCAAATGGAAAAAAAGACTGTTTACTAAAGTCTTTTAATTTATTTCAGCGAAGGGTTGCTTGTTTTAGGCTTATTCAAAGGCTTGGTTGCTCAATGCTCTAGTGCTGTGGTCCTTTAGTCGTTTAGTCGATTAATCAATCGATGGCATCTTAGTCTAACAAAATTTGTATTAGTCGACTAGTTTTTTTTAGATTATAAGGTTTTATATTGAATAGGGACAAAAAGTTGTGATTTAGTTAAGGATTTGGGTCCGAATCATTGGTCTGATCTGTTGTTTTTGCGTGAACTCCATTGAATTTTTAGTATTTTCGTTTGGGTCAGATGAATAAAATTAAAACATCTTTAAAGCTTGAGCCACGCCCCCTTTTTGGTCCATTAATGATGAGACATACCTTAGTCAACCAAGAGTTTCTTTGTTCAACTACAGCCCTATGACGCTCTGAAAATCTGGCAACACGGCAAAACAAACGGGAACGCAGAGAAGCGCGTTAGGGCATAAAAAAATGTCACATCTGAAGCTTAGAGAGGTCTTTGAGAGACTTGACAAGGCCAACCTAACCATTATCCTTGTTAAAAGCGAGTTTGCCAAAGCGACGGTAGTCTACTTCGGAAAAATTGTGGTTGGTGGTTCAGTTAAGCTGGTGCATGCTAAAATCGAAGCGGTTGCCTTTTTCCCGGTTCCAACGGGATGGCGGGTAAAACTTCTCCGCTGTGGCTGCACCGCTTACAAACTTGCTAAGCCCAAAAACTCAGTTCAAGTGGTCGCCTGAGTGCCAGCACTCTTTTGATTTGATTAAAACTTTACTAATGAAAGCGCCTGTTTTGTCAGCACCGGACTACGACCGTCTGTTTAAGATCGCTGTAGACACCAGTGACGCAGGGGCGGGCGCGGTCTTGTTGCAGGACGGCCCTGATAATGTTGACCACCCTGTGTCCTACTTTCCAAAAAGTTTCTCAAGCATCAGCGCGCATATTCAACGATTGAGAAAGAGACATTAGCATTAATTATGGCGCTGAAACAATTCGAAGTATACGTTGAATCTTCTAGTCGTCCAGTTCTCGTATATACTGACCATAATCCTTTTGTCTTTATTAATCAAATGTGAAACGCCAATCAAAGACTCATGCGATGGGCCTTCTTTCTCCAGGATTTTAACCTGGCTGTTTAACACATCTCGGGCCGAGATAACGTCCTGGCGGACTCTTTGTCACGCGCCGCCATTTGTTGACCAGTGGCGCCGACCACGGGTTACCTCTTGGGGGTGGGGGTGTTACGCACCCAGGCGTACGCCTCCTCCCCTGCTCCTCCTAACCTGTCTGTTTTGCAGAAGACGCAGATTGGCTGCCGGTAGCTCCGTCGCCCATAAAAGCAGCAGAAGTGAGGCCTACTCTCTCTCTCTCATCCCATCGCCACGCCATGCCACTTGCCTTCGCCTTTTTTTAACTTTCTTACACATACACTTGCACCTTTACATGCACGCACATACACAAAAGGTTTTCTAACTGATAATCATTCGCACCACTCGCACTACAGTCCACGATCCACTTAAACAAACATAACAACACTACACACTTTACCCAACACCTTACATGTACAAAAGTTATCCTACTGATCGTACCTGCATTACACGCACCCACTCATATTACATTTACACTGACTCCAGAAATACTTTTATTATTGTTTACAATAAAAAAGACCCATTGGGCATTAAAAATACACTCCTGTGCCGTTACCCTCTTTTGTTGCATCTTTTTTGAGCCTTTTTGAGCCACGAGGTTGTAACACCCCCTGACACGCTTTGGGGCATTTAGGGCACATGTTGGGAAATTCACTTCAACGCTGTAAGGTTCGACTGCAGCATCACTGAACATGGATCTGGAGTCGCCGTTCGTTAAAGTGAGACGCATCGTCACAAATTTCTTTTCTGTGTGTGTTTTTTTAGCAGCCGCTCGTGTCTCCAGACGTCTTCTCTGCTGGATCTCACCGTCTCCGTGTACAGAAGCC
Source organism: Mugilogobius chulae (assembly GCA_038363315.1). Lineage (NCBI taxonomy): Eukaryota > Metazoa > Chordata > Actinopteri > Gobiiformes > Gobiidae > Mugilogobius > Mugilogobius chulae. Next base: position 20,193,532 of record CM076414.1, read on the forward strand.
AAACGGGACGCCTTCTGCCCGCGCGCTCACGCAGATGGAGCCGGCCCTTCAATATGGCCGACCCAGAATAGACCGGTGACTGTAGCGCTGCAAAAACATGGAAGAAATGTCACATAAACGCTATAATAACAACAGAATGTATCGAGAGAATTCATTTCCCGGGCTTGGCTGAGATGTGCCGTGTTTGGTGACATTTTCTGTATCGGTAAATTAAAAAACTTGCCAGACGAAGGCAGTTTAAATGAGGCTAAAAACAACAGCTGCCGGACATTAGCGAGGCAGTGATGTAATGCTTATGTATTCTGCGCAGATGCTCAACCAAACCGTTAATTTTTATGTAATTTGGTTCATGAATATTTGTATATTTACATTAATGACAACATTTGGGTTTTCTATTCTCAACACATGTTTATCTCTCTGTCTATCTCTTTCTCTCTTTACTCTTTCTTTTTTCTGTCTCTGACTATTCACCCTCCCTCTTCTTTTCTCTTCTCATCTCTCCCTCTCTCTGTCTTTATCTATTCCTCTTTCCCCTCTCTCACCTTTATTCCTCTCTCCTCCCTCTCTCTCTCTATGACCCTCTTTCTCTGTCTTTATCTCTCTCTCTTCTCTTGTATCTCTTTTCCTCTCCATCTTGCTCTTCCTTCATCTCTCTCTTCTTCCCACTCTCTCCTCCCCTCTTTTTCTTTCTCTCTCTTCTCTCTTTCTTCTCTCTCTTTTTATGTTGTTATCTCTCTGACTGTCTTTCTTTCCTATGTCTCTTTATGTCTCTCTCTCTTTGTTCCCCTCTCTTACTCTTTCATTCTTTCTTTCTCTCCCATTCTACCCCTCTTGGTCCCTCTCTCTCTCCATCTTTCTCTTACTCTTACTTTTCTTCTTCCTCTCTTATTTACCCCCTTTCGCCTCATTTTTCTCTCTCTCGCTCCCTCTCTTTATCTTTCTTTTGGTCCCTTCTCATCTCTCTATCTATCTTCTCCTGTATCTCTTTTTATGGCCAGCTTTCTCTCCTTCCATCTCTCTCTTTTCCACACTCTCTCTTTTGCTCTCTTTCTCTCTCTCGCACATTCTCTTCTCCGCCCTCTATTGCTGTCTCCATCTCTCTCCTCCCCTATTTTTTCTCTCACTCTCTCCCTCTCTCTTTCTTTCTTTCCTCTCTCCGTCTCTCTTTCTTTCTCTTCTCCCTCCCTCACTCTTTCTCCATCTCTCTCTGCTCTCTCCCTCCTCTCTCTTTTCTCTTCTCTCTCTCCCCCTCTCTTCTCTATCTGTATCTCTCCTCAATCTCTCTCTTCTCTCTCTCTTTCTTCCCTCTCTCCGTCTCTTTCTCCTCTCTTCCCCTTTCTCTCTCCCTCTCTTCTTTTTTCTCTCTCTTCCCTCTCTTTTTCTTCCCTCTCCATCACTCTCGCTCTCTCTTTTCTCCCTCTCTCTTTCCCTCTTCTCTCTCTCTCTTCTCTTTTTCTTTCTCCCTCTCTTTCTCTCTCTCTCTCCATCGCTCTCTCTTTCCCTCTCTTCTCTCTCTTCTCCCTCTCTCTCTTTCCCTCTTCTCCCCCTCTCTCTTTCTCCCTCTCTTTCTCGCTCTCCCTCTTCTCTCTCGTTCTCTCCCTCCCTCTCTCTTTTCTCTCTCTCTCTCTCTTTAAGACGTTCATTGTCACTTTTCCAAAGCTCCGCTCTTCTTTTCTGATTAGATTTCTGCTTCGTCTGACAGAAAACAGACCACAACGAACCAGAAATAAACAGACACAACTAAACCAAACATAAATCTAACATACTCTTCCTTTTGTCCATTCATCCCTCCTTCTTTTTATCCGTTCATCTTCGGGACACACAGACAGACAGATGGCTCAGTAAAGTAGTTTGTAAAAGGCTGGTTTGGACAGATAAAGAGACCGCAGAAAGCAGCGTCCATTAGAGATGAGCTCATTGTAGAGCGCTGCTGTTAAGAACCACAAGAAATATCGACGGATAATAACTGCATTGAAGCTGCAGAGGTGTCTTCACACTAGCACGCCACGGCAGGCTATAGTTTTTGTTCCTTCAGTGTTGTTTCCAGTTAAAGACGTGACATTGTTTGCTTTGTTTTCTGACTCTCGCAGTGCATTGTGGTCCTTTGGTCATTCCAGTGATAATTTACACACTACTTTTGAAGATGCATTGTGGGAATTTATTGAGTGCACAACTTTTTGATCTGCTGAACATTCGGACACCACTACAACATGGTGTAACCTCTGAATGGTTCACTGAACTGGGAATAATGCCGACGTTCCGACACGCCGAGCCTCGCCCCTCTGAGTACTGTGACAGCAAAACCTTTTTTTTTCCTTAGCATAAAATAAAATCTCATAATAACAAGAAAAGCAATGTGATGGATGGTGACCAAAAAACCTCTAGGGGCTTGAAAGTGGCAACCTCCACAAATGCATCGGCTCATTACAACACAAATATCTATGAATACGTAAGATTTAAACTATTCCAGAGCACATATCAGGTTGAACAGAACAAAACAAATATAGAAAAGCACAGGTTTTCAGAGGGAAACATTTTAGAGCATATTTAAATTGAGTTTGTGTAGGTTCTTTTAGGGCAAATGGAAGATTGTTCCAGACTTAAGCTCCTTTGTATTGAACACTAAACTGGGACTGAGTTGTACGAAATTAAGAAGCTTAGAAGTTTTATGATTTGCTCCAGGAGCTGTGCCCGGATGAAGAGCGCTTCCAGCAGTACTTTGGTCTGACACGAGCCCAGTTTGACGACTTGCTCTCCCACATTGGTGCCCAGATCACTCACCAGGACACCAACTGCATGCACTCCATTCCAGCTGCAGAGCGCCGGTCTTACTACCTACGTTTATAGTCTCTGATTGGCTGACGCATACTTCCAACGCGTCTGAGGATGGATTTTTCCAACTCTTGTGTTCACCACAGCTTCGTGCAAAGTTGCGGCCACTGCAGGTTTGAGCTTCCGCGTTGCAAGACGCTGCGTCTTCAGAGGCATGAAGTCGCGTCAACAAAAGCCAATACACACCACAAATACGCTTGTATGTTTACAGAGACTTTTTTTCTTATTATTTATTTATTTATAAAGGGACAACACATATTAATGAACATTTACATGTAAATATGTAAAGATTATAGCCAACGTGGCTAATTTCCATCTTCAGTCCCTCGGCAGGTTGATGTCAAAAACATCTAGGACAGAAAAAAAAAATACAGTCACACAAGGCCTCACACATTCACTGCACATACAGATAAAAGGACAGTTCATAAGAAAGTTAGTTACAGAGTTTAAAAATAAATATACAATATACACATGAGTCATCATCATATTACACGTGATTACATGTTTGACCTTCCAACAACCATGTTTTTAGAGCCTTAGAGAATGCTGATAATGTGGGCAATTCTCTAATGTGAGAAGGAACCGTGTTCCAGGCCTGACTTGCTCGAAAAGCAAATGACATTTGTCCAAAAGCACTTTTTCTAAATGGCACTAAACAATCGCCTCTAGATGCTGCTCTTGTTGTTCGGTTAGAATTTCTTTTTACAAACTCAACTTAACATTGAAAAAACGAAAAATACTCTATAACTTTACATAAACTCTATAACTTTAGTCTTAGTCACATCTACAGCCTGTCTATCCATGGGAGTGGATCCCTTCTTCACTGTGGTTCTCCTCCAGGTTTCTCTTTTTCCCTTAGTTTTTTTTTTTTTTTTTTTGAGTTCTTTCTTGCCGAGAAGGAGGAACTAAGGACAGGGGATGCTCTGGACAATTATTGTTTTTTTTTTATGTCTTATTATTCATGTTCGCTAAATCAATAATCTTGGGAAGTCCTCAGAGTCAACTGTTGTTGTGATTTTGGGCTATACAAAAATAAATTGATTTGATTTGATTTGAAATATGCAGTCCGGTCTGAACGCACCATAATGAGATGTCCACTGCGAGTGGGATATTCATGGAATTCATCATTAAACCTGAACTTGTTGGTAAAATGTTGTGGGGAAGGTTTTCCAATAAAACTGAAAACAAAAAGACTAATTTGAAGCTGGTTCACTTGGTAAACACTCAGTGTTTTGCCTCTGTGAACAAAGGTTGAGAGGAATGTCTGTGTCCTGCATAAAATATTATTCACAAAGCTCACTTTTGTAAACGCAGAAAAGGTTCAAGTTTAGTTTGATGTGTGCAAGCCCAAACAATGTTACAGTAGCTAATATATGAATATATCATCGAATATTACAACATAATAACCTCTGTGTTCATCAGGGGACGAGTTTTTCGAAGAATACCTAACATTTTGGTACTTACAAAACTAACATGAGGAAGGAAAACTAACACGGCTTTTACATAGCAACAGTTGCAAAGATGTGTGATTGGACAATGGCTGATTTGGGGCGGGGCTCGGCGAAAGGTCAATTAAGTTGTGCATAAAGCAATAAAATCTTCTGTGTAAAACTGGGTGGGGCTTATCAGTTCTGCTGTTTAAGATCAGTTTTGTGTTGTGTTTTATTTCTAAATACACTGAAAAAACACAACACATTTCCTTCAAAACTGAATCTATAAAACAAGATTTATTTTCTAAAACGCAGCCTTGACATCGACGAGTTTCCATTCAGAGTAAACTGTAAAGAAACACATGATTTCTACCTCGGCAACACTGTCTATTTTTCTTCTTTTCTTTGAGACCTGTAACCTCGGCTCTTTAGTTTCCAGGCACATCTGAACTCGTGTCTTATGGAGCATACTTCAGCGTTTGGTGCGGAGCTTAGTCAGACTCAGGAGACGACCACAGCTGAAGTGAGTGGGAGTCTATACCAGGACCATCTGTATCTGTCTGTGGACTTCGCTCTCCACAAACTCACACGTTCACTCAAGTTTAGGTAAAATGTTGGAAACTGGTTCAGTGTGGAGTGTGACGATTCTGTTTTGTCACGATTCGAATCTTGTCTGGGTCACAAGAACAAATGACTTTTTCTGCTTTAATATAGTTTTAGTGAATTAAGTGGAGAGTTTAAAAGTGTTTCTTGGGTCACTTTCTTGTAAACAAAAAGTGATAGAATGACAAAACTCACCTCATTAAGCAAATAACAACCATAGGCTGTGTTTCACATGATCAACCGCTTCTGGAGGCTGGTTTTCTTTTTTAAACAGATTACAGACAAAACATATTGAACTAAAAACCTAGTTGAGTAAATTTAGAGCAGATATTTGATCTTTAAAATGAAGAAAAGACGATCCTACTGGACTAGGACTCTGACGAAAACGACACATGCAGCAAGTCTAGAAACTTCCTCTTCTGTGAGCGAGTGAAAAGTGTCATGGTACGTTCACACCGGACAGCGTCTTGGCGTCTTTGCGTCCATTTTCAATGTTAAAGTGCCCATGACAGGTTGAACTACTCATTTCACAAAGACGTAGTTAAGATCATTATATTTAAGGTTTTACTTAACATTTTCAATGTTAAGTCAATGTAAACCCGCGTTTTGAGCGTTCAAGCGTATTTGCGGCGTGTATTGGCATCTGTGGCTCTTGACGGTCGTTTAGGCATCTGAAAACATCGCGTCCTGCCGATTGGAAGTTCAAACATGCGAGCCCGATCTCACAAGAAAGCGTACATTTACCACGACATTACACAACATGTCAATTAGGTATGATTAGCACGAGTTTAGCTGTTCCACGTAATTATAGTACGCGTCACAGTCCCCATTCATTTCAATCGTGGTTAGACGTGTTCTTATTTATGAATATTAATTAAATCCTGATTCTAATCTTAACCTGCCTCAAGCCCCAGGCCTAAACCTACCCATTTTAGTAACTTTATGCCTAAACTTACCCGTTTCACTTGAAGAAAACGTCCCCATGTGGCTTCAACCAAAATTCATCCTATTTTGAAGCTGTGAAATCGGGTGTCATTTTCACGCTTTTTTTATATTGTGCTAAATGCACAGCGTAACATAAGTACTAAAAACAGCTGTGAACTCGTGCTCAAAATACTCTGTTTTTGTGTCGTGGTACGCCATCTAGTGAGACTGTGTTGAACCTGCAGCAGCTGCAACTTCGCTCAAAGCTGCGCCCACCACAAGAGTTAGGAAAATCCATCTTTCACGCGTTGGAAGTCAGCGTCAGCCAATCAGAGACTACACTCCTGTGAAACGTGACATGTTGTTCTCCTCTCACATCAAGGGGAAAGGACGACTGTTTACTGAAGTCTTTTAATAACTTTTTTAACAAAAGGTTGCTTGTTTGGGGGCTGTTTTTTCAAAGGCTTGGTCGATCGTTGCTCTGAAAATCTGGCGACACAAAACAAACAACACAGGACATTATCTGGACCAACACAGTCTCACTAGAGGGCGTACTTTTACCACGACACAAAAACAGCGTATTTTGAGCACGAGTTCACAGTTGTTTTTAGTACTTATGTTACACCCTGTATTTAGCACGATATGAAAAAGCGTAAAATGACACGAGATTTCACAGCGTCAAAATAGGACGAGTTTTGGTTGCAGCCACGTGGGGACGTTTTCTTCAAGTGAAACGGGTAAGTTCAGGCATAAAGTTACTAAAATGGGTAAGATTAGGTCTGGGGTTTGGGGCAGGTTAAGATTAGAATCAGGATTTCATTAATATTCATAAATAAGAACACGTCTTAACAACCACTATTGAAATGAATGGGGACTGTGACGCGTACTATAATTACGCAAAACAGCTGTGAACTTGTGCTAATCAGACCTCATTTACATGTTGTGTAATGTCGTGGTAAATGTACGCTTTCTTGTGAGATCGGGCTTGTCAATCGACTCCACTCCTGTGACACGTGACATGTCGTTCTTCTCACATCAACGGGAAAGGACAAATGTTTACTGAAGTCTTTTAATAACTTTTTTAAGGAAAGGTTGCTTGTTTGGGGGCTGTTTTTTCAAAGGCTTGGTCGATCGTTGCTCTGAAAATCTGGCGACACAAAACAAACAACACAGGACATGATCTGAACTGACAATGGATCTATTAAAAATGCTCGTTGCCGTGTTTAAACCTGCTGTGCGACGTGACACTGGAGGAGGACAGAGACAGCAAAAGAACTGTCTGGAGGAGGAGAAAGTTTTATACTGTAAATGCAGTAAGCCATTGACTCTCTCCCTCCTTCTCTCTTTCAACGTGATCTGTCTACGAGCAAAACAAAGTCTGCAAACAAGCCTTGAAAACACGCCTTGACGCTTAATGGGGCGTTTAGCTTTGAAAATGTCAAAATACGCATTTACGTGTGAATTTTGACGCAAATACGCTGTCTGATGTGAATGCAGCATCAGAGTAGTATTGATAAACTATTGTATTTCTTCATGTTTGGAGGGTTAAATATAATCTCTGCTCCATGAAAGAGGCTGAATCTATAGAATCTGCATCAGAAAGTAGAAACGTGCTGCTGCCTTCTCGTCTGTAACAGCTTTTGTTTGTTTAAAGATTAAATAGACACTCGTCCTCATTGTTTTAATCATGTAAACCTCATAGTTTTATCCTAATTGTATCCTAATTACATTATTTCATTGTAGTGACTCATTTTCATTCGCCAAAAAGTTGAACAAAACAACACTGACACAAGGTTCGATTTAGAAAAAGGACGTTATCTCAAAAGTTTCTTGTCAAAGGCTGAAATTTAATAAAAGCAAGGAATTTCAAATGCCTATAAAAAGGGAACGGATCAATGTAGACAGACCTCCAGCTGTGTTTGTGATGAGTCTTAATTATGTCTAAGTGTAGAACCATGTCTCAGTTCTTCTCACATTCTTACTTTCACTGCATAAATATGACTCCACATTAAAAAGTGATCTCACCTCTGAACCTGCAGATCTCTCTCTCTCTCTTGTTCTCGTCAAAACCCCCGTCAGTGTTATTTTTGCAGTGTGAATCTTTGCACGTGCGCCGTCACTTTGAGGAAACGTTTGTCTGGAAATTACAGGTCTGAAGCAGAAGACTTAATGATGATGATCGGCTCCAGTGTGAAGCTGCAGCTGGAGCCGGTCTGAGCGAAGAAAAATATAAATCTGCATGAAAAACATATCACACACGGAGAGAAGAATACAGAAGTAACAACTGAAAACTGCAGAATGATCGTTGATTGTTGTGGATGTTGATTTTGTCTGATTTTGATGCTGCTTTAAAGTGAATTATGCAGGATAAAAGTTTGCTCACACTGTCAAACAGTCTTGGATTTTTATAAATTTGCTATAGCTTGGTAAGTTCCTAAGGTTAAATTTAGACATCTTTAAATAGATTAAGGTTCGCTTTATTGTCTCTGTAGGGAAATATGTCCACTGCATTTGATTCATTCTTTAGAGCCTCTGAAGATCTTTGTGGTAGACCTGATGTACTTTAACTGAGTGTTAAGACAAACTAAATGTGGAGCTGATGTGTCAGTGATTGTTGCCGTTTCTATGTTGTAAACTAGCAAATTAAAAATTACAATATCATATTCATAAATATTAACATCATACGTTAATATTTGACACAAGTAAAATCAAAGTGCATATAGTCTGCTGTTTCATCTCGGGTTGGTTCTCCCCTACAAGCCACTCCGCCCCTCCTCGCTGATTGGACGACCGTACTTCCTGCTTTTGGGAACCGGCTGCAGTCCTGTGATACCTGACCTAGAGTTAGAGGAAAATGAAACTGAGTGGAGGCACACTTGGTGTTGGTCGGAGGTTGAGGCGCCTGGTGTTTAAGCGAATCGCTTCTGCTGAGCTGCTCCAGGGCAGCTTACTATCACTGAGTCGGGAGTTATGGGCGTTACTGTGTGAAGCACTTTGGAAGACATCTGCTTGTGTAAATGTGCTATAGGAATAAATCATTCATTCAAATAAACCACGCACATTTTCTCTCGATCGCTTGAAAATGACCGTTTAGGTATTCACATAATAGTAATATTACATAGTAATGTATTATTACTATCTATACATAGACAGAGGTTAGCCTAAGTTACATTAGCCACAAACAAACGTGTGTTGTAATGTTGTAATGATCACACACCGGACATACAGAGGGATTATCGTCCATCTGATTAACCATTATTTGAATTAAAAAAAAAAAAAAAAAACTGGACGAGAGCAGCTGTTTGGATCAGGTCTGAACCGGTCTGACAGACGTCTGTCTCCTGAAGCTTGAGACAGTTTTTTTCTCGCCGTTTTTTCACCTGAATGTAACTTTTAAGGTGCGTGGGGTCGAATTTTATTCACAAATGTTGATTTAGCAGCAGAACTTTTGTTTTCACATAGTAATAAACTCTTGTAGTTACTGACAATGGAGCTGGCTCGACTTGTTTCCACAGTTTGTGTCAATGCCTTGCCTGAAAACTATGTATGTATGTAACGTATGTAGAATCCCGTCGCTGGGTTGATTTTAACTGTCATTATATCTATTTGAGATTAGTGTGACCGGTGTCTTTCTTTCTGCGTTATGTGTGCCGGTTTATGATTGTTGGTGCAGGAGTGAACCACAGGACACAACCGAGTGATTGGAGTCTGTCTCCATTTAATCTGGATTACAGTAAAAGTGAACAGAGTTAGCCCTAACTACAAAGAAGAGACAATGACAGCATCAGTATTTTTCCAGACTTCTTTGCGTAAATAAATAAAAACATCGGAACAACTCAAAGGCTTAATACTGACTTAAATAAGTATATCTTGTTCAACGACCAAAATAAAAGTGAAACAATGACCAAAATGCACTTAATACACGGGATTACATTGGATAACCAACCAGGTATGTAGAATAAACAGCAACAGAGGCAATTTTGTGTAATTATAACAATAATGAACTGGTTGCATTCGCTCACAAGATAGAACAGCTACCTTCTTATTTACCTCTTTTAGACACTTTTACACAGTTTGTGCCTGTTTCTTTTCCTTCTTCATCTTTTTTTTGTCATCAGCTGTCAGCCGTACACTTCAAATACATGACACAAGTAGTGCTGGTGTAATAAACAGTGTTTCAGACGCTTCATAAAAGAGATAAACAAGAAGAAGAATGCAGCAATCGTTTCAGCTACCTTCTTCTCCAAACCTTACCATAACCCAAAAGGTGTGACCCGGACAGAACCTGCTCACTTCTGATATAAAAATAGCTCCTCTTTGCTCTCATTTCCTCTCTGTCCACGGCTCATGTTCATGTCACATCATTTAGACACGCTGAAGTCGGGTTAATGCTTTAGCCGCACCTGAACTCACCGTGACACATTCAAATGCCAACCATCAGCCTCGTAACATTAAGCTTCCGTCACATACGTGGAGATATAACATACAGAGAAAAGACGTGACACATGTATCCTGCAAAACGACGTACACCAGCCTTAAAAATATCATTAGAGTTTATTGAATGTATGTGGTAAATGTCAGGAGGAAATATGTTTTGCCTGCAGACTCACTGTTCAGTTCTGTCTGGAGCTGTTATTGGATGAATGTTGCTTTGAAAAGAGCTAAACTAATTTAGCTGTTTTTGACGAACGAGCAACACCGGAGACTTGCACGGAACAGAAAAGTCGATAAAGAAAAGCCGCAGGAATTTAATGAAGCTTGTTGAACTGACAGAATGTGCTTTTGTGTTTGTGAATCTGTATTGAAATATTTCCTTCTGCATGTTTGATATGGATAGGAATTAGTTTTGTTGTATTTTGGTTGGATTAAAAAGTATAAAAAGGGGTGCACGGTAGCCAATTGGTTAGAGCTCTGGCTTCCCAATAAGGCGGTCGTGGGTTCGACTCTCAGGTCACGATCTCTCTGGGTGGAGTTTGCATGTTCTCCCCGTGTCACTGTGGGTTTTCTACGGGTACTCCGGTTTCCTCCCACCTCCAAAAACATGCATGTTTAGGTTAATTGGGCATCACTGTAAATTTCTCTTAGTGAGTGAATGGGAGAGTGAATGTTTTTCTGTTTAACCCTGCGACGAGTTGGTCACTGTCCAGGGTGTTCCCCGCCTAAGGCCCAAAGTCACTGGGATAGGCTCCAGTCACCCGCGACCCCTAACGGGATTAAGTGGTAGAAAATGAATGAATAAAAAGTATTTACCTACAGAGCAAACAAACCGAAATGTTTAATCATTTCTATAAATTAAAACAAAACCTGATGCATCAGACTGGCGCTGTGTCAATGAAAACTGTACAAACCAGACAATGTGCCATAGAATCCAAAAAACAAGTAAAACTAAATAGGTTTACAGCTGGAAGTACCAGCTGTATTTACCTCTGTTTACCAATCTTTGACTCTTCTGTGATAGTGACATGTTTTCACATCAGAAAGAAGAAGACTGACCAAGCAAACATGGATCTTGTCTTTCTTTCCCTGCCGTCACTGATCTTTTATTATATAATAGGCTAACTTATTCTTTTTGCCTTTTCTGATGCAAATTTGTAAAATAAATATAACAGTCAAATTCATGACACATTATATTATCTGAATATGACATTGTTGATTGTAGCTGCTGTAAATCAGCCCCAGTTGCAGCTCTATTGGTGCTGCAGTGGGAAAATCTCTCCACAGGGTTTTATTTATTTATTCATGTTTCAGACTTTTTTCCATAGAGCACAATACAACCACAGCTGCGCCTATAGAGCAACTAGCAAAAGGCTAAATTGTTGCACCGCCATCTTTGATCACCGGGGCTTGACTAGGATTCAGAGAAGATCACAAATACATGTATTTTTGTTGTTTGTTTTCACTTACACAGCACAGTCGACTCTGTTTTACATGATCCACTGTTTCTGAGGCCGATTTAGTTTAGAGGAGATATTTGATCTTTAAAACGAAGAAAAGCATTATGCTTGATAACAGCTTCAGACAGCCAGAGAAAAAAGACACAAAAACAAAACTTGGGCAATCAAAAAGTGTTAGAGTAAGTCAAACAACTGTTTTCAATATAATGGCTAATGAAAGAGCTGCTGAATCTAAAAAATGAAAAAAGACACCTCATATTTTAATCCCAAAGACATTTCATTGTAGTAGCCCAAAAAGTATACAGATTAAAATAACACTGACATGAAGTTTGATGTCTCTAATCGCTTAATTTTAATGAAAACAGAAAATTTCAAATGCCTATAATACACTCAACAAAAATATAAACGCAACACTTTTGTTTTTGCTCCCATTTTTCATGAGATGGACTTGAAGATCTAAAATTCATTCCAGATACACAATATCACCATTTCTCTCAAACACTGTTCACAAATCTGTCTAAATGTGTGATAGTGAGCACTTCTGCTTTGCTGAGATAATCCATCCCACCTCACAGGTGTGCCACATCAAGATGCTGATCTGACATCATGATTAGTGCACAGGTGTACCTTATACTGCCCACAATAAAAGGCCACCCTGAAATGTGCAGTTTTGTCTCACAGCAAAATGCCACAGATGCCACAAGCATTGAGGGAGCGTGCAATTGTCATGCTGACAGCAGGAATGTCAACCAGATCTGTTGCTCGTGCATTGAATGTTCATTTCTCCACCATAAGCCGTCTCCAAAGGCGTTTCAGAGAATATGAAAATGTCCCAGTTCTTGCATGGCCAGCATACTCACCGGACATGTCACCCATTGAACATGTTTGGGATGTGCTTGACCGGCGTATACGACAGCGTGCACCAGTTCCACTAATATCCAGCAACTTCGCACAGCCATTGAAGAGGAGTGGACCACCATTCCACAGGCCACAATAGACAATCTGATAAACTCTATGCGAAGAAGATGTGTTGCACTGCATGAGGCAAATGGTGGTCACACCAGATACTGACTGGTTCTGAGTCCCCAGACCGCCAATAAAGCAAAAACAAAATGCACAATTCAGGGTGGCCTTTTATTGTGGGCAGTTCAAGGTACACCTGTGCACTAATCATGATGTCAGATCAGCATCTTGATGTGGCACACCTGTGAGGTGGGATGGATTATCTCAGCAAAGCAGAAGTGCTCACTATCACACATTTAGACAGATTTGTGAACAGTGTTTGAGAGAAATGGTAATATTGTGTATCTGGAATGAATTTTAGATCTTTAAGTCCATCTCATGAAAAATGGGAGCAAAAACACAAGTGTTGCGTTTATATTTTTGTTGAGTGTAATTTAACAGATTCATGATGAATAGCATTTTTTTTTTTTTTTTTTTTTTATGAAAGTAGACACTTAGGTCTCTTTTGATGTACAGCTATTATAAAGCTACTTACTATCTCATAAATATATCAGCATCAGATTAATTTGCACATAGAGGCAAAAGAACAAAATGTAAATTATTAAACTACACAGCAGGTCTTCTTTAAGTCTCTTTATGAGGATAATTTGGAGGCAGTTATTACAAAGTGCTGCCCTATACTTTAATAATCTTCAGCAGCAATTTACAGGTAATTCAGTTTCAATACAAAAAGTCAGACTTTTCAAAGATAAAAATGTCATACGATCAAATGTACTGCCCGGAGAAGTACAGATGTTTAAGTGATTATATCTGAGCGTTTGTGAAATTGCTCTTACAGACACTTCCAGAGCGGTCCAGGCTGTTCTTTCTGTCAGAGCTGCTCCCATCATCGCCTCAGTCCTGACGGAGAAACGACTTCAGAGACGAGAGCACATTTAGAAACCGTCCACACGACAGATGGATCGTCTCACCTGCCAAAAGCACAGACCAGACTCAGGTGGAGACAAGAGGATAATCTCGTCATGGCTGTTGTTTAGAAAGCTGTTTTACATAATTGGATAAATGTGTTGTGTTTTCACGATTTACACTTTGTGACCTATAGACCAAGCTAACCAGGTGCATTAAAAGACAATCCCCCAATGAAAAACGTGCTATTTTGTCGATTTTTAGACAAAGCAATCGACTTTCTTTACCTGTGTGATCAGCTGCTTCTGGAGGAGAACGGCACATGCAGCCAGTCTACAGAAGAAAAAAAAATCCTATTCTGTAAGCGATCTACTGTATTAAAAGGAAGATCGTCTACAGTTGGACAGAAACAGCTCTTTGGAGGGCTGTCACGGTCGAATAATACTTGTGCTTGTGGACTGCTTCTGAACACACAAATGTCAAAGGACTATACGGATCTTCAGCACCCGGAGAGGCTTTGTAAGATTTATTTGTGTCTCTTCTGCAAAACGCAGGTAAACACTGGACACTGTTGGATAAACTTTGTGAGAACAAAAGGTGCTCTGGCTGAAAGAGACAAAACCCTGAGCAGATTAAACAGTTTGCGCAGTCTTCATCTATCTTAAAGTAGCGGCCACTGCGCACACATATCAGTGACGTAACCGTCTTCACCAATGTGTTCTCATGGATTGCGTACAATAGCATGCCATGACAAATTGCGTGTCATGACGACGCCCTCTGTCTGTTTTGGCGTGCAATTACAAGCTTGTTTTTTCTGGCGTGGTCTAGACACGCGATGTGGTTGGGGACAAACACAAGGTTTTTCAAGGGATTAACGGCTAAATCTAAGTCTGAAGTTACAAAAATGGGTAAGTTTAGCTCTTTGGCTTGGAGTTGGTTAAGGTTAGAATCAGGATTGTGTTAGTCTTCATGAATAACAACACGTCTTAACATTCACCATTGAAATTAACTGGGACAGAAACACGCCAAATACACACGCACAAAATAGAAGTTGCGTTCATATGACACGCTGTTTACACTATCGTGGTATTGACAAGCTTATCCATAAGAACAGGCTGTCTTCATTGACAACAGTTTTTTTCCTGTTTACACTGTGGTGCATCCACTGAACCTCCACAGCAAAACTACCTCTTGAATCGTTTTCAGAGAAACGCCAATTCAATGAACACGTTGCTCGTTGTTGTGTAAAAAGAGAAGACAATCTGACGAAATGTCGAGGATCCGTGAAAACTCGTCGCATAAACTGCCCCTTGATCCTTAACCTTTTTACAAAAAAGAAAGTCCACTTATACATTAACAAATGGCACCACAGTGGCAGAACGGACAGCGCTCTCGCCTCACGGCAAAATGGTTTGACTTCAGCATGGCCAAGACCAAGCTGTGCTCGATTCTGAGACGAGATCAAAACCTTCAAAAAGCCATCTTGAGATTAGTGTTAGGATTAAGACTGGTCTGTACTACTGCACTAGTGGATAACGCTCTCGCCTCAAAGCAAAAAGACCACTGGTTTGACTCTCATTGGTGCTGGTCGGAGGTTGAGGCGACTTGTTTTCTGCTGAGCTGCCCCACGGCTGCTGCTGTCACTGAGTGTGGAGGGACTTTGGAAGACAAAGTCTGTCTGTGTTAATGTGCTGCATAAATAAACCCTCAAACTGAATCATGTCCTTCCTCACTTCTTTATTTATTATATTTACTATATTTTAATTTTCAACAGGATCATTCATACAGTTCAATGAAATTGCAAACATAAAAACTGTATTCAGTAGTTTCATATAAAGACTTGTAACTAAAACCAGAGGACTTGGAATTGACTTGGTCTTGTGGCACACTGAGACTTACTTGAGACTTGCAAACCAATGACTTTGTTCACATTTGTGCCCAAGTAGAAGTTCTCCAAAGCATGATCCTGTTATTTCTCTGAATATCTTATGAAAGTCGACATAAAACAAACCCACGTTGTGCTGTACATGTTTGTGCCGAGCAGAGACTTCTCTCTCCTGCTCTGGAGCGGAGCATATCCAGTGTATTTCTTTACATGTTTGTGTCTAGAGGACTGGGAGTTGTTTGAACAAAGACTGTCAGAAATAGGCCGAGGTCACACTTCTCCCACTCGCTTCTTCTTTATAAACATATACTGTCTTTAAACCACTGTGCACAATGGAAAAGAATAATATTAGAGAGAACTAGAATGTAGAGTGAACTGGCTCTGTTACTGTCTCCACCTCCACTTGTATTGCAAACATAACAATAATATAAACTCTTTGTATTTGCTTCCATTTTCCATGAGCTGAGCATAAAGACTGACCCACGGATGAACCACGTAACGGAACAAAAAATCATTACTCGGGTCACACCTCCTGAACTCCTGAACATCACACATTGGGCTTTTTATTGGGCTAAAACTCAGAGGTTTATCACACATTTAAGCTGCTTTCACAACACACTTTTGATTGGGATCAGGATTCGTTTGCCTGGATAGTTCGGTTTGACTGAGTAATAGCAAACGAACTCTGATCTGGTTCAAAATGTCAAAATCTGGACCGGTTGGAGAGATTGATCTTGGCTCGGTTGAATCGAGTTTGTTTTGTGAACACAAACGGACCGAGAGCGAAACAAAACCAAAAGATGAACAGTGACATGATTCACACTAAGACGCGCGTGAGGCTCAGAATCACAACAAACAGCATGTGTGAGATCGATCGAATGAGAAAAATAATACACAAAAACACAAGGAAGTAACAGGAGAAGGGGATGATTCAGTTATAAATGATCACACGACGATGTCACTGTTTTCTCCAGTTGTTTATAAAAATAACAAAGTTATAAATCTTAGATGGAAGCAAATACAGAAAGTGGCCACAATGAAAGGACACTCTGAAATGTTCAGTTTGATCACGCAGCACAATTTTAGCAGTTCATCCAAATAGATATTATACCATAACCTCAGGCTCAGACCGCTCACAGTTCAGCTCCAGTACAATCATCTCAGGTGGTTTCTGTATCATTAAAAGTGTCTGAGGAGCTCAGACGACACACTGTGCGTCCGGTGCTGCCAGTAAATGAACTTTAACTTGAACTTCACAAATAAATAATTATTGTTATAAAGGCAGTGACAGTGACATCATAAGGCTGAACACAAGCTGTGTTCTGTGAGAGTCAACACAGCAGCCAGAGGTGGACCAAGTGACTCTTGTGCTCAGACTCCTGTGGATCCTGTGCCGCGAGCCCTAGGGATAATTGATTGTTTGTGATAGAAAAAAGCTGATGAGAGCTGCAGGCGACGTCTGGTGAAAGTTCTTTTCAACATTCAGAGTCCAGAGCTTTGGAGCACTGGATTACACAGTGTGCTGTGGAATATAGAGGGATTATTTGTTTATCAACACGGGCGATGCGCGCACACCCGTTATGCAGAAAGAGCCGCCGCTGATTGACCAAGCTAGAGCAATAACTCAAGCTAAGGCTGTTGTCAGCTAACTACAACCTTTTCAGGTTTTATCTGCACAGATAAACAGAAATGTTTTGAGCCTAGATCTAAACATTGTCATAATCGAGGCCTGTCTTAGACTGTTCCAGATCTTAGCTGCATAAAACTGAAGAGCCCGCGATCTCAGAGCTGTTTTGCGTAAATATGGTACTCGTCGCAGTCCCAGTTCTTTTCTACGGTGGTTGTCAAGACTTGTTATTATTTATGAATATTAACCAAATCCTGATCCTAATCTTAACCTGTCCCAAATCCCAGACCTAAACTTACCCATTTTAGTAACTTGAAGCCTAAACGTACCCGTTTCACCTGAAGAAAACGTCCCCTATGTGGCTTCTACCAAAACTTTCTACCAAATCTTTCTACTGCTTAATCTCGTTAGGGGTCGCGGGTGACTGGAGCCTATCCCAGTAACTTTGGGAACACACTGGACAGTGGCCAACTCATCGCAGGGTTAGACAGACAACCATTCACTCTCTTATTCACTCATAGGGGAAATTTACACTGATGCCGATTTAACCTAAACATGCATGTTTTGGAGGTTTAGTCCTGACTCTGGTCCGCGTTTAGTCCCGACTCTGGTCCGCGTTTAGTCCCGACTCTGGTCCACGTTTAGTCCTGACTCTGGTCCATGTTTAGTCCTGACTCTGGTCCATGTTTAGTCCTGACTCTGGTCCACGTTTAGTCCTGAATCTGGTCCATGTTTAGTCCTGACTCTGGTCCACGTTTAGCCCTGACTCTGGTCCACGTTTAGTACTGACTCTGGTACACGTTTAGTCTCCTCCTCGACACAAATGACGACTGGAACTATGTGGTAATTTTGTCTACAGTGCGTGTTGTTAAAGTCTGCAAATACAAATTGATTTGCAAATGAAAAGCAGCGCATTATCCTTTTCAATTCTTTTCCACGTCTGCAATTACAGTGTGTGCGCGGCTCGGGAGTAGTAAACAAAGAAATCAGCCTGACTTATGAAGCTTCCCTTAAGACTCTAATGAAACAATCAGACCATCTTTCTCAGTTTGTCCACCTACACATGAGCGTTCAGCCGATCCATCACAGCACAAGTGGATCAGGACGTGACCTCGGGACATTTAAACCAATTACAAATGTGTTTGTTTAAGCTCAGGCAGATGAATGTGGTCAGAAAAGTGCCTCCAGAGACCAGCAGGAGCCAAAGGAAATCAACAACAGTCCAATGGAGATTCTGAAATGAGACGTTTTTAGAATTTGACCCAAGATGGATCAAACGTATATAATGAAAACACTGGAGTCACAGGTGTAGGAAATATAGTAGAAGTCTTCAAAGTAGTCATCTGGACAGTGTTTCCGAAGATCAAGACGTTTCGACTCTCATCCGAAAGTCATTTTCAATCTTCAGATTGAAAATGACTTTCCCGTGCACAGAGTTCTGTCCGAGACGTGTCCAAGTTTCACTGCAGTCTGTTATTGCTCGTAGCAATATGGATTCACATGGATTACCGTGAGAATTCTCATATGACTTGAAAGTTGCAGGTCTGTGTTCAAGGACACATTGGTTTTTGTGTGTTTAAGTGTTGATAATTTGTAATCATTCAAATGGTTTACATAATGTGATGTAAAATACATTTGTAAAGAAATTAGGCTAACAGTTACATGTGCGTGAAGCCAACAGCACATTCCAAAAGGACTGGTTACAGTTGACCTCTGAACTGTCACGGAGTGCTGACTTGCTTGGGTTTTGCAATTGACAAGGCTCAAGTTGAGACTGTGGTCTCTAAGTCTGAGTCTGGGTGAGTCTACACTGAGATGAAGTCATCAAGTGGACATGCTGAGAAGCACAGCCGAAAATGGCCAGAACCAAAGACTTGGACGACCAATCAGCTTAACGATGCTAAAAGGAGAGTCTTGAAGGACTGATAAAAGAGACATTTTGGACTGGGTTCTTTGTGAGCACGTAAGGTGAAGGCGCAATGTGAAGACTCGACTGAGGACATCGGGAAGAAGGACAAGATCAAGAAAGATGAAGACGTTTAGGGTTTAGATCAGGAAGGATATGTTTTTGTAACTTTGCGTGTTTTCCCTTTGATCAAAGTAAATCTTATCCTAATTTAAGTCTTTTGAGTCTTGGTTGTTTTTATAAACAAGGTTTAGAGTAGGAAGGAGATTATTAATTAATTTCCCTAACAGTTTTAATCACTTTAATCAGTCTTGCAAGAGCCGTGCAAGTCCCACATCGCACAGAAGTCGCACTCAGTGTACGGCAGAGGTAAGACGCAGAGATGTGTGCTCCGCCAATGAACACAAAGCAAAACCACTGCGGTGACCAAATGCGAGCCAACTATACAGCGTGAGAAGGAACGGTGAGTGTTTGATCTGCAAAGTGATCAGAAAGAGACAGAAGAGAAGGCACGTCTTTCATACTAACACACTCTCTCCTTTATAATTGTTCTTCCCTGTTAGTACATTAACATCTCAGTTCCGGTTTGGTTTAAGTTCTTTCATCAGAAGTCTATGTGCTGATGACTCTGTTTAAGAGCGTGGGCTTTTACAGCAGGATTAATATTTCATCGGACAAACCGTCACAGTTTATCTTTATTAGAAGCGCTCGAGAGATCAATCATCGTAACAGAGCGAGCAGCGACTGTGGAGAATCATAAAACTGTTCTGCTGAAGGTTCGTCACGTTACGCTGATGTTAAAGCCTTAATCGTTTAAAGTAACACTGTGTAACTTTCTGAAGGCTGTGCAATTCTACTGAAAAAGGAAAGTTAAAAGTACACTCTGGGACTTTTTCAGAAGTCATAATAAGAGGCAAGAAAAAGGGAGAGAAGGAAAGGAGAGAGAAGAAAGAGGGAGGAGAGAGAGAAAAGGAGAGAGAGAAAGAATTTAACAGAGAGGAGAGAGAGAAAGAGAGAGGGAGAGAGATAAAGGCAGAGAGAGAAGAGAGGGAAAGGATAGAAAGAGAGGGGGAGAGAGAAAGAGAGTGAGCGAGAGGAGAGAAAGAGAGAGGGAAAAGAGAGATGGAGGAGAGAAAGAGGGAGCGAGAAAGATAGAAGAGAGGGAGACAGAGGAGAAGAGAGAGAACGGGAGAAAGACAATAGAGACAAAGAGAGGAAAAGAAGAGAGAGGGAGAGAGAGAAGAAAGAGAATGGAAGAAAGAAATAGGGGAAAAGGAGAGAGAAAGAGAGGGGGAGAGAGAGGAGAGATAAAGAGGAGAGTGAGAATGGGCGAGAGGCAGGAGAAAGTGAGAGAGTGAAAGGAGAGAAAAGAAAGAGTGAGGAGAGAGAGGAAAAGAGAGAGAGAGAGAGAAAAGGAGAGAGAGGAAGAGACAAGAAAAAAAATGACAAAGAGGAGAGAGAAAGAGAGAGGGAGGGAGATAAAGACAGGAGAGAGAGGGGGAGAGAGAAGAGAGGGAAAGGATAGAAAGAAAGAGAGGGGAGAGAGAGAAAGAGGACAAAGAGATTGAGCGAGAGGAGAGAAAGACAGGAGAGAGGGAGACAGGAGAAGGAGAAAGAAAAGGAGAGAAAAGAGAGAGAACAGGAGAAAGACAATATAGAGAAAGAGAGGAAATGGAGAGGGAAAGAGGGAGGAGAGAGAGAGAGGAAGAGAGAAAAGGAGAGAGAGGAAGAGACAAGAGAGAAAGAATTTGACAAAGAGGAGAGAGAAAGAGATAAAGACAGGAGAGGGAGAGAATAAAGGATAGAGATGCTTAAAGAGAAGAAAGAACAGGAGAGAGAAAGAGGGGAAAGGAGAGAAAGAGAGAATGGAAGAGAGAGAGAAAGACTGAGAGAGGAGAGAAACACAGAGAGAGGAGAAAAAGAGGAGAAAGTCAGAGTGACTGTGAGTAAGAGAGAGGAGAGACAGAGAGATAGTGAGAGGAAGCAAAAGAAAGACTTTGACTTTACAATTCTATTTATTTGCACCTTACATTGCGCTAAAGCAGCAGAAGAAACAAAAGAAAGAGAGAGAGAGAAAGAGAGAGGGAGAATAACAGAACATACAGATTCACATGAGCTTAACTTGATGATATGTAAGTTATTAGCCGTGTATTGATTCTATTTGGTCAAGTTTCCTTTGAAAAGCTTGTATTTTCTAATTAAAATGTCACATATGATATAAAGTCTATTTGTGTCTTCTGAACCTCTGACTCACTGAGCTGTTTGTGCCTGACCACAGAAATCTTTTGTTTTCTACATGATTCACCATTATATCACAGTATGTTTTTGTCATGGAAGTTTTATTCCATTTCTAACTTCATTCAGAGATGTTTACAGTAAGTATCTAGTTACAGGCAAAATGTAATGAATTTTGGTTGGAGCCACGTGGCGACATTTTCTCTGGGTTTGACTGGTAAGTTTAGGCTTCAAGTTACTAAAATGAGTAAGTTTAGGACTGGGGTTTGGGGAAGGTTAAGATTTACCTGTTTAAACCCGAAGAAAATGTCACCACGTAGCTTCAACCAAAAAAACAAACCTGGCCCTCCAGTGAGTCTAATTTAGCCTGCAAAGGAAAGCTCATTCATTCATTCATTTTCTACCGCTTAATCCCGTTAGGGGTCGCGGGTGACTGGAGCCTATCCCAGTAACTTTGGGCCTTAGGCGGGGAAACACCCTGGACAGTGGCCAACTTGCCGCAGGGTTAGACAGACAACCATTCACTCTCTCATTCACTCACTAAGGGAAATTTACAGTAATGCCCAATTAACCTAAACATGCATGTTTTTGGAGGTGGGAGGAAACCGGAGAAAACCCACGGTGACACGGGGAGAACATGCAAACTCCTGCAAAGGAAAGCTGATCATCAAAATTTAAGTTTGAGCTCTATCTACAGACTGCAAGTAAAATAATACAAGAAATATAAACAAATCAATCTTTATACATTAATGCTGCAGAAATGCTAAAAAAAAAACAAAGCATCTCAGAGATCTATCTATGACATCACAGATCAGGGACATTTACAGCAGTGTTTTGGGGGGAACAAACTATTTCTCAGACAAAACTTCAGCAGCATCATAGATGAAGAATATTTTTTTTTTTTAATTAAAAACTCAAAAAATTAAAAACTTAAAGCTGTTGTAGCTGATTTTCACACTGCAAACACAATTTACAAGAAGTTCATAAAACATCCAGAATATAAATATTTGACTAACACGATCAGACTAGATCTGCTGAATTCAGTCAGTGTCTGTTGGATTCGGACTGAATCTAGTCTGATCGTGCAACACAGTCTCATTAGATGGCGTACTTTGCTACGACACAAAAACAGAGTATTTTGAGCACGAGTTCACAGCTGTTTTTAGTACTTATGTTACGCCGTGCATTTAGCACGATATGAAAAAGAGTAAAAATGACACGAGATTTCACAGCGTTAAAAAAACACCAGTTTTTGATTTAAGCCACATTTTCTTCAGGTGAAACTGGTAAGTTTAGGCATCAAGTTACTAAAACTGATAAGATTAGGTCTGGGGCTTGGGGCAGGTTAAGATTAGAATCAGGATTTCATTAATATTCATAAATAAGAACACGTCTTAACAACCACCATTGAAATGAATTGGGACTGTGACGAGTACTATAATTACACAAAACAGCTGTGAACTCGTGCTAATCATACTTAATTTACATGTTGTGTAATGTCGTGGTAAATGCAGTGTTTCCCACAAGTTTATGTAGAAATCATGGTGGTACAACTGGCCAATGTTTTTTCATGCAATTTTTGTTCATAAAAGTCACTTTCTGCCCCTACTGATCAAAAACATTGCTTATAGATTAAATATAACTCCTTACCTATGTTTATTGCAATGCTGCCAGCTTCAAGTAATATTATATCCTCATCACTCAAATGTTTTAGACTATGAGGGCAAAAATTAGACTATGGGGGGCCGCCATAATCTCTTCAA
This sequence comes from Mugilogobius chulae, assembly GCA_038363315.1. Lineage (NCBI taxonomy): Eukaryota > Metazoa > Chordata > Actinopteri > Gobiiformes > Gobiidae > Mugilogobius > Mugilogobius chulae. The sequence goes on from CM076414.1 coordinate 20,216,500, forward strand.
TGAATGGGAAACACTGAAATGTATGCTTTCTTGTGAGATCGGGCTCAATCGTGTCAGTCAAACACAATTTAGGTTTTAAATTCTTTAGTGTTTAGTTCAGACAGTACTCAGTGGACTAAATATAAAGTTTAAAAAGTTAGTTTCTCCAAATTTAACTGTAGTTGTCGTGATGCGAGATTCATTCTTTGCCTGAAACATATTTTCATAACACGTGAGCCAGGTTCCTCCTGCTCGTCTCCATGGCGACAGTGTCTTATCTTCCATGTGTTTAATTATAGGAAGTAAAATTACCTGGACAAACGAGGATTCTCATTGTGAGCCTTTTTCATTTCTCCACCTGTAACTTTCTCTCTCCAAGCTTATAGCCAGATTGTGGAACATTCCAGGCAAAACAACAAGATTCCCGCAGTTGATCGCATAAAATTCCACAACAAACATCCATAAATGTTTCAAATACAGACACATATTGAGTCAGATGTAAAAGTTCCACATGTCTGCAGTAGTTGTTAAAATTACATCAGTCCGGGGAGTGAAGAGTGTTAGAGTGAGACACACGCTGACATTTTGAATCTCATTTTCACCTGATTTCTCTCACGACGGAGGCGCCTGTGAGATTGGATGGGATTATATTAGACACGAGGGAGTCGCAGGTTTGAACAGACGCCGAGCTTTTTGCCCTTTTAAGTTCGAACCGGTGGGAAATAAAAGAGAAAGAATAAGACTCACAGTGGTTTTACGTGAGCTGAAGGATGTGGAATCTAAAGTAATGTTCAGAGGAGACAAATCACGTCAGCATTCACGCGGAGAAAAGAGATTTATCCGCCGCGAATGCACTTTTTATTATTCTTCTGACCCGAAAAGAACCGGCTGGAATAACCCCACGGCTAAAGACGGAGCCGTTCAATCACGTTTCAAATCCCGTCTGGACATTGTCGAAGTTTGTAAGCACTGCAGTGTCGGCCTTCTGTTGGGAAAAGAAAAAGAAATGAAAAAGGCTGTGTCCTGCAAATCAAAATGTCTCAGAATGAAGTTGTTTCACCAAAAGTCACAGCAGCGACATCCGGTTTGGTTTATAAAAGATCTAGTGTGTTTTTTCCAACTATTTAGATGTGTAGTTTGCACATTTAAACATAAAATTGAGCTAAAAAGGCATAGAAATAGAAACAGGTCCATTAACTTCCTGTTCAGAACTGATTCCTCTTCATTGAAAAAAGTAACTGTGACAAGAAGGGATCTTAATACGAACATTTTCATTATACAACCCAAGTAGATTTTGCAGCCCGAGCAAATATTGTAACTACACCGCCTGACAGAAAAGCTGCACAGCTGCGCATGTTTGAGGGATGAAGATCACGCTAGCTGCTGAAAGCCAATTTAGAACTGTTTATTTTGTTGCAGGACTATAAATGTGAATATATTTTTGTCTCTTTGAGCAGCTCTGAAACTTTGATTCTACACAACTTCTTCACTGACATTGGTTTCCGCCTTTTTCCTTTCTTTCCCCGACCCACTCCTCACAAAAATCCCATCACGTGACCACGTGTACTGTGTTTTGTTATGTGTTTGTTGTATACTTGCTTTGCATTTCATGTTTGGTAGAGCAAGTGGCGGCCCGGGAGCTCACTCCAAACGTAATTTTGTTGTACAGTGGTCCCTCATTTATCGCCAAGGTTAGGTTCTAAAAACAAAAAGAAGAACGAAAAGCGAAACCCGCAAAGTTCCAATTACAGTTCATAACCTGCCTGGTTCTGATGTTTAGTGTCTTTTGTACATGTATACTGCGCTGAACACATGTCATGATTCACCGCCAGATACAACAGCGTGAGTCGTTTTTGTGACCTTAAAGAGGGACAGTGCTGTGCGCGTTCGCCTGCTCTGCTTTTGGCACGTTGCCCGTCCCGCTGCGCTCCTCAGCCAACCGCAGAGGCACGGATCACACGGGCTCCAGAGCCGACACGAAACACATCCAGACTCTAGCGAAGTCACAACACGCTCCTCAAACACATCTCTGAACTACACAAATGACGTTCCAGCTTGAACAAACTTATCATCATAACTACGAGCTCAAAGAGTCAAATCCTCACCTGGAGAAACGTCCGAGCGTCAGGTCAGCTTCTCCTGCATGATCCAAACTGTCTAAAGTTTTCTAAAAAGCTTATGTGCTGTTGCCTGTGAATGCTGCGATGTGATACGGTCCACAAAGTTTGAGAGAAAAGCAGCTTACAGCGCACATCTATAGGACTGTAAAAAAAAATCCGCAAAGCTGCGGAAACTGAACCGCGATAAAGCGAGGGACCACTGTACTCTGTGACAATGACAATAAATTCTGTTCTCTTCTGTTCTGTAATTTGGTATAAAATGGCTCCTGGACCGTGTGAAACATATGACTTATATGGAAGACAAAAAATCTCACACGCAGAACGTGTTATTGCGTGTGAGCGTCTACTTGTCGCGAACGTTTAAGGGCGGACAAGCGTCCATGCGGCGGTCAGACTTCTCAGTTATTAACTTATTTTAACCAAAAGCTGCACAAACATAAAAAAAAAAAAACAGAATATGTGAGACTGACGCTGTTGCTTCACAAAGTAAAAACAAACCTCGTAGGCCAGGGATTCCATTCATTTGCGCATCTTGTGCTGTTTATAATTCATAAAACTTCTCGATTCTGGATAAAACAAGAGGCCATTTTGTCTATAAATACAAAAAATTAACTTATGTTCACAGCAAAATGAAGAGATGCCACAGCTGCATGAACACACCGCGGTTAATGTCTGAAAGAGAGAAGTTGGAAACACGACTAATTTCAAATGATTAAGCGACAACTTCCGGGCTGGCTGCCTCCGGTGTGTAAGCACCTTTAAAAAGCATTCATTTGACTGAAACATGTTCCAGTTTGTTCTTTCTGTTGCTAAATCACATGTTGTGATCTGCAGTGCTGTGTTTAACCAGCAGGGGTGAACGGAGCTCCATAAAGAACATGTATTATCCTCAATGGAAATCGTTTAGACTCCTGCAGATTTCTCTTTCTCGCCGCCGCAGCAGAAAGTCTGTTGTTCACAAGAAAATCAAGGCAAATCAAATCCAGCAATCAACAATCAGCCAGGGAACAAAAAGTTACATAAAAGGGCAATCAGGACGAGGCGCTGCTGATTCTGACAAAGGAAACGCAAATAACTCCTTCTGCTGTTGACTAAAGGTTCACTCTGTCACTTTCTGATGGGTTTAATGCCATATTGTGGAACATTACAGGATAAGATGTGTGTATAAAATGTTACAGACTTCTACCATTATTATTATTTCAGTGAGAGAGTTAGGAGCCTCACAAATATGAAAAACCTAGAGACTTTGTCCTTTGTTAGAAAACTGTTTGTATAATCCAGGGCTGGTCAAATGCGGCCCACTAAGCAGTATGTTTTAGCCCAGCATGATAAAATAGGCCATGAACTGAAGCATCTCGCTTGATAGACTTCAGTAAACAGTTCTCATTTCCCCTTGATGTGAGAGGAGAACAACGTGTCACAGAAGTGGAGTCTCTGACGCAGACTTCCAACGCGTGAAAGATGGTGAAGTTTTCCCAACTCCTGCGGCCGCCGCAACTTCGAGCTTCCAATCCGCAAGCCCTAGCTTTTTCAGACGCAGAAACGTGTGTCAACATACGCTTCAAACCTTGATATGCGCCGCAAAATACGCTTGAACACTCAAGACGCAGGTTTACATTGACTTGACATTGAAAAGACGCTGACCGGTGTGAACGTACCATCAGACTCCAGACCTCGGGCCACGCCATACTCATCAGCCAGCTTGTTTTTTTGTTTATTTTTAGTCACCACACTTGCACTCACACATGCACATACATGAAAGATTTTCTTCATGATTTTCATTTGCATACACACACCTACAGCATACTCATTTATTCTAATACCAGCAACATATCTGCATTCAACACTCACATACATAACAGTACACATCAAAAGCGTATGATTAGCACAATTCAGACCTTTTTGCTTGAATTCTGTGCAGCCACTGTTCATTTCTATGTGGTTGTAAAGACTCCTCCTCCTTCTTCCCTCTTCTTCTTCTACCCTTGCGCCCTGATCTGACCCTATGGAAACATGGCTTTACCTGTTGTGCTCATAGTCATGCTTATATCAATCCTGGAGTGGCATCTTTTTGCTTGTATTTAAAGTTTAAAACACATTATAAACCCTTACCTTCCACAAACTACATCTTTAACCTTCTGTAGATAAACTAAGCTTTGCATGAACAGGAATCTATCTTTCTACTCACATGAAGTCCATTTATTGACCTGACTGTGCTCTTTCCTAATAACTCTGTCCGTCTTTATAACAGCAGCACCTTCACACTGTCCACATCTGCTCCGCCTGAACCACTGGAGCCGGACAATCTCATACATTTTTAAAACTCAATTACACTTTTCCCTTTCTGCGGCGTGTTCAATACTCCATCCGAACAGCAGACGTTCTCCCACTGCATTTCATCACTCCTGACAAAACTGAAATGGACTTCTCTATTAGGCATGCGAGTTTGCTTCACTTTTGTACGACGTCAAAGCAGCCGACTGGACTTAATTGTTTTGTGTTTACTTTCATTTCAGACAGATTGATCGATAAAGTGATAATGAACTCGACTTGGGCAGTTCTGAGGAGCATACTGATAAGACTCAAAACACGACGAGGTGATTTTAAAGAAGCTGCAGGTCTTTAGTCAGTTAATCAGTCAAAAGTGTCGAGTTTAATTAGAAGGATTTGGAGTTAAATGGAAGTTTTGTTTGTGAGTGCAGCTTATAACATCAGCAGCTTTTTACCAACTACAAAACATCTCCAAATTAAAAAGTGTAGTTTAAAAATCCGACTTGAAGAGACTTATCCATGCATTTGTCTCCAGTAGGTTAGACTATTGTAACGGCCTGCTCACCGGCCTATCCAAACGAGCTGTAAAGGCTTTTCTTTACATCCAGAACGCTGCTGCTCGTGCCCTGACCAGAACCAGGAAGAACCATCACATTACTGTGCTTAGGTCCTTGCACTGAATAGACTTTAAAACAGCTCTGCTTGTGTTTAAGTCTCTCTGTGGACTAGCATCAACATCTCTGACATGTTAATGCCGAGTGTTGGGGAGTAACGGAATACATGTACCGCCGTTAGGTATTCTGAATACATTTTATGAGTACTTGTATTCCATTACAGTACGGCTTTCAGTCAAGGTGTTTAGAATACAGTTACTTTTATAAAATCAATGGAATACATTGTATGTAAATTAAATGAAGGACCCATTGTTAAAATCACCACAGAAAACCAATTCGTAAGGTTTTCAAAGCAGCAGCTTGTCGCGCTGTCAGTGGCACAGAAATAACAGTGTCCAATCAGATCTAACATTGTATAGGTTCCATTCATTGCTTGCAGACAGACTGACCAATCAGATTGCCTCTTTATGGACAGGTACATTAGAAGTTTGTTGATGGCTATCTTGTCTGTTTAACTTTTTTCAGGACTTGATTACATTAAACAAAGGGAAGACGCTTGCATTTGGCACATTCTTTTTAACTACAAATGGGATTTGTTTTCAAAAGAGGAACTTTTCGCGAAGAAAAATTTGACGAAGCATTCACAACAAGTGCACTGGACTGTTAGCAAAGGATTTGTGACACTGGAACCTGCTCTGAAGCTCACGGACGACATGAAGAATGAACTGTTGTTGGACTAAACCCACGATGAGCACACACACTCGTGTAACTCTTTAGTAAACTGCTCCTCTTGGCTTCGATGAGTGAGACTGAAACAGCTGTTAGTTCTTATACAAACTTATTATATTGCTTGTTTACGTGGAGATGCATTACTATTACTAAACAGAACTAAGAAGAAACACGAAAACTTTGTAATTTCAGGTTAATATTAACACCTAATGTCCATTTCAATATAAAAAGTATTCCAAGTATTCAGAATGCAGTACAAAAATGTGCCAAGTCATGGAATACAATACAATACTTCTCAGACCAAGTGTTCAGTATTCTGTAACGAAATACATTTTCAAAGTATTCTACCCAACACTGTTAGTGCCATGTGCAAATCTACAGAACTTGCTTGTGGTCACTCTTCTGTGTTAATCACATACTGACACATATCTGCCTCTAGAATTGGCACGTGTGACCGTAGACTTTGCTTAATACATAAGCATGTGTCAAAGTGGCCCTTTCTGAGGCAACACGGGACTTGCTGCTCCACAGGGGATTGCCTCCTCGCCTGCTTAAACCTGTGTCTTTGTCTTTCAACCTGTGTCAATCAGTTAAAGTCTCACTGTAACCCCCCCTCCCAATTAGCATTCTTGAAATTGTATCTGTGTACAAAATGTTTCAGCTGCAACAGAACAATTGTGAACAACTGTCAATAAAGAATACTCTTGAACGCATATGAAATACTTTACAGTTTGTATCTTCTACAAGGAAAAAATCTACAACACTTACGAACCACCTCAGACTCTGAGGACCTCAGGGACTAAACATGGACCAGAGTCAGGACTAAACATGGACCAGAGTCAGGACTAAACATGGACAAGAGTCAGGAATAAACATGGACCAGAGTCAGGACTAAACATGGACCAGAGTCAGGACTAAACATGGACAAGAGTCAGGAATAAACATGGACCAGAGTCAGGACTAAACATGGACCAGAGTCAGGACTAAACATGGACCAGAGTCAGGACTAAACATGGACCAGAGTCAGGACTAAACATGGACAAGAGTCAGGACTAAACATGGACCAGAGTCAGGACTAAACATGGACCAGAGTCGGGACTAAACATGGACCAGAGTCATTACTAAACATGGACCAGAGTCAGGACTAAACATGGACAAGATCAGGACTAAACATGGACCAGAGTCAGGACTAAACGTGGACCAGAGTCAGGACTAAACATGGACAAGTCAGGACTAAACATGACCAGAGTCAGGACTAAACATGGACCAGAGTCAGGACTAAACATGGACCAGTGTCAGGACTAAACATGGACCAGAGTCAGACTAACATGGACCAGAGTCAGGACTAAACATGGACAAGAGTCAGGACTAAACATGGACCAGAGTCAGGACTAAACATGGACAAGAGTCAGGACTAAACATGGACCAGAATCAGGACCATTATTTATGACAAAATACATGCAAAAACCACAATAGCTCTCCTTTAAATTACATCACAGAACATCACACAGACCTAGTGTAAATTCTTGTTGGATCTCAGATGTAAGAGTGTTTTTGAATTATAATTATATACATTTCACAATTGTGTTTCTAGTTTTCAGCGCTATATTTGCTTCTTCATCTGACGTCGAAGGTCTGCAACAGTTCAAACACACGTCTCATAATTACCACTTGTCTAAAATTGGATTCCCTCTCGTCTCTTTTGACCATGTGACCTGTACGTAAAGCTGCTCCGTTTGAGCCACAATCAAAGGCCGTCTGATCGTTCCTGTTTATGGAAAAGTGGGAGGAGCCGCGGCCAATGCTCGTCCGTTGCCATGGCGTCGCCTCAAAAAGCTTTGGTTACATTGACGCCGCCGAACGTGCGAGAGGAAAGAACCGGAGAGATGTAGAAGAGAGAGAGAGAGAGGAGGAAAACAGGGAGATGTAGAAGAGAGAGAGAGAGAGAAGAGAGGGAGAGGGAGAGAAGAGAGAGAGGAGGGAGAGAGAGAGAGAAGGAAAACAGGGAGATGTAGAAGAGACAGAGAGAGAGAAAGAGAGAGAGAGGAGGAAAACAGGGAGATGTAGAAGAGACAGAGAGAGAGAGAGAGAGAAAGAGAGAGAGAGGGAAATCAGGCAGATGTAGAAGAGAGAGAGAGAAGATAGAGAGAGAAGAGAGGAGGGAAAGAGAGGAGTGAGAGAGAGGAGTGAGTGAGAGGAGGAAACCAGGGAGATGTAGAAGAAGAGAGAAAAAAGAGAGGAAGGGGAGAGAGAGAGAGAGAAAGAAGAAACCAGGCAGATGTAGAAGAGAGAGGGAGAGAGAGAGAGGAGGGAGAGAAGAGGGAGAGAGAGAAGAAAATCAGGGAGATGTAGAAGAGAGAGAGAGAGAGAGAGAAGGAAATCAGGGAGATGTAGAAGAGAGAGAGAGAGAAGGAAATCAGGGAGATGTAGAAGAGAGAGAGAGCGAGCGAGAGAGAGAGAAAGGAGGAAATCAGGGAGATGTAGAAGAGAGAGAGAGAGAGAGAGAGAGAGAAAGAGAGGAGGAAAACAGGGAGATGTAGAAGAGAGAGAGAGAGAGAGAGAGGGGAGGAAACCAGGGAGATGTAGAAGAGAGAGAGAGAGAGAGAGGAGGGGAAGAAATAATGTAGCAAGAGGGAGAAAAGGTGAGAAAACACATCTATGGAGTGAGAGAGAGAAGAGAGTGGATTTGTGCCTGCATCTGCATGAGTGAAGTCTTACCCTGATCAAACTCATAAGATTTTAGACACAAATGTACAAAACCAAAGCTAAAAGAGTCTGGAACTGTAAAAGCAAATGGACATCGAAGCCCTATTCTCGCTTTGACCTTCCTTCCCTGCCAGGCCTTTTTACTAATTTTAAACAATAACTGGAATCATGTTACACATCAAAAGAGACCTACAAATGTCTATTTTCAATTAAAAAAAGAACTGTTTTTTTTACACTAATCTGTTCTCTTATTAGAGGCATTTGAAATCCTTTGTTTTCATTAGATTTCAGCGTTTGACGGTGTGACAGTTTGAGGTGGTTTGAGGTGGTTTATTATTTATGGTTGGTGGGATTGTTGGGTTTAAGGGGTGCCAGTCAGGTCTCCCTCCTGACATGTAGGATTTTAAGGTGTCAGTCTGGTGTGTGTTTGATTGTTTTTATCTGTTATTGTACTGGTTTGAGGTAAGTGCACAATTACGCCATCCTGAACAACATGAAAGTAAGTTTTCATTTACAATTTGTAGGATGTGTTGGATGAGAGTCGGAGTCGCCGGGTCCGATCTGTTTTGATCAACGCTTTTGCTGTGCGAGGAGTATATGGAGAGATGCCGGGGATGACAGCGTTAACGCTTTGACTATACCGGTGTATATGCAGACACACGAGGAATGACGGCCTCTGATTACTGCGGTGAAACTGGTAAGTAGCTTTTTTGTCGGCTGCTGCTCTCACACTCCTGACCAGGCTGGGACTGCCATAATGAATTGTTGGATAAGGAAACTGGTTGAATTCGGGCGCGAAGGGCGGGGATGGTGCGTGAGCGGAGGACAAAGGGCGTGCATGTGTAATGGGTTGTGAGGACGGTGGGGGCAGAAAAACTGGGACAACAGCATGTGGACATTAGGGGTTGTCACAACGGCAAGCTTTTGCGTTAATGTCCTTTTTCTAATACAAACTTTATCAGTGTTGTTTTCGTTTGTTCCACTTTTTGGAAAGAATATGAGCAGTGCAGTGCTCATCCAATTCCCCCCTCTGCTGGTGAATCTGTATAACTGCACCATGTATTTGACAGAGACAAAGTCAGCATACATTTTGCAAAACTTGGAGAGGAGAAATAGCGAGAAAGACATTAGGATAACAGGAGAGAGATAAAAGAAAGAATGTAAAAGAAGGGAGAAAGAGAGGAGAAGAGGAGAAGAGAGTAGGTTAGAGAGAGAGGGGAAGAAGAGACGGAAATGGAAGAGAAGAAGAAAAGAGAGAAGAAAGAATGTAAAAGAAGGGGGGAAAGAGAGTAGAAGAAAGAGGGGAGAAGGATAGAGAGTAAGGAAAGAAAAGAAAAGAAGAAGAGAAGCAGAAGGAGGGAGAGAGAGAGGAAAGAGAGAGGATAGAGAGAGTGGGGGAGAGAAAGAGAGGAGAGGGGGTGAGAAAAGAGGGAAAGAGAGAGAGAGGGAGAAAGGGAGAGAAGGCTGAGAGAGCAGAGAGAGAAATGAAGGAGAAGGAGAGAGAGAGAGAAAGCAGAGAGAGAGGAAAGTCAACCTGTTGAAATAAGAAAGAGAAGAAAACAAAGAAAAGGAGAAAAGGAGAGGAGAGGGAGTGAGAGAAAAAGGAAAGAGAGAGAATAAAGAAAGGGGAGAGAGAGACAAGAGAAAGGGAGAGAGTAGAGCAAGAGGAAAGAGAGAGAGGGAGAGAGAAGAACGAGAGAGAGAGGGAAAGAGGAGAGAGAAAGGGAGAGCGAAGGAGAGAGGAGAGAGGAAGAGGAAGGGAGAGAAAGAAAAAGGGAGAGACCATGTTTGGAGAAGATAGGAAGTGAGAAAAGGAGAGAGAGAGAGAAAGGGTGAAGGGTTAAAACAGAGAAAGATGAAAGAGAAAGAGAGAAGAGAAAGGCTTGGGGAGAGAAGAAGAGAGAGAAAGAGCGAGATGGGGAAAGCAGAGAGAGAGGAGGAGAGTCAGCCTGTTGAAAATAAGAGAGAGAGGGAGGAGAATAAGAAAAGGAGAGAAGAAGAGAAAGTGAAGGGTTGAAACTGAGAAAGATGGAAGAGAAAGAGAGAAGAGATGGGGTGGGAGAGAAGAGAGAGGAGAGAGAAAGAGAGCGCGCAAAGGGAGAGAGAAAAGAGAGAGAGGGAGGAGAATAAGAAAAGGAGAGAAAGAAGAGAAAGTGAAGGGTTGAAACTGAGAAAGATGGAGAGAGAGAAAGAGAGAAGAGAAGGCTGGGGGAGAGAAGAGAGAGAAAGAGAGAGCGCAAAGGGAGAGAGGAAGGAGAGAGAGGAAGGAGAATGAGAGAGAGAAAAAGGAGAGAGAGAGAAAGAGAGAGATGGGGAAAGAATAGAGAGAGGAGGAGTGTCAGCCTGTTGAAAAAAAGAGAGGAAAGAAAACATAGAAGAGGAAAGGAAAAGGAAAAAAGCAAGAGAGGAGGAGAAAGAGGAGAGAGGAGAAGAGAGAGGAGAGAGAGAGGGGGAGAAGGAGAGAGAGGGGAGGAGAGAGAGAGAGAGGAGGAGAGAGAGGGGAGGAGAGAGAGAGGGGGAGAAGGAGAGAGAGGGGAGGAGAGAGAGGAGAGGAGGAGAGAGATGGGGGAAAGAATAGAGAGAGAAGGAGTGTCAGCCTGTTGAAAAATGAGAGGAAAGAAAACATAGAAGTGGAAAGGAAAAAGAAAAAAGCAAGAGAGGGAGGAGAAAGAGAGAGAGAGGAGGAGAGAGAGGGGAGGAGAGAGAGAGGGAGGAGGAGAGAGATGGGGGAAAGAATAGAGAGAGGAGGGGTGTCAGCCTGTTGAAAAATGAGAGGAAAGAAAACATAGAAGAGGAAAGGAAAAGGAAAAAAAGCAAGAGAGAGAGGGGAGGGGAGAGAGAGAGAGGAGGAGAGAGAGGGGAGGAGAAAGAGAGAGAGAGGAGAGAGAGAGGGAGGAGAGAGAGAGAGAGAGGAGGAGAGAGATGGGGAAAGAATAGAGAGAGGAGGGGTGTCAGCCTGTTGAAAAATGAGAGGAAAGAAAACATAGAAGAGGAAAGGAAAAGGAAAAAAAACAAGAGAGGGAGAGAAAGAGAGAGAGAGGAGAAGAGAGAGGGAGAGAGAGAGGGGAGAAGGAGAGAGAGGGAGGAGAGAGAGAGAGAGAGAGGAGGAGAGAGATGGGGGAAAGAATAGAGAGAGGAGGGGTGTCAGCCTGTTGAAAAAAGAGAGGAAAGAAAACATAGAAGAGGAAAGGAAAAGGAAAAAAGCAAGAGAGAGAGGGAGGGAGAGAGAGAGAGAGGAGGAGAGAGAGGGGAGGAGAAGAGAGAGAGAGGAGGAGAGAGAGAGAGGAAGGGAGAGATGGGGGAAAGCAGAGAAATAGGAGTAGTGTCAGCCTGTTGAAAAAAGAGAGGAAGAAAACATAGAAGAGGAAAGGAAAAGGAAAAAGCAAGAGAGGGAGGAGAAAGAGAGAGAGAGAGAGGAGGAGAGAGAGCGTAGTCAGCCTGTTGCTCTTCTTCTTCTCCATGTGAGCGTCTGGTGAGCGAGGCTGAAGCACAAACACTGGATCTTTCCTGAAGTCACAGCGGCGGCTCTGACATGATTCACTCCATCTGTGACTTTCTCTTTTTCACTCCATCCCTCGCTTCACGTTATTCGAACCGCTGCGGACGATTTTAACTCACGGCACGGAGTTAAACAACCACCGTGAGTAACTCTGCATCTGCTCAGCGTGTTTAGTGTTGAATGAATGAAGGATTACAATGATTGACAAGTGCATTTTCTATGAATTTCTCGATGTGATACTTGTGTTTTGTTGCTTTACGCTAAAACTATTAAGTCGAGACACTGCAGGCAAACCTATTTTTAGTAAATTTATTTAACTTAATAGAAAATCATAATTCAACTAAGTAAAAAGTCTAATCTCTGTCTCTTTTGTTGATCTCGTTATGTGCATTTGAAACATGACACAATCACCTTTATTAAGTTATTTTATACATTTGTGTGAGGAAACTGCTGCAGAATCTTCCACTTTAATAGATTTTTCAGTGTCTTACCTGACAATGCAGCTGTATTATTGATTCTCATTGACTTACTGTAAACAAATGAGGTCTGTATATGTAGGGTTGTACTCGATGTATCGCTATTGGGATATATCAAGGTAATGTTTATTAAGGACAATGTACAATTACATTAAGCACAATGGCAGAGATGCTTGTATCAGATTGTAGCTTAGAGCTAATTTCCATCTGTAGTCCTGGGGAGGGGAGGCACATTGGACATGTTTTTAGTTGTAGGAGGAAACCGGCGCCTACGCAGACACAGGGAGAACATGCAAACTCCACATAGAAAGGCGTGACGAACTTGTTGGCAATACACATATCGATACAGGGAGGTGTATCGGGATACTTAGCATTCCCACTTTTTCTTTAAAAATTCCATTTTGTTCAGCATCAGGAAAAAAGCATACTATGAAGCATCTGGAAAGATTAAAAATAAGAATACCATTGTATCCCTTTTATTTAGAGCAAAATCAGCCTCTGGGACCAATCAGACTCCAAATTTAAAAAATCCCCCAAAATTCAAAAATTTTAATAGACCCCTTGCATGTTAGTAAACATTGCGTCAAATTCTGGTGGGCGGAGCTTAGTCGGAGGCAAAAGACGACGTTGCCTCCATTTAAACCAGTGTAAACTAGCTCGTTTTTGGAGGGATTTTTAAACACAAAAGCAGAAAAAAATTCAAATTTTGTTCGTAACTGTCAGGGTATGTATCGTAACTTACTCTGTGGGACCTGACACAGGACAACTAAAAAAACATGTCCATTAATGCCTCCCCTGACCCTTCCCCAGGGCTCCCCTGCAAAAGAGATTCTGAATCTCAGTGGGACTTCCCTGGTTAAATAAAGGTCAAATAAATAAAAATGAAAAGGGTCTAGGGGAGAGTGGGGTGAGTTGTGCCAGTTTTTACTTAACATGACTTTAAAGTGAGACCATGAGAGTAATTCTTCAAACTACAACATGAACACAGATTTCAGGATGTGGTGCATCTTTGGAAACAATCATTTTTGATCTGAAGTACAGTATTTAAGAAACACAGCTGTCTGAAAAAAAGTTTTCTTGTGGCACAACTTGCCCCAGGTGTGGGCAAGTTGTGCCTGTGGACAGATTGCACTGGGGTCAATTGTGCCATTTATTATTACAGTAAAATAGTATATTTTAATATCAGAAACAGATATCTTCTTCAGGTTAAACTCATTATGCATTTTCCACTTAAATTTTAGATTAAACATAAAGTTATTTAACATTAAAGAGAAAAAGGCCGAGCATAACATGCACATACCTGCTCAGAATTAAACGCCAAACTTGATTGATTGATAAGTCCAATTTCCTTGAATTTTGGTCTTATTTCCTAATTTTTCTATCTCTGTTTGGTGTAAAATGAAGAATTAGATTGCTTTAGTGATAAAATGACACAATTACCCAAAAATCATATTTTTTCAATTATTTATTAATGGGGTGTCAGTGGCACAACTTAACCCAGGCTCTTTGGCACAAATCACCCCAGGCCCACCATTTTGGAAAAAATGCATCATCTGTCAGATTTGAGCAAACATCATGCCAGCTTTATAGATTCAAAATGTAGCTTACCAAAGCATTATCACATGTGTGATATAATACAAACTTGCCTATAACTGTTCAGACGCAACAATCAAAAAACTTTGATCATACAAATTTTACTTTGAAGGGCAAAAACTAGTTTTTTCTACTTAAATGCTCTTATTTCTCATACAATCAGCCTCCCATTTTTACAGGATGAGTGAAATGGCTAAACCTTCAATAATATGTGGTCACATGACCAATTTCTTCTATGGTTCTGTAGAAACAGGGGGTGGCACAACTTCCCCGTTGGCACAAATCACCCCACTTTCCCCTATAGGACTTTTGTATTGGCTCCGCCTACATTTTTTTTGAGTAATTTCAGGTCCCTAAAACTCATTTTTACCTCAATTACCAACAACTTTTACATAGGAAGTGTCAAAACCCCAAATCTTCCAAATCAAGTGTCATTTATGTCTCAGCTTCAACACCAGCTTTACCAATGCTTATGTTACCAAAAAATGTAGGCGGAATTTAGATTCTGTTTTTCTTTTGCTTGGAGAAAGTTCTCACTTCTGATAAGAGCCTGTTGGACATCAGAAGCAAAAACTACAGGGTCACAGCTTTAAAAAGACTCCAGACATTTGCCTGAGCTCCAAAGGATCACCAACTGTTTCAGTTTTAAATTTAGACGATTTCTGTCAGACGTGTGAAGGAAAAAAGACCGGAATGAGAATACAAATGTTATATTTTTGACCCTGGACGGCTGCTTAAGGCTGAAACTGTTGAGATGAAAGTCACTTATCCATTAGACACTTGTATCAACATAAAACAAAGTGAATCTACAATTCTTTTGCATTTTGTCATTCTAGATTACATTCTTAACATTCATTTTAAGCACTGCACTCAAAAACATGTTGAAAACTTTGTAGATAAAACACAACACCGTTTTTTCTATTTTCTCATTTTGGTCAGTAAAATCTAACTTTATGTTTTGTAATGAGGAGATTGTATCGAGATATGTATCAGAATACGTATCGTATCGTGACTCTTGTATCGGGATGCATTATTTTTTATTTTTTTAATCGAGCTGGTACAGCTTATATTCACTCAAATTTGTGGTAACTACATTTTTTTGTTGTAAATGTGTAAGCTTTGTGCTTTCCACTAAAAGTAAATGGTAAATGCAGCACTTTGTGAAAAACAAATAGACTACTGAGTTCTGTCTGAATTAAAGAATCAAGAATTTTGTTTCTAATTAAGAGCAGAATGCAGCGCTCTGATTGGCTGATTTTGTTAAAACGCCTGACTGAAATCATCTTGGAGCACAAACACATGTCTGGAGTCTGTGAAGCTGAGGCTTTTTAGTTTTAGGCCTTGTGCACACGAAGACAAGACAGTATTAATATCTTAAAAACGAGTTGTATAAACATGAGCGTCCACATGAATCAGTAAACCAGCCTGAAGCTGGTGTAATGTCTGTATCTGAGCAGAGTGTGGCGCTGTGACACTGACACCGAAAGTCACAAAACTAGAGGAAGACTTGACACTGAGCGGCGCAGAAAAGCTGCTGAATGTAAACAGAAACTTAGAGGAGAATTAAATTTTAAATTGAACAAACATCTAAAACCCACAGAAGAGACACAGAAGGTGGATTTATGATTCAGAATCTTTGGAATATTTTGACAACGTTTCAATATGGATTTAAATGGTTCAACAGTGAACATCATATAATGGTCAGTACATTCTGCAGATGAGACATGGCTCTGGGGCAGTGATGTCATCAGCGTAACGCTAAACCGGAGTTTTGAAATCTTTTCACTCTGGGACCTGGTTTCAGAAATGATCATTTTCAGTGTCCTGAAACTCCTGCTTCGTAGACGATGTGTGGTTTAGGCAAGCCCCGGTGATCAAAGATGGCGGGCGCTGTGCGTCAATGGCTTTTGCTCACTGGTGTTCGTTGCCAATATGGCCGTTAGCTTTAGCCTTTTGCTAGGTGCTCTACAGGCTATGGAACATGCGCATGCGCTATGGAACTCCCCCCGCGAGAAGCGGGATGAACTCGAGCCGAGTGAATCCGAAAGAAGCTCACACGTGACCGTTCTGACCAATCAGAGCGGCAGTTACAGTGTGAGCAGCGGTAGCCGAAGCTAAAGCTTAAAAAGCTTTTTAAACGAAACTAAAACATTTGAAGCGGAAAAAAAGTTTATGATGTGAATCTAGGTAAGAATCGCCGCAAAGTCCGTCAGTTTTTAAAGCTGTAGATGCTGTTTCTGGCGAACACGGGCGATTTGTGTTTGCATTGCGCTCTAGGGAAAAATCCTTTCTAGCCTGTAGAGGAATTTTCCCGCTGCAGTACCAATGGAGCGGCCACTGGGGCTGATTTACAATGGCTGCAAGCTAGCAAAACCGTATCCAGATAATATAATAGATCCATGGGTTTAGGACAAATATTTGTTCTGAAATTTGGACAAGTGTGGACAAGGCCTTCAGCTTCATAATGAGGTATATTTACATTGAAGATCAATCAAATAAAAGAAGTAGTTTGGTTTATAAATTCTATTTTAACATAAATTGAAGTCACAATATAAATAAGAAGTTCATTTGCAAATGTAGTTAAAAGGGCTTTGATTTGAGAAAAAAATGCCTGTTTTTTATTGTATCTAATCAAATCGCATCAAAATATATCGACAGTTGTAAATGTGGCAATGCGAGGGGTTTAACCTAATAAAATAAATAAAGTGAATTTAACTTTAGCTGTAAATTAATAAAAAACAAAAGACCAACAACGCCACCGGGTATAACCCGGAAAATAAATAAAACTAACTAAATAAAAAGGCAACACAGGTTCGTTAAATTGACAGACAGAGGCAATGTTAGAAAAGAAAAATACATATTAATTTTATTTAAATGGTTTCTGTTAAAACTTGGTTAGAGTCCATACTTTCATTCATAGTCCATAATTTTGTTGTGTTAAGTCCAAACCATGTTTTCAACGGTCCAATCAAGCAGGATGAGCAGCACGTGTGTAGTGCAAATAGGGCTGCCCAGGCGCCACCCGTCCAGCAGCGGCAGAGCAGCGACTCCATCCATCCAAGGACATACATAGACATACACGGACACCAAAAAGGGGAGGCGGCCATGCCGTCCGCACCCTGAACCAGTACATAAAACATTTACAATGAGCACAAGTGACAAAAGTGCTTTGTGTGGAGCTATGACAGCACACCTACCAGGAAGCATGATACCCCCGACCAGCCACACCGTAGACCCTGAACGCCCGCACCCGTCCGGCTGCACGGCACTGTCGGCGCAGCATCAGCACACTAGAATGGTAGCACTTAGCCTTAACATAGCGCCCAAAGAGACTATGATAGACACATTTTGAGATGACGCTTACCCGCAGAGCTTCTTTGTTGAGACCATAGTTGTTGGCTTTACGCCCTACGCCGCAGGCTTTACGCTCCAACACGACGCATTACTCACAACTTCAACAACTCAAGCTAACTGCGACTGAGCGCGGCACAGCGGATGTGACGTCAGAAAGGGGAAGGTCCGGTAAGGGATCCACTCCTCTTTTATAGAGCGCCCCCTACACCCGATAGGCCAAACGTAGAGCGCTTGACGTCAACTCACTACATATAGAATCGCCAAATAAGTATCAATACTCAGCCCTAATTATGTGTAGGGATCAAAGTTTCATATAGCCACTTTCCAACAAAAAAAAGTGATTTTACTGCTTGTTACAGCAAAATTTTGCAATGAAGAGCAGAACTTGTGAATTCTGCAGTTTTGAAGTGGAAGTCAATGGACCTGTTTCTATTTCTAACCCATTTTTTGATCAATGTAGCGTTTTACAATGAACTAAATGTGACTTATTGATCTGCACATACTATAGTTTCTTCCTTAAAAGGAAAAAATCACGAAACATCTCTTCGCAATCATTTGAGGAGACATATCTTTGCTTTTCTTCATAGTGCTAAGTTTGCTTCTGTGCATAATTAGATCTGTATCCGTGTGAGCAGAAGCAACTTTTCCCTGGTTGGAGTTGAAATCCTCTTGGAAACAGTGGATTTCTGTGTAAACATGTGGTCCTCTCACACTGCTCCAGAGTCAGCGTCACGCCACAGACACATAATTCGATTTACATGTTTCAAAACTTTCTGAAAGGGAGAAGAGCCGCTTTACTTCCTCAAAAAGTGCCTCTAATGGACGGCATTAGAGCGCAGCGTGTTTGGATATGATGTTAGCGGACTGTAATGTTGTTATGGAGGCTCTATAAAAGCAGCTCAGACACAACACCAATAATATCAGAACGTGAAAATGTTCCAGTCTGGATTAAAGGGGCATTATGGGACTTTTCTGGTGAAGGCTGGGCTCTGTGTTACTGATGCGACGCAGTTACTCTTGATATTAAATTTTAGATAGGACTATGACTGTTGTTTTGGATACAAAAATAACAAGATGCTAAAATTACATGTTATGTTATGCATTGTGCAAGTAACACGCTAATGCCAAGACTTTGAACCACTTTGGACCAGTCATTAGCATAGCCTTTACAGAAAGATCTTGTGTTAAACTTTACTAGATTTCTGTTAGACTACTTAAAGCAAGGTAGAATTTGAGAAAAGCCAGTGGGATCATTTTTCAGCCTTCTCCAGTAGTACTTAGTTTTATTCAAAACATGGTTAATATATCGTCCTGATACTGCTCGGAGCTCTGAGACCTGTACTATGAAGCTAGATTTGGGGTTTAGCGAGGTAAGTTCAGGGTTAAACCTGATCTGGCGGTCCTACGAAACTGGATCACGTCCTATTGGGGTAGGTTTCTATGGCAGCATGCGGCAAACTCATAACCTGCTCCGGCCAATCAGAGACGAGAATTAAGCCGTATGTGAAGAGGGGGAGAGAGAGATGAGAGAGGCAGCGGAGAAATTACGAAATGTGAAAGTTACGGCGTTTTCTTTTATATCAATGCGATGCGCACAGGCCCGGCACGTAAGCAGGATGAGATCGTAACAGTGACTAAAGAATCCCGTTTAATCTGTGTGATGATTAATAAATTTTTTCATTGTCAAGATTAATGAACGACTGCACTTTGTGCACATTTGGCTGTGGATTTTTACGCATCACTTTGACTCAGATAAAGGACACAGCTCATTCAGACTAAATGGTCGATCTTATAAATGTTTCGTCATGTCTGCACATTTGTGTTTTAGTCTGTTGTATCCATGCATGATATGTAGGATAAATGAACTCTGCAGCGTAACTTCTGTGTCTGTGATTGGTTGATTAAGCGCAGACTTCATTTGAAGCGCAGCACGTTTAGATTTTAACACTCGTATATTTCGCTTCATGATTGACGTTTCCTCACGTTTGAAGTCCGCAGCTCGGGTGTTAAGATTGGTCAGTTTGCGTTAACCCCGCCTCTGCTCCGTGAACGCGCACGACTTCATTGAGAAAATCCAGGGTTAACAGATCCAGTTGTGAACTCGTTTCGTAGGACAGCTTATCCAGAGAGGCTCATGTCTGAGTTAGTCAACCCGGGTTAGAGAAACTTATCCAGGAAAAGTTCAGCGACGTTCGTAGTACAGGCCTCTGATCTCTCCTCTGCTCCACAACAGAACGTGCTCTTGCAAAGACTGACAAACTTGTGTCCGAAAAGTTTGCCAAGTTTTGTGTGAAAATGCGTTACCCATGCCTATGACCCATCTTCCAAATAATGAAAATACACAGTATTTATTCTTAACTGCTTAAGCCTGGGTCAGTCTTAGTATCGTCTTGTAGTTCTGTCAGTATCCAGATATCTCCCACAAAAATGTAATGAAAAGTAATTATTTACTTTGTTAGTTAGTTACAATATTCATGCATTCCTAAATAAAAAGCAGTACTTTGTTTTGTGTATTAGGAGTTTTAAAGTGTATTTGTAGCCTCGTGAAGGTTGAAATATAGTGATACAAAGATTTAAGTTGAAAAATATTTACAATAATGTTATGTTGATAAAATGTAATGTTGTGGTTGATTAGTCGTTGCAGCCCTAAAATGGTGGACTTTTGCGTATCTCCGTCCCAGCACTACCTGCTGAAAAATCTGACCCTCGAGAAACAGAGTTGAATAGCCCTGCCTGCGCCGTGGTGATTCAAAGTGAAAGAAAAAGACAAAAGAATCCCTGAAACAAAGTTTGGCTGAGAGCTTATGGAATGTGGAACCTGGTTTTGCAACGTGTTCTCATGGATTACGTATAATAGCACGCCATGACAAATTGCGTGTCATGATGACGCCCTCTGCCTGTTTTGGTGTGCAATTACACGCTCGGTTTTTCTGGCGTGGTCTGGACACGCCTAGTGGTTGACAACAAGGTTGAGGTTTTTCAAGGGATTGCCAGCTAACATTAGGTCTGAAGTTGCAACATGGGTAAGTTTAGGTCTGGTACTTGGAGTTGGTTAAGGTTAAGAGTAGGATTGTGGTATTTTCATGAATAATAACACGTCTTTACATTCACCATTTAAATGAACTAGGACGGAAACGCGTCAAATACACACGCACAAAATAGAAGTTGCGTTCATATGACACGCTGTTTACAATAGCGTGGTATTGACTTTGAGAACAGGCTGTTTTTTTGAGCTCCTAAATGCTAGGGAAACCCTTACATCAGTGTGCGCACATTTGCTTGTTGTATGCGCCGGGCCTCTCTCTCCCAAACAATGGAGGCTGCTGGCTCAAAAGTCATGCGGCCCACCGGAACACGTCTCAACTTCCCGATTAGCCAGCACGCCATTGGCCAGGTTTTTTTGACATTTAAACCCCAGTAATCAAATATGGCGGGTGCTTTTCAGTCATGTTTGCTGTCATATTGTCCTGTAGCTTTCATTTTTGCTAGATTTTCTACAAGTTACCTAACTAGCCAGCTTCTTCAACATTCTGTTTGAATGCAGAAGGGTCTGGAACCAAAGACCAAGCTGCTCTCCTCGCCCACTCCGAACCGTTTCAAACATTCAGGATGACAGAAGTAGCTGATGGATTCTTTTCTTTGGTTCGTCCTTCAGTTTTGAACATTAGGAATGTATAAATTCCATAAAACCTGAGCAGCAAACCGTGTTGAAAGTCTTTAGACCAAAATCCTTGTAATTTCCAGGCTTTGGCTGACTCAGCGCTCGGAAAGCTCGCTCTCGAAATTGAAACCTGCCGCTCTAATTCCAGACCTTCACGTCTTTGTAAAGTGTCTGTGAAGCGTGTTGGAACTTATTGGTCAAGTAAAGGCTATTGAACATGCACGTCAATAATGATGCTTTGACTGGCTGATTTACAGTCTTTTTGATGCCAAATGGTGCCAAAGACTGTGTAAATCAGCCGGAAAGACACGTCACAGTAAATCCACTGACGCTTCTGAAGATGAGCGCAGTCAAGCAGTCGAAACATGTAAAGGTCTGACAAGGAATTTAAATCGTAATCTAGAAAAGAAGATCAATGAACTTTTTCGGTGGATCTATTTATTTTACAATGTATCAGGAATGTGGTCGATACTGTTTTAAACTCTGTTACAATTACACTAATACTAGAAGAGCGTGTGATCCGTCTGGTCCGTCCTCCAGCTGCATAATCAGAGCATCTATATGAGCTGCGTGTTCTCATAATAATGTCTGTCTATAGAACAGGTGTGAGCTCATTATCCTCGGCTATGTTTGCATGTGTGAGAGAGAGAGAGAGAGAGAGGGAGAGAGAAAGAGAGAGAGAGTGAGAGAGAGAGACAGTGAGAGAGATAGATAGATAGGGAGGAGAAAGTTAGAGAGAGAGACAGGAGAGAGAAAGAGAGGGTAGTGAGTGTGGACAGACCAGAGTAAGACTGAAGACCACATTGCAGTAAATACATATTTTTGTTTGTAATGTTAATTCTAAGAATATATTTACAAAGGAAGGCGCCGTGAAGCTTCGTCTGCGTCAGATTGAAGAAGATTTAAGGAAGAGAAGCAGCAGAAGGAGCTTCTCCTTTCTCTCTTTCTTTCTCTTATCTCTCTCCTCTCTTCTTTTCTCTTCTGTCTCTTCTCTCTATCTTTTTCTTTCCTCTCTCTCCTCTCTTTCTTTCTCTTCTGTCTCTTCTCTCTCTGTTTTTTTCCTCCTCTTTTCTCTCTTCTCTCTCTATCTTTTTTCTCCTTTCTCTCCTCTCTCTTCTCTCTCCTCTCTCTTCTCTCTTTCTTTTGTCTCTCTCTTTTCTCTCTCTCTCTCTCTCTCTCTCTCTAATCTCTCTATCTATTTCTCTCTCTTCCTCTCTCTTCTTTTTCTCTCTCTTCTCTCTTCTATCCCTCTCTTTCTCTCCTCTCTATCTTTCTCTCTCTTCTCTTACTCTCTTTCTCTTCTATCTCTCTCTTTTTCTCTCCTCTCCTCTCTTTCTCCCCTTTCTTTCCTCTCTCTTCTCTTTTCTCTCTTCTCTCTTCTTTCTTTCTCTTCTGTATCTTCTCTCTCTCATCTCTCTCTTTTCTCTCCTCTCTATCTCTCTCTTTCTCTCCTCTCTCTTCTCTCTCTCCTCTTCTCTCTTTGGTTAAGGTTAAGGTTAAGGTTAAGCTTTCTCTCTCTCTCTAATCTCTCTATCTATTTCTCTCTCTTCTCTCTCTATCTTTCTCTCTCTCTTCTCTTTTCTCTTTTCTCTGTCTCTCTCTTCTCTGTCTCTCTCTTTTTCTGTCTCTCCTTTCCTCTCTCTCTCTTTCTCTCTCTCTCTCTCTCTCTCTCCTGTCTCTTTCTCTCTCTCTTTTATAACTTACAAGTTTAGGCTGAAATTCTTTGACTCACATTGTCAAGTCATATCAACACAAACATTTAAGTTAGTATTATAATAGTTAGTATAGGCCTATTTTTTTTACAGTGCAGTAAATACATATTTTTTCGTTAGTAATGTTACCTCTACAATATGTCTTTGCAAAATGAAGGCGCCAGAGGAAACTGCTCCGTCTGCGTCAGATTGAAGAGAGAGAGAGAGAGAGAGAGAGAGAGAGAGAGAGAGAGAGAGAGAGAGAGAGAGAGAGAGAGAGGGAGAGAGAGAGAGCAGCAGAAGGAGAAGCTTTTGTGGTCTGAGTCGATCCATGGAAACAGCCACTTAAAGTCCATTAGAAGTGTTAAATCAATGGGACAGAGAATGAAAGGAGGGAAGAGAGGTGGGGAAAGAGAGAGAGGGGGTAGGAATGAGAGAGAGACAGAGAAGAGAAGAAGAGAGAGAGAGGGAAAGAAAAAAAGGCGTAAGGGAGGACAGAGAAGAGAAAAGGAGCTAGAGTAAAAGAGAGAGTGAGAAAGAAGAGTTTGAGAGAGGAGAGAGAAGAAGAGAGAGAAAGGGATGAGAGAAAGAGGAGGAGAGAGGAAGAGCGAGAAAAGAGAAATAGAGGGAGAGAAGAAAGGCATGATAGGGAGAGAGAGAGGGATAAGAGAGGGAAACAAGGGAGACAGAGAGAAAGAAGAGCGAGAGAGAAAAGAGGACAAAAATGAAGAGAGAGAAAGGGGGAGAGAGGAATAAATGGACGAGGGACAGGAAGAGAGAGAAAGACGGGGTAAAGGAGAAAGAGAGGGAGAGAAGGGAGAGAAAAATTGAGAAGAGAGAAAAAGAGGAGAAAGGGGTGAGGAGAGGGAGGAGGCAAAAGAGAGAGACTAGGAGAGAAGAGAGGAAGGAGAGAAAGGAGAGTTAGAGAAGAAAGAGAATGAAAAAATGAATGAAAGAAAAAGAAGAAAGAAAGAAAGAGAGGAGGCATAGAGAGAGAGAGAGAGAGAGAGAGAAAGGGGCAAGGAGAGAGAGAGGAGCTAGAGTAAAAAAGAGAGTGAAAAAGAAGGGGTTGAGAGAGGGAGAGAAGAAGAGAGAGAGAAAGGGATGAGAGAGAATGAGGAAGAGTGAGAAAAAGAGAAATAGATGCAGAGAAAGAAAGGGATGAGAGGGAGAGAGAGAGAAAGGGATGAGAGAGGGGAAACAATGGAGACAGAGAGAGAAAGAAAAGCAAGAGAGTAAAGAGGGAGAAGAATCAAGAGAGAGAGCAAACAGAAAGACAGACAGAAGAAAGAGAAAGATGAAGAAAGAGAGAGAGAGAGAAAGGGGCGACAAAAGGAAAAAATGGGGACGAGAGGGGCAGGAAGAGAAACAAAGAGGGGGGGTAAAAGAGAAGAGAGGGAGAGAAGGGAGAGAAAAATAGAGAAGAGAGAGAAAAGGGGAGAAATGGACTGAGGGAGAGGGAAGAGGCAAGAGAGAGACTAGGGAGTAAAGAGGAAGAGAGAAGAGAGAGGAAGGAGAGAACGGGGAGTTAGAGGAAAAGAGAGAATAAAAATGCATGAAAGAAAGAAAGGAAAAAGAGAGGGGAGTAGAAAGAAAAGAGAGGGAGAGAGAGAGACAGAGAAAGGGGTAAGGGAGAGAAAGGAAGAGAGAGGAGCTAGAGTAAAAGAGAGAGTGAGAAAGAAGAGGTTGAGAGAGGGGAGAAATAAGAGAGAGAAATGGACAAGCGGGAGAAAAAGAGAAATAGAGGGAGCAAAAGAAAGGGATGAGAGAGAAAGAGGAGAGAGGAGAGGGAGAGAGAAGAGAAAGAGAGTAAAGAGAAATGAAGAGAGAGAGAGAAGGAATAAAGAATGAATGATAGAAGGAGAGAAGATATGGAGAGAGAGAAAGGGATGAGAGAGAGGGAGAGAGAGAGAAAGAAAGGGTAAGGAGAGAGAGGAGGAAAGAGGTGCTAGAGTAAAAGAGAGTGAAAAGGAAGGAGTTGAGAGAGGGGAGAGAAGAAGAGAGAGAAAGGGATGAGAGAGAAAGAGGAAGAGCGAGAAAAATGAGGTTAGAGGGAGAGAGTGTGAGAGAGAGAGCAGGGCGGAGAGAGAAAGGGATGGGAAGATGGAGAGAAAGAGAAAGGGATGAGAGAGAAAAGAAAGACAGATAGAAAGAAGAGAAAGAAAGTAAAGAGAAAATGAAGAGAGAGAGAAGGAAAAAAGAATGAATGAAAGAAAGGAGAGAAGAAGAGAGAGAGAAGAGAGAGAGAAAGGGTAAGGGAGAGAGAGGAGCTAGCGTAAAAGAGAGAGTGAGAAAGAAGGGGTTCAGAGAGAAGAGAGGAAGAGCGAGAAAAAGATAGGGAGAGAAAGAAAGGGATGAGAGAGAGAAAGAAAGAAAGGGTAAGGAAAAAGAGGAGGGAAGAGGAGCTAGAGGTAAAGAGAGAGTGAGAAAGAAGAGGTTGAGAGAGGGGAGAGAAGAAGAGAAAGAAATGGAAGAGCGAGAAATAGAGGGAGAGAAAAGAAAGGGATGAAAGAGAAAAAGGAGAGAGGAGAGGGAGTGTGAGAGAGGGCAGGACAGAGAGAGAAAGGGATGAGAGAGTGAGAAGATGGAGAGGAAGAGAAAGGGGTGAGAGAGAACAAGAAAGAAGAGAAAGAAAGTAAGGAGAAATGAAGAGAGAGAGAGAAAAAGAATGAATGATAGAAGGAGAGAAGAAGATAGGGAGAAAAAGAAAGGGATGAGAGGGAGAGAGAGAAAGAAAGGGTAAGGGAGAGAGAGGAGGAAAGAGGAGCTAGAGTAAAAGAGGGAGTGAAAAAGAAGGAGTTGAGAGAGGGGAGAGAAGAAGAGAGAGAGAAAGGGATGAAAGAGAAAGAGAGAGGAAGAGCAAGAAAAAGAGAAATAGAGGGAGAGAAAGAAAGGGATGAGAGAGAGGGAGAAAGGCGTAAGGGAGAGAGAAGAAGAGAAAAGAGCTAGAGTAAAAGGGAGTGAAAAAGAAGGGGTTGAGAGAGGGGAGAGAAGAAGAGATAGAGAAAGGGATGAGAGAGAAAGAGGAAGAGCGAGAAAAATAGAGGTTAGAGGGAGAGAGTGTGAGAGAGAGAGCAGGGCGGAGAGAGAAAGAAGGGATGAGAGAGTGAGAAGATGGAGAGAAAGAGAAAGGGATGAGAGAACAAGAAAGACAGACAGAGAAAGAAGAGAAAGAGAGTAAAGTGGGAGAAAAATGAAGAGAGAGAGAGAGACACTGAAACCTTCTCACAGCAGCTGCAGGAACCAAACACGAGCGTTTGTCTGTAAAGTGATTCAGTGAATGAAAAACGTAATTGAATCCATCGTCACGGACACTAACAATAGTATCTGATCGTATTTTTAGCTGCACTTCGTTAGCACACATCCGGCTGCTGCTCATTAAAAACCTGAGCCTCGGTTCTGCAAAAAAAAAAAAAAAAAACGAACCAGAGCAGCTCCAGACTCCAGCCATGAGTCACGAGACAATCTGGAGCTCGTACAGGCCTCCACCATCACCATGCTGGAGAAGACATCGCCCCGGCAACCGAGAGAGAGAGAGAGAGAGGGAGGGAGGGAGGGGGAGAGGAGTGAGAGGGAGGAGAGAGGGAGAGAGGAGAGAGGGGGAGAGAGAGAGGGAGGGAGGGAGGAGAGAGAGAGAGAGGAGAGAGGGGGAGGAGAGAGGGAGAGAGAGAGAGAGGGGGGAGAGAGAGAGGGAGAGGGGGGGGAGAGGGAGGAGAGAGGAGAGAGGGGAGAGGAGGGAGAGGGAGGAGGGAGGGGGAGAGGAGGGAGAGGGAGGAGAGAGGGAGAGAGGGGGAGAAAGAGAGGAGGGAGGGAGGAGAGAGAGGAGAGAGAGGGAGGGAGAGAGAAAGAGAGGGGGTGAAGAGAGAGAGGAGGGGACAAAGCGAGAGAGAGAGAGAAAGGGGGGGAAGAGACAGAGATGAAGAGAGAAAGAGCAAGAGGAAGGGAGAGAGGGGAGGAGAGAGAGGGAGGAGGGAGAGAGAAGGAGGAGAGAGAGGAGGGAGGATTGCAACCACGGCCAAGAGAGGGAGGGAGAGAGGGGAGGGAGGAGGGGAGAGGAGGAGAGAGAGGAGGGAGGAGAGAGAGAAAAGAGGTGAGAGAGAGAAGAGAGAGAGAAAGAGAGAGGGGGGAGAGAGAGGGAGAGGAAGGAGAGAGATAGAGGAGGGAGGGAGAGAGAGACAAAGAGAGAGAGAGGAGAGAGGGGGAAAGAAAAGGGGAGGGAATGGGATAAGAGAGAGAGAGAGAGAAAGAGAGAGAGGAGGGAGGGGGAAGAGAGAGAAAGAGACAGAGAGGGAGAGTGAAGGGGAGAGAACAGAAGAAAGAGAGAGGAGAAAGGAAGGTGGGAGGAGAGAGAGAAGCGGGAGGAAGAGAAAAGGATGGGAGAGAGAGGAGGAAGGGCGAAAGAGAGAGAGAGAGGAAGAGAAAAAGAGAAGGGAGAGATTTGAGTGAGAGAGGAGGGGAGAGAGAGGAGAAAGGGGGAAAGAGACAGAGAGAGAGGAAGAGAGAAGAAAAAGAGAAAGACGGGGAGTGAGAAAGTGAGAGAGGAGTGAGGGAGGGGGAGAGACAGAGAGCTGTGATCGCACCAGCAACCAGAGTAAAGGAAAGGGAGAGAGAGAAAGAAAGAAAGAGAGAGAGAGAGGGGAGAGAAGGTCAGAGATGCCTGAGCTGTGATCGCATCTGCAACTAAAGCCAAGAGAAGGAGGGAGGAGAGAGAGAGAGAGAGGTAGGGAGAGAAGCCTGAGCTGTGATCGCACCGGCGGCCAAAGCCAAGAGAGAGAGGGAGGGATGGAGGGGGAAGAGAGAGAGAAAGAGAGAGAGAAGATAAGAGAGGAGAGAGAGGAAGAGAAAGAGAGAGGAGAGAAGAAAGAGAGACAACAAAGGAGAGAAAGTGAAGAGAGAGAAAGAGAGACAAAGAGAAGAGGGAGAGAGAGATGAAGGTTGAAAGAGGGAGAGAGAAGATAGAGAAAAAGTGGAGAGAGAGACATGAAGAAGAGAAAGAGGAGAGAGAGAGAGAGAGAGAGAGAGAGAGAAAGCGGCGCTGACATGTGGGCGTTTGGAGCAGCTTCACATGCAGCGTGAACCACAGACATGTCAGATTTGTAGCGGCAGAAGACGTAACACTCTGGAGAGACATTCAGCGAAAGTCTCTGCATCGAACACAAGATAGAGAGTTATGTTTTTGAAAAGGAGGTTTGAGATACAGCCAGATGTGTCTTAGAAATGTATCAGTTTTCAATCTATAATATTAAGTTCATCATCATCATCATCATTTACCATTTTGGAGTGTTAGCATTTAGCTATTAACTCTTTCCCTGCCAGGCCTTTTTGCTCATAATATTCACAGCTGGACTCATGACATGTTGTACATCATTATCTTCCAGACTTTGAAAGAGTTATTCACTTGTTTATATCTTCACGTTTAGATTATTGTAACTCGCTGTACTGTGGGCAGGACCAATCTTTGCTACAGCGCTTACAACATGGTCCAAAATGCTGCTGCTCGTTTATTAACGGGGACTAGAAAGCGAGAGCACGTTACCCCTGTACTTGCCTCTCTTCATTGGCTTCCTGTTCCTTTCAGGATTCATTTTAAAATTTTGATGTTTTCTGTTATCTTGCTATGTCCCAGCCAGAGCCCTGTACTATGAAGCTAGATTTGGGGTTTAGCGAGGTAAGTTCTGGGTTAAACCTGGTCTGGCGGTCCTACGAAACTGGATCACGTCCTATTGGGGTAGATCTCTATGGCAACATGCGGCAAACTCATAACCTGCTCCGGACCAGGATAAGTTCCCTAATAAGTTAAAAAGACGAGGCGTTGGCCAATCAGAGACGAGAATTAAGCCGTTTGTGAAGAGAGAGAGAGATGAGAGAGGGCAGCGGAGAAATGAGGAAATGTGAAAGTTACGGCGTTTTCTTTTATATCAATGCAATGCGCACGGGCCCGGCACGTAACCTATTTATTAAGAGCAGGATGAGATCTTAACAGTGACTAGAATCCCGTTTAACCTGTGGGATGATTAATAAATTCTTTCATTGTCAAGAAATAATGAATGGCTGCACTTTGTGCACATTTGGCTGTGGATTTTTACGCATCACTTTGACTCAGATAAAGGACACAGCTCATTCACACTAAACGGTGGATCTATTAAATGTTTCGTCATGTCTGCACATTTAGTCTGTTATATCCATGCATGACATTTAAATGAACTCTGCAGCGTAACTTCTGTGTCTGTGATCGCTGATTTAGCGCAGACTTCAATAGTCGTATTTCTATTTCGCTTCATGATTGACGTTTCCTCACGTTTGAAGTCCGCAACTCGATTGTTCTGATTGGTCAGTTTGCGTTAACCCCGCCTCTGCTCCGTGAACGCGCACGACTTCATTGAGAAAATCCAGGGTTAACAAATCCAGTTGTGAACTCGTTTCGTAGGACAGCTTATCCAGAGAGGCTCATGTCTGAGTTAGTCAACCCGGGTTAGAGAAACTTATCCAGGATAAGTTCAGCGACATTCGTAGTACAGGCTCTGAAGTATGAGGTCAGAAAGTATAGTTTGTTATTAAATGTCCCAAAATCACAACTGAAAACTCGTGGTGACAGGGCTTTTGCTGTGGCTGCCCCCAAACTATGGAAACAGTTTACCTTTGCCTCATCATGTACACGATTTATATATTTTTATAATTCTTTTTTTGTTTAGCATAAGTACAAGGCTGTTACAAATCTATGTTTTTGACCAAGACTGACAACAAACAATTTTTGAAAATCCTCCATACAACCTTTAAATCTGCTCTTAAGACACATTTCTTTGCTCTAGCTTTTAATTCTAAGTTTACTTTGAATTTGTATTGTAGTGTATTGTATTGATGTGTATTTTGATCTGTTTGTATACATAGTGATTTTATTTATTTTTTACTATTTTTTGTGCATGGGAAGCACTTTGGGCAGCTTGTGTTGTTGTAAATGTGCTATACAAATAAAGTTGACATTGACATTGACATCAAAGAAGACCTACAAGTGTCTACTTTCATTAAAAAAAAAATGTTATTCTACGTTAATCTGTTTTTTTTTTTCAATAGACATTTGAATTTTTTTGTTTTCATTACAAATCAAACTTCATGTCAACTTTTTGGTGAAAGAATCAGAGCCACTACAATAAAATAAAGTCTTTAGGATAAAACAATGAGACAAGTGTCTTTTTCATCTTTAAACCAACAAAAGCTGTGCTACAGACGAGAAGGCAGCAGCACTTTTCTACTTTCTGATGCAGATTCTATAGATTCAGCCTCTTCATGGAGCAGAGATTATTTGAACCCTCCAAACATGAAGAAACACTGTAGTTTTTTTACTCTGACACTTTTGAATCGCTCATGGAAGAGGAAGTTTAGTTCGGCATACGTGGCTTGAGTGACCTGTGTGTTCTTCTTCCTCAGATGCGTGTGAGCAGATCTGACTCCGGGATGGTGCAGTGAAGATGACTTTGTTGACCGGAGAGGGTTCTGAGTACGACTTCAGCGCGGTGAGCTGCGCCTCGGACCCTCCTCCTCTGCACGAGCTCGAGCCGGAGAAGGGAGTTTACTACAGGAGGGCCAGACGAGCTCCACTCTGCCCAGTGACCAGGCTCAGACTGTCACTAAAGTCTCTACTAAGGGCAGTCAGAATGCTGTATTGTAGACCAATCAAAAGAGGATGTGCATCAGCAATGTGCTTAGATAATGAGCTATTAAACTTTAAGTTTAATGGCAGCTCATACTTGGATCTGGCTCAGACCCATAAAGAATGGCCTGGCAGACTGGAAAAAATCACAGATAACACAAACTTAAATTACAAAACCAGTTCAGTCATATTTATCATGTCACAACATGATTAAAACCTCCAAAAAGTGGATTTTGCAATATTTACCGTCCTCATAACCTGGGTCAATACAGATTTGATTTGTTTGTTATCAGTTTGGACAGACTGTCTCTGAAAGCCTTCAAGAATTAGAATCTGATTGGTCAAAGTGCCACAATGCTGAAGTGGAAGAATTAGGCTTTTTGTTAAATTCAGTTGAATTGAATTTGCCTCTGATGGGTTATGGATATGTTTGTGTTTTTCTTGGCGAGGCAAATCAGTAACCTGGCTCACAGATGGATCTGTGTTGCATCTGAGTTCTTCTACATTATCCATCTGGAATAATGTGAAAGCGTTCTGGAAAAAGTGTGATGTTAAATTAAATACTTTGAGCTGATTGGGTGACATGTCTACTAGAGTCTGCCTGCTTTAGTTTGTGCTGTTCAGTATGTACGTGGGACAAAACAAGTGTCACTCTTTTTTAAGAAAAAAAATATGCGCTTCTTTTGTCGTCTTTGCTTACAATGCTGCTGCAATGAGATTGGACCGTTAACCTCAGTCTGCAAACCAGTCGGCTGACGCAAGGCCACATGGCTTTTTCTCAAGTTTGTGAATTCTCATTCTAGATACGTAGACACAGCAGAACACCTGGGAGTTGATCCAGAAGAACCTTCTTGCTCTGAAACCTCTGTGCCACCGTGTTGTTCAAACAGTGCCGCAAACATGTTGCACTTTTGTGTGCTGCAAAAGTCAAAATAGTCTGTAATTCTGCTAAAATAGTCTGATCTGATCTGATCTGCGCTGTGATTGGCCCAGCTCACTTTAGCCATGTTCAGCCGTACAGCAGAGCCTCTCCTGACAGATTCTGAGATTTTGGCGACACAGTGGCAGAGTGGATAACGCTCTGGCCTCACAGCAAGGTCACAGGTTTGACTCAGGCATGGCCTGGGCCTTTCTGTGTGGAGTTTGCATGTTCCTCCCTGTGTCTGGGTGGTTTCCCCAGGGAACTCCAACCAATGACATGCAGGTCAGGGAACGCTTGCTGTTGGTCAGAGGATGAGGCGCCAGGTGTTTAGGTGAATTGCTTCTGCTGAGCTGCTCCAGGCAGTTTTCCATCACTGAGTGGACATTTGTCTGTTGAACCATTTATTCATTCATGTTGAGAAAACCACAAAGATCATGAAAATCCACCTTGCCAAGTTACTCCTCTTTAAACATCTTCCATGTCCTTTCTCTTCCAGACACCCCTCTGTCCAGCGCTCGCAGACTCTACGCCATCATAAATGTGGGCGGGCTCCGGTACCAGCTGCCCTGGACCACTCTGGAGGACTTCCCCCTGTCCCGTCTGGGCCAGCTCAGCCTCTGCAGCAGCTTCGACGACATCATGCAGATCTGCGACGACTACGACGTGGCGCACAACGAGTTCTTCTTCGACCGCAGCCCGTGTGCCTTCCGGACCATCCTGGCGTTCCTGCGCGCCGGGAAACTGCGCGCGGTCCGGGAAATGTGCGCGCTGTCGTTCAGAGAGGAGCTGCTGTACTGGGGCGTCCCGGAGGAGAGCCTGGAGTGGTGCTGCAGGAGGCGACTGGTGCAGCGGGTGGAGGAGTTCGAGGCTTTGGAGAGAGCGGAGGAGGAGGAGATGATGGAGGAGATGATGGATTCAACAGCAGAGAAGGACAAGGGTACCACACTAATATAACTGTGTTGTGTTGTGATCAGAGGAGGGTGGAGGAGCCAAAATGAGAAAATAATAAAAGGACTTGCAAAAGAACAGACTACAGACAAAATTAGATTGTCACTGGGCCACTGCGTCTGTGCACGTCGCCACTTGCTCTTCTAAATATTAAATACAGTTATTGCAAAAATGCAAACATACAATTTCACTTTGGAATATAGTTCTTAGTTTAAAGTTCAAACTTTGTCTGTCAAACTTTGATTTGAGGTTTTCCATACTATCCATTTGGAACTTTTCCCACTGAAAGCCTTTAGAATAAGGTAGGATGTTTACTGAAATACTTGGAGCTTTACTTTAGTTTGTGCTTAATACTAGTTTTTCTCAACCAGAGCAATCATTAGCCAGGGGGTACTATGTTTGCAGAATTAAAAGAAAGGTAGAATTGCAAGTATTGTAATGCAAAAACAAATATTTGTAGCACATTTTACAAACTACGAGGCAATTTTTGACATGGAAATTATTAAAACAATAAAATGCAATGGTTATAATTGAAAACACATTAGTAAATATAAAACCACTGCTTTATCCAACGAGTCACACTGGCGTATTTAACGTGTGCGTGGGATAAAAGTATCAGACATCGACACCTCTCTGCTCTTCTTTCAAAAGTAAATACTCTGTATTACAGAATCAATAGCAGCAGAAATCCACAGGAGTTGCCATCTTTGTTTAGTTTTATTCAGGTGCTACTTGCTGTCGTGTTCGCTAAGAGCCTTTCTCACCCATCTTGCTGGGATGTGATTGATTGGGCTGTTAAAGCTCTGGTTCAGACCGCACCAGTCGACTGGTGGGCACAGATGGATTTTCCTGAGTTTGTCAAATCACAAATATCACGAGAATCCATCTGGCAGGTTATGGAACTCAGCGTCGGGTCCACACATCAGGTTTATAAGTGACAATTACATATCGTCCACTGGTCACTCCTGTGACTAAAATACTGTAGATCATCAGGACTGAACCAGATGCACTAGTCTCTTCTTTGTCACTTTCTGATGTAATCCTTCAGCCTGAGAAGTGATCTTTAATTTCCACAGACAGCACCTGGGTTTGTTTGTTGGCAGCTGTTTTGTAAGTTTCCAAAAAGGCAGGTGTCCAAATTATCCTCTGTTGACCCTATTTTGTCCCGCCTACTTTTCTAGGACGTGCACTTCCTGTTTAGCTGTATTTAGCCTGTAGATTTCAGTCGATGGGTTTATTTTAACTGTCATTCATTCATTCATTTTCTACCGCTTAATCCCGTTAGGGGTCGCGGGTGACTGGAGCCTATCCCAGTGACTTTGGGCCTTAGGCGGGGAACACCCTGGACAGTGGCCAACTTGCCGCAGGGTTAGACAGACAAACATTCACTCTCTCATTCACTCACTAAGGGAAATTTACAGTGATGCCCAATTAACCTAAACATGCATGTTTTTGGAGGTGGGAGGAAACCGGAGAAAACCCACGGTGACACAGGGAGAACATGCAAACTCCACCCAGAGAGATCGTGAGATGTTGATATGGTCCGACCCGGGAGTCGAACCCACGACCTCCTTATTGGGAAGCCAGAGATCTAACCACTTGGCTACCGTGCACCCCTATTTTTTTTATTTTTTTTATTATTATTTTTTTTTTAACTGTCATTATATTTAATTAAAATTGCCCCATGAGACAGACAAACAAACACGTTAGCTACCTTAACAGAGCTAAACAGGAAGTGCATTTCCAAGCCAAGTGGGCGGGACAAAATAGGGTCAATAGTGTGTTTGTGTTTGAGTAGATGTATTTAAAAGACTGAATCCTGCTTTTAGCCATGATAACTTTACTCTTTCTCTTCTTTCAGCCCCGGAGAGTCGCGTGTGGCCCGGTGCATGGGGCAGCTGAGGGACATGGTGGAGCGGCCACACTCGGGTTTACCGGGGAAGATCTTCGCCTGTTTGTCGGTTTTGTTCGTGACCATCACCGCGGTAACGCTGTCCATCAGCACCATGCCGGCGCTCCGAGAGGAAGAGGACAAGGTGAGTCCGGACGCAGAAATAACATCTGCATGAGCTGAAAATATACATGCAACTGCACAGATCTGATCTTTTTTTATTGAGATCAAACTCTTTTGAATAATAAAGCTGTGTGTAGCACATCATGGATCTTCATTCGTAAAACAATAGTAAACCCGGTCAGGTGAAAGTTTCTTTTACCAATAAAACAGAATATGCCAAATGATGGAAAAGGCAGAAAAACTCCTGGACACTCTTGACTGTAATGATTAAAAAGCCTTTATTAGCACATGGCTTGTTTAAAAAAACAAACAAATGTTGCACTTGCACTTTTTCTGCCTTTTCCATAATTTTAGCATTTTCTATTTATCTTTTGAATAACGACGTGAGCTGAAGTGAATTGCATGACACATCACAAAACATTTACTAATATCCACTTAAA
This sequence comes from Mugilogobius chulae, assembly GCA_038363315.1. Taxonomy (NCBI): domain Eukaryota; kingdom Metazoa; phylum Chordata; class Actinopteri; order Gobiiformes; family Gobiidae; genus Mugilogobius; species Mugilogobius chulae. The sequence continues at coordinate 20,251,165 of CM076414.1, forward strand.
AAGCTTCATACAGGAAGCATAACAACAAACAAGAACATTTACACCAACAGATATAAAAACTAAAAAGTCAGTGTTTCCTATGGCTTTTCTCTGGATCGACATGTTCAGCAGGTTTTCCACCAGGTGGCAGCAAAGAAAGCTGATGCCTGTAACGCCCTGGAAATACAAATTTTACAGTGTTGGGCAACTTAAAGTAAAATTACAATTAAAAATGTTTTACTCCTTGCTACAAGGGTAAAAATGTACTTATATTACAATATTGCTCTCTCTAAAGTGTAACTGAGTTACAGTTATTTTGAGCTAAACACACATTTGTGTCACTATTAGGACATTGGACAACAGAACCCAACCTTTTTCATCTTCTTGAGTACCTCCTAATCATGATCTCACACACAGAGTAATGTCATGTTTTTTTCACAGATGTTTTATCCTAACTCATTTTCATTTAAAACAATAGTATTTTATTATTTTAACATTTCCATGTCAAACAATTTATTTATTTGACAGTTTATTTGACAGGGACAATGTGCAAAAACATTAAAGATGCGCTGCACCAGATTATAGCCGTAGCTAGTTTCCATCTGCAGTCCCTGAGCAGGTGATAAAACAAGCAATATTACAGATATACGCTCTCATACACACACACACAACAGAAAACTACTTTTTACACATTCAAATTATACATTAAAATTTCACTAAGACCAATATCACTCCGGACATATTTCTTAATGTTGACACTGCTGGTTTTCCAATAGTATTTTCTTATTTGACTCTTAACATGCAAACCGTGTTGCAAATACCATTTTTCACATTACAATACTTTCAATTCTACCTTTTTTGTTTGTTTTTTAGTCTGTAATCATCATGAATACCCCTTGGGAAATGGTCGTGTACTCCCTGGGGTCCACGTACCCCTGATTAGGAAACACTGCTGTACACCACTAATCTGTTACTTACACTTGATAACGAGATAATGTGATGTCACAAAACTTTTACCTCATTGAATTAACTTTTTTATTAACAATAAAACTTTTTGATCAAGTCACAGAAACTCTTCTACTCCACAGTTTCAGTGGCGTTGTGCTTTCAATAAAATATAATTACAATTAAGACGGTTTAATAATGCAATTAACTTGAATTACTCAGATTCTACTATAATATAATGTCAACATTTTTTACAAGTAATGAGCTACATTAGTTACTGAAAAAAGGAATATATGACTGTAACTAGCTACTTTTGTAATGAGTTACTCATTATTAATTTTTATTTAAGACTTGCAAAGATCAAAGGCCACAGGTATCTTCAAATACAAGGCACAGCACCAGAATGATAAAGTTAAAAGAAAACTAAATATAAAAGCTTATGTCTAACTGCAGGGGTGTTGGACTGGGGGGGTAAATGGTACAACTTTCCCCGGGGCCCAAGGCAGGAAAGGGCCCCCAAAAGCTGTCCATTTATGCTCGTAAGATAAGATTGTTCCACTAAATGTGACTTTTTTTTTTTTTTTGTGATATCAGAGGCTCCATCACTTTTATAAAATAAATGGACTTTGGCCAAAGAAAAGTGCTGAACAAAGAATATTAATTAGCCAAATTATTCACAATTATAAAAGCTAGAAATCATAGAAATCATTGCAGATATCAGTGAACAAATACAGCCAAGTTTAACACAAAATGATCAGTTCAAATGTGCATATTCACTCGAATATTGTCAAAACATTACTTCTTAATCCAGTAACATTATATCAGAAATGTCAAAAGGACTTTCAAAGTATTGTTGGTAAAATGTAGACAAGTTTATTGCGTAAAACAAGTTGTCTTAAAGGTAAAAGAGTGTCTTTAAAATACATTCTTTTTTTTATTCTCGTCTTTATGTGAGTGAATGTGATGGTTGCAACCCAATAGTTTTGACACAAACAAAAAAACAACAACACATAAACCTCTTGTTTAGTCACCTGTTGTGGCGATAAAAATCTTGAAAGTTGCATTGTAAAGCATTTATTAGTATTCTATAAGGAAATATAACATACATGAATAGAAAAATTATGAGAAATAATTAAAACTCGAGATTATGTATTAGGGGCCCATCAACAAAGTTTGTACCTGGGGCCCAGAATTTGGTGCTACGCCCCTGTCTAACTGTGACGTTGTTTAGTCACAGGCTGCATCAAAAACAATAGGCTTGTTTAAGCAGCAAAAATCTCCGTCTGGACTGCGGACGAGAGTTGGCGGATGACGCTGAGGGGAGGGGAGAAATCTGAAAGGCACCGTGGACACTTCTCCAGCGCAAGAACTGCCAGACAGCCTGAGATCACGTGTTGTACTGAATAAAACCACAAACATCTGTGTAAATGCTCCTATTACCCTCACACACCTTGAACTGACAAGGATATCACCAGCGCAATGAATAAAGAGCTGAAAAATAAAGTTTCTACACTTGAGCTCTGTCTGTAAAGAAATGATTTTCAGCTCATCAGTGTCACATTAATAATGCTGTCAGTGTTTTACAACATCCTGAGACTTTTTTGTCAGATTTGAAGTCTCTGCGATGATAAAAACGTAAACTGAAGAGACGAGGAGAGAGGAGGAGGAACTGCACAGCGTCACGTTTCTTATCAAAACAGATCTGATCCAATCAGCTGTCAGTCCACGCGTGTTCACTGCACTTCATTTCCCAGCATGCATTTGGGTTTTGTAGTCATGCAGGCGGTGCATTTGCTTTTTTCTGGATTCACCGACGACGAAGGCGCCTGCACTCGGATTGATCTCTCGAGATTACCGGGACCTACGTAGCGCTGTCGTCAGACCCCGACCCCCCTTACCGCCTGCGTCCACCTCGTCCGCCTTCACCGCCTGCCTCTGCTTAAACAAGCCTACTGACTAACACATCTTGTAAGAAATTTCAGAATAAGATTAAAATGAAAATACCACTTGCCTAAATAATGCAAAGTTTGAGCAAAAGGGCAAAGAATCAGTCTCAACAACCAACATTTCATAAAGAACATTAAACATTTTATAAAACATATTTTTTTTATTTATTTGTTAAAATGTTATTTATTTAATATTCCATTATTTTTTATCTTTCTTTAAATGTTATTTGTTTATTTATGTATGTATTTATTTATTCCATTTTATTTATTTTTTCATTTTTTATCTATGTGTAGCTAAAATACCGTCTTTCATTAATCACAATGACATGATGTAGTGACTATTAGGAGCCAGTAGAGTGCGATGTTGGAGCTATTTGATTAAGACGAATCTGAGAAATAAAAACAAATCTAATTAGCTAACACACGCTACGCTTCACTTCTACGTCGAGTCAAGAACGAATAATGACAGATAAAGCGATTAGATGAAGTTTGGCGAAGACATATGGATTATTAAAAGTAAACTTAATTGAGTTTTGAGCTCGAAGGACGGAGAAAACTCTGGAAAAATGCAAATTAACCACTCCAGGTACGTTTTTGACAAGTCGATGATGCTAAATTAACGGTTTTACTTTGTTTTTGCGCTTATTTTACGACTTAAATATGTTAAAAGTTTGGTAAAAGCCGACAAACTATCACAAAATGCTACAAAACTGATTTAAACTCGTGTTATCTTGATTAAATATTCGTGTTTTAAAGCACGTGTCCTGCGTTGGCGGTGGGAGGATGCTATGCTAGCTCTCATCAGTCAAAATGAACTGTAATTTGCACTTCAATTAAAGAACAGAATAATCATTAGGCTTGTGTGACTTTAACAACGTCGTGCAGTAATGGATTCTTTTATTTATTCATGTGGTTTTCATCGACAACAAAAGCGAAGCTGTCTAAATGCGAAAGGCGAACACAAAAACATGATTTGTGCATTGAAAAGCAGCAGCAGTGCCTCTCGTCTGTCTGTCACGCCGTTTGTGCTCATATTAAGAAGGATAAATTGCAGCGTTTAAGAGGTTTTGAAAGTCTTTTTATTATAATTATGTAAACTAGTAACAGTAGCAACATATGTATAAGAATAACTCAGTGAATACGCGTTAAATTCCGCGTTTTGTTGAGTTTTTGTTAAGTTTTGCCGTCTCCTCTAAGATTATTAAAGTTGATTGGACGATGGCATACCACGTGACGCGGAAGTGCTGAGACGCAGTGACGGTTTACTTTAAAACTTAAAATAGCGCCTTTTCGGGTTAGCTTGTTGATTCTGATTAGGCGCGTTTGTATTTTTAAGTGTACTTCTTCACGTCAGATGCCTTTAAAACGTCGAAATGTAACGTTTTAGTTCTGATGTATTTCGCACCGTAACTGAAAGTAGCGTGACGGAGAAAGGCGTCCGTCCCGCAGACCTTACTAGAGTTATCGCTTCTCGGCCTTTTGGCTAAGATCAAGTGTAGTATCTGTTCTTATCAGTTTAATATCTGATACGTCCCCTACCCGGGGACCATATATTAAATTGATTTTTGGAACAGGGAGATGGAATAGGGGCTTGCTCCGTCCACTCCACGCATCGACCTGGTATTGCAGTACCTCCAGGAACGGTGCACCCCCCTCTACTGGTGAAAGTAATTAACCTCTGTGAAGTGGAAACTGATCAGAAGTTTGACGTGAGGACTTACGTTGAAAGTATGTGTCATAATCACCGTTACTGCTACCACAACATAAGTTATGTATTTGTATTACAACTTCCTGTTGGCATGTTCATTCCCTGTTTAGTTCATTTCTATGGGGTTTCTATGCCTCAATCTAAAATACAAAAATCCGATCGAGCAGTGAGATGGTGGTTTTCTCTGAAAACTTGTTACATAAAGTCTGACAATTTGAAAATAAACAGCTTCTGTGCCCAAAGTCAATTGTATTTCTCGACCATATAATTGTATTTTATACATTAGTATGTGATAGTCTTGATGTATTGCAGGGGTTGTCAAAGTGAGTGTCGGGGACCCTTGATGATCCTCCCAAAAATCTGGAAAACAGTATTTACAACCGCTCAATGGAAACAAAGATATGAAAAATGTTCATGTTTTGTTCTAAACTTTAGGAATTGTTTTGTGATGCTTTTGTCAAAATGATATTTTGATGTATTTTCAAGGGTCTCTATCTTGCATATCTCCACCTAATAAATTAAATTAATTTTTAAACGCATGTGTAAATTAAAATATGTCTAAATGTAGTATGTACTTCATGTATGTGCTTGCCTGACCAGCCAGTCCCTATACGCTTTGACAGACACTGTCCAAAGACGTAAGGGTCTGGGATCAGAGCGCCGGGGATCAATTTCGAGGACGGGCTTTCCGAGCGCGGAATCAACCAATCACAGAAAACCCGGAAATTCCCCCGATGCAGCGACGCGCTAAACAGGTTGTTATAGTAAATATGTAGCGCAAGGATTTTTTCAATGGAGCATTGATCTATATGAAGGCCCTGAACACGGTTTGCTGCTACGGTTTGATTGATACGTCCCTAATTGTTTAAAACCGAAGCTATAGCCGAAAACAATGATCTATCAGCTACGTCCGCCGTCTTGGTTATTTTTAAACGGTTAGAAAAAAGTTTTGAAATTGCGGAGGGGAGGGGGAGGAGGGGGCGTTTGTGATTGGATCGTCCTAACTTTGGACGACGAAATCGTTGGCTATCTCTTCAGTTTCAGACCCTTCTGCATTCAAACAGAATGTAGGAGGGGCTGACTGGTCAGGCAATGTATGTGCTCCAACACTGGAGCTCTGTCTCCCTCTAGTGGTTTGTAGTCAGAATGCAGCTTTACTGTTCCAATAAGGAAAAAGTGGTTTATATAAAGTTAGTGTCTATAACATTAAGCAAACAAGAGGTGGATAATTAATATAATGTAAGTGTTAAATAATATATTGTGGAAGTTTCAGGTCTGTATTGTTTTAAATCAGACTTAAAAACAAGCTTTATCTGTGAGTTGAGCCTAATTTTCCAGTTAAACAAACATGTTACTGCCTGGCCCGGGGGCCAGATGTGGCTCTTGGACTGTTTCACTGTGGCCCAGCACATTTTGTACATTACATGTTACTCTTTATATAGTGTATCTTTTATTTGTCTGACATGGCTATGCACCATGTCATTATTTGCTGTTCTAATAAATACAATCTTAAATGGTCAAAATAGATTAAAAAGCCTGTTTTACAAAAATGTGCTTGTAATAATGATAATTTGTTGCATCAGTGACAGTGATCTGGCCCTCAACCACTTGATCATGATCAAATATGAATTAAATCAATAAAAAATAATTGCCCACACCTGCTTTAAACACTTTAGTTGAAGCTTAATTATCAAATATAAATGTATCGGACTGAAGACATGTTCTACTGATCAATTAGTCGACTAAAAAGACACGCAGGTAGACAACATGTTTAGACGAATATGAACTGACTAAATGACTCAAGACAATTAGTGAAAGTCTACAGTACAGTTTAAACAGTTTTTAAACCGCTCTTTTTATCCTAACTCCTCTGTCTCTGTGTCTCTGTCTCTCTGTCTCTGTCCAGGGCACATGCTCGCGGCGCTGCTACAACATCTTCATCGTGGAGACCGTGTGCGTGGCCTGGTTCTCGCTGGAGTTCTCTCTGCGCTTCATCCAGGATCGCAGTAAACTGTCCTTCCTGCGACAGCCGCTGAACCTCATCGACCTGGTGGCCATCCTGCCGTACTACATCTCTCTGCTGGTGGACACTTCCCAGGGCTCGGCCGGCTCCGGGAACTCCTACCTGGACAAAGTGGGTCTGTATGGAAGAAGACTCTGTAATCTCTGCTAAGTTTGGAGTGTTAAAGTGGGAAGGTTCATGGAGTTATTATAATGACTAGAGAGAGCATAGTCATGGTAACCTGTAGGAACCTAGAGAAATAAGTCCAAGTCAAATCCAAGTTCAGTTTGTTGATGTAAAATGACACATTGTTTTATTCTTTAAGACTTCTTTAAGGCATCTAGTCGTCTCAAGTCACAGACCTTCAAGTTCAAGTCCAGTCCAAAGTCTTAGTCCTTTTTATCAAGTCACAAAAATAATGACTCAAGTCTAGTCAGAAGCTAGTTTTACATAAATTAGGTACAAGTTTGTGAAGAAAAGTAAAAAAATATGTTGGAAACACAGCAGTTCTAAACCAATGACATTAGGGCTGCAACAAACGATTATTTTGATAATCGATTAATCTGTCGATTATTGGATCGATTAATCGATTAATCGGATAAAAATGACAAAATAATAAATATAAGGCGTTTTGCATTTTATTAAATGTATTTATGCAAAATACAACTTGTGTGCAATTAATGAACACACTGGGCTTTTCTTGAATAAAAAGAAAATACAAAAATAAAGTAGAATAACCAGATTTTGCTATCTAGCGACTTCTTTTAATGTGGTTATTATAGGTCTGGGCAATGTGGCCAAAAAACAAAATCTCAATTTTTTGGACCTTTGGACTGCTGCTTTTTATTATAAGCTCATAATATTTTAAAGCATCTATAAAGAATGAGCCAATGAGATTAACTTGTTTTAAGTCATATTAAAACTAATAAGTGTTTACTGCTGCATCTAATGCATAGGCCTGGCCTACTGTTATTAGCATTTGTATCTATTAGGCCCTGTTAAGATCATCATTATGATTGTTTTGTTTCATATCTAAAAGTTTTAAGTTTGCAAGTGTTCGCCTCTCACTCCTGTCACTCAATCTATGTCGCCATGGTTACTCACACACGGAGGGGAAAGGGGCGGGGCCTGCAGGCTGCTGCTTTTTTTGGGTGAGAGGAGAGGAGGAGAGAGACTGTGGACGGCTTTTATCTTTATCAGAGAAAACCTTACACAAAGCACACGTAGCAGCTCGTGTAACAGCAAAGACAAATCAAAAAGACGCTAGATTTTGCGCGGGATGTTTCTAGAAAGTTACCGCGAGTCTAAAGCGCTGAAAGCGGCCGGATCACCCGCGGAGAAATGACGAACTCGTAACTTTATGAGAATAAGCTATATACACCACCGCCGACGGGTTACTCTCGTCTGTTCTTATTGAGAGTCGAAGGAGAGCTCTACAAAGCCGCTGATGTCGACTCAAAGCCGCTGGATCTCAGCGGACTGATAGTAAAAGTTTTTAACCAACTAATCGATGACCAAATTCGTTGACAACTATTTTAATAATCGATTTTAATCGATTAAATCGATTAGTTGTTGCAGCCCTAAATGACATCACACTTAACACTTAAAGGTGAACTGTGTAACTTTAAGGAGGTGAAAAGTCAACTACATGATTCAGTAGAAATAGAACGCTAAAAACATACATTTTAAATATGTTTAATGCCATATTGTAAAAAGAAACAGCTAAAGGAACAACTTTTCTTAGAAACATACAGGAAGCGGCCGTCAAGGCCAAAAACCAGCCTATTTTGTGCTTTAAAAAGATATATATATTTTTTTTATTTAGTGTAATAATGAAATCTAAATGATAAAAATGTGCTTTTATTCAAGCCTATTTTTGGTTAAAAAGAAGTTACACAAGGCAACCTTTAAATACTCTCGCAGTATTTGTGGCTTTACAAATTCATAAGAAACCATCTTGAAAGGCTCCAGCCCAATGACACAAATTGAGTATTTAATGCTTGTACCAATCAGAAGGCTTCTCTTCAGAGAGAGGCGGGAACAACAAACACAGCGACGCAGCAGACGCAGGTTCTGTAGCTAAGGCTGTTGAATCAGTTTGAACAGAAATGAGGACAATTTCTTTTTTTAAATAAAGTGCAAGCAGCACTTTGTGCATTTCTCCAACTGGATTCAGCAAGAGATTCTGTACTGTGATTGGCTAAAACACCGGTAAGGGGGATGCTTCGTCCAATCAGATCCAAGTATTCCGCTAGTTACGTTTGCGCATGTTCTGTTTCTTTCTTACGTCTGATAACTCTTCTCTCTCTTCAGGCCTGGTCCTGCGTGTCCTGCGCGCGCTCAGGATCCTGTACGTCATGCGTTTGGCGCCTGTTTCTGTCTTACTTCTGAACTCTTCTCTCTCTTTAGGCCTGGTCCTGGATCTGCATGGCTCAGGATCCTGTACGTGATGCGTTTGCTGCCTGTTCTGTTTCTTTCTTACGTCTGATAACTCTTCTCTCTCTTCAGGCCTGGTCCTGCGTGTTCTGCGTGCGCTCAGGATCCTGTACGTGATGCGTTTGGCGCGTGTTCCTTTTGTATTTTACGTCTGATAACTCTTCTCTCTCTTCAGGCCTGGTCCTGCGTGTTCTGCGTGCGCTCAGGATCCTGTACGTGATGCGTTTGGCGCTTGTTCTGTTTCTTTCATAGTTCTGATAACTCTTCTCTCTGTTCAGGCCTGGTCCTGCGTGTCTTGCGCGCGCTCAGGATCCTGTACGTGATGCGTTTGGCGCGTCACTCTCTCGGGCTGCAGACGCTGGGCCTGACCGCGCGGCGCTGTACGCGAGAGTTCGGTTTGCTCCTGCTCTTCCTCTGCGTGGCCATCGCGCTCTACTCGCCGCTCCTCTTCCTCATCGAGAACGAGATGGCCACGGCGCAGGAGTTCAGCAGCGTCCCGGCCACGTACTGGTGGGCCGTGATCACCATGACGACGGTGAGTTCAGGGAAGTGTGTGGTTGGATATTAGTGTTGTGAATAATGCTAAATAAAATGATTTAGTAATAAAATGATACGTGTGCACAGAGTATTGTTACCTGGTATTGTTATCTTCCTCAGGTGGGTTACGGGGACATGGTGCCGCGCAGTCTTCCGGGCCAGGTGGTGGCGCTGAGCAGCATCCTGAGCGGGATCCTGCTCATGGCGTTCCCGGTCACGTCCATCTTCCACACGTTCTCGCGCTCGTACGTGGAGCTGAAGCAGGAGCAGCAGAGGGCGCTGCAGAGGCGGGCGCGCTTCCTGCTGCGCGGACGGATCAACGAACTCGGGAGTGAGCTGAGCCTGGAAAGCGACGCGCTGTTTGACATCAGGCGCTAGAGACAAGACAGAGACACTCAAGAGAGACTACACAGACTTTAGAGACACTGCAGACATCTGGGAAAGACTGTCATGTGAAGGAAGTGACAAAGCTCAAAACAATCTGTAGACTCTTTTTCTCTTCATCCATGAGGTTCGTGTGCGGACGCGAGCAGTGGTTACACTAGACATAATTTCAGTCCGTCATTGTGACAGACAGGGTCCCAAAAAATCCGTCTTGAGGTATTTTTATTGATCATAATTTTTGTTTTGTTATTGGTTTCTGACACTGAGACTGCAGGGCCACAGAGATGAGACATAAGGTTTACAAATTACAAAAATGACTGAACTCTGCATAAATTGTCCTAAGATACCTTTAGTGCATCTGCACAAATGATTCTTCATTTTGACATTTGACAAACGCAATGTGACTGAGGTTGTGCATTTCTTACCTGAAACACAAAAGTTCTTCACACAGCGCTGTTATTTTTGTGGAATGAAGCCTCATCCGCGCTCTTTGTAGCTAAAGTGTGGTTCGTGATGCTGCAGTCTCCTGTTTACAGATTTATAAACTATGTCTTTGATACAAGCAGCAGCTCAGAGCCGCAGGCATCAGCTGGAAGAAAAACAGCGCACATGAACAGGATTCAATGCAGCGCTTGTCCCTTGCTGCGTTCTCATTTTGAGAGAGCAGGAGCGCACGAGTCTGGTCGCAATGCAGGTCTCTAGCTCTCAGTAGGCTGTCTGTAAAACCGCTGTCATTCCCCAGAGTTACTTGCCGATATTGAGTCAATCATGCTAGTTGTTAGCATGACTATATTTTCATTGTTTAAACTGCCAGAAACTGTAAAAAAAAAGTTATTTGTCAGTTGTAACCTTAGATTGCCAAACATATGAGATTAAAAAAGGCCCGTTAAGAAAGTTTAATAATGTTTTTTTTTGTGAAAGTCACATCAAATCTTGTACTTTTAACATTCATAAAAAAAATTCTCATATGTAACCTAAAAAAACATATTCATTAATTAATTTTCTACTGCTTGTTCCCGTTAGGGGTCGCGGGTGACTGGAGCCCATCCCAGTGACTTTGGGCCTTAGGCGGGGGAACACTCTGGACAGTGGCCAATTCGTCGCAGAGTTAGACACACAAACATTCACTCAATAAAGGAAATTTACAGTGATGCCCAATTAACCTAAACATGCATGTTTTGGAGGAAACCCACAGTGACACGGGGAGAACATGCAAACTCCACCCAGAGAGATCGTGAGATGTTGACATGGTCCGACCCGGGAGTCGAACCCACGACCTTCTTATTGGGAAGCCAGAGCTCTAACCGCTCTGCTACTGTGCACCTCAAAAAATAAACATATTTCAAAAGTAAATGATACATATAGCATAATCTATGTGGTTTGTCCTCGTAGGTGTTGCCGTAGTCAAACACTGACGTTTATGCTCCTGAGCAGAAGCTTCTGGACACGAACACATCGACTTCTGACTCCAATTTGGCTCCAGTTGGGGAGTGACAAGCACAGCTATGTTTTCAATCCGTCCGTCAAGACAAAATACAGTTCGTCGGTTAATGTAACTTCTGGACGCAAGGCAGCTCTCTCCAGATGAATTAAGAGAAGACTGAAGTCTAAATGTTAAAGCCATATCAATCAAATCAGTAACATTCTAAACAAAAACACAACATCTAAACAGGATTTGTCTCTGTTCACAATGATTCCTCTTCAGACGTAATACTTTGTTGGATTTTGACTTAATGGAACCTGTTTTGACCTGTTTCCTGCGGCTTTATTTTAACTTAAATTGAACCTTTTGCTCACTCAGGCATCGTCTTCTTCACCGTCTCTCCTCCGGGAACAACAGACAACATCTTAAAAACACTCTTGCTTATGGTTTAAAAAGATGTATTTATTCATTTTGTTATTGGTTGTGTGTATTTTCTTTCCTTTATATTGATTTAAACTGCATTCATCTGAAAACGCTGCCCTTGTCGTGTGTTTTTTCAGATCTCGTGTGTGAACACTGGGGGGCGCCACTGTATCACTCAAAGCCAGTTCTTTTATCCACATTTGAGCAGTCAGAGTGTCAAATTAAACAGTATTTAGTCACACATTACAAGTTAAAACTATAAGTAAGTATAGTTTGTGTTCAGCCAAATGATAAGCAAGAGCCAGTTTTTTACTTTAAAGTTTGAGTGAGTAACTTTTTCAGTTAGTGAACTTTGTGTTTTCCACTAAAAAGTCTATGATAAATGCAGCACTATGAGAACTGACTGAACTGAATAATAAAGAATTTTACTTCTAAGCTAAAAGCAGCTCTCTTGATTGGTGTTTTGTTCTACTCCAGTTTCACTTTGCAGTAAATAAAGGTTTTTATATCGTCACTTCCAGGGGCGTAGCACCGAATTCTGGGCCCCAGGTACAAACTTAGTGATGGGGCCCCTAATAAATGATCTTGTGTTTTAATTATTTGGTTGTCTCTCGTCATTTTTCTATTCATTTGGGTTTTATTTCTTTCTAGAATATTCATATACTGCCAATTGATTTAATTTCTACAATCCACACATAAATATAAAATACATTAAATGCTTTTTAATGCTACCTTTCAAGATTTTTATTGCCATAAACACCTAAAAAAACAAGACATTTATGTGTTTTTGTGTCAAAACCATTGAGTTGGAAGCACTGCCTTCACTCAAATGAGACGTGAAAAAAATTAAATGTGTTTTATTCTTACTACTCTTTTACATTTTAGCTGACTTGTTTTAAGCTAACTTGTCTAAATGATGCCAAAATCACACTTAGAAAATCCTTGTGACATTTTGGATGTTTTATATTGTTGAAGTTGTGACATTTATTGACATTGTGCCAAACCCTGGCTATTTGTTCACTGAAAACTGCAAACTCTTGCTAATAATATTATATTTGTAGTTAGTGTATTTGTTAAAAATTTAGCCAATTAATATTCCTCTTTTTTCAGTCATTTTCTTTAGCCAAAGTCTGTAGCCACGTTTTATAGGAGAGATGGAGCTCTATGATATCACAAATAATTACATATAGAGGAACAATGTATCTCACAAACAAAATGCTTTTGGGGGCCCTTTCCTGTCCTGGGCCCTGGGGAAACTAGCACAATTTACCCCCCCAGTCTGACACCCCTGGTCATTTCAACCAAAATGAATGCATGTTATTAAATTATTATACGGACAAGTGGGCGGGGATAGGTGGTACGTGAGAACGGCTTTTCTGAGCTACTCAAACATGATTGAATATTTTTTATAAAATTTTGAATAGAATCATGATGAGAGAAGGCAGAAAAAATGATTTTACACAACAGGTCTTTAAAATAAATCAAAACTTTTACACCGACTAATCCAATTTAAAGTTGTCCATCGAGCGCATATTTCCAAGGCTAGGCTTTCCTCCATGTATCCTGAAGTCAGTCCATTGTGCACCAGATGTAACCTAACTGATGCTTCACTTGGCCACAAGTTTTGGTCATGCCCTCAATTGAAAAGTTACTGGACAGACGTTTTTAACACACTGTCTCAAGTATTTACTCTTAGACTAGAACCAAATCCAGTATCAGCCATTTTTGGGGTTGTGGAGGACCATGTTCATTTTAGTGCTATAAAGAAACACTCTATAGGGTTTGCTTTACTTCTTTCATGTCGTGCCATCCTGCTCCAATGGAAAGACCCCACTCCTCCTTCCCATTCACAATGGTTACGTGATGTTATGTCCTGCCTAAAACTTGAAAAAATAATAAGCAGTCTACCAATACAGTTGAAACTACATGGGGTCGTTTTCTCCAGATGTTTCCAGCTCTATGATACTATTGTTGTTGTTGTTGTTTGTGTGTGAATGGTAATAATGTCCTAATGCTGCAGTGACGGGTTTTCTTTTTTTGCTGTTGGGTGGGTATATATATATATATATATTATATATATATATATATATATATATATATATATATAATATATATATATATATATATATAAAATGATCCCTCTCACCCTACGCGGGTGGTCTCATCCACTTTCCAAGCTTGGGTCCTCTACCAGAGGCCAGGGAGCTTGAGGGTTCTGCGCAGTATCCTTGCTGTTCCTAGGACTGCACTTTTCTGGACTGAGATGTCGGATGTAGATCCAGGGATATGTTGTAGCCACTCATCCAGTTTGGGGGTCACGGCCCCCAGTGCACCGATCACCACGGGCACCACTGTTGCCTTCACCTTCCAAGCCTTCTCCAGCTCTTCTCTGAGCCCTTGGTATTTCTCTAGTTTCTCATGCTCCTTTCTCCTGATGTTGCCATCACTTGGTATTGCCACATCCACCACCACGGCTCTCCTCTGCTCTTTATCCACCACCACGATGTCTGGTTGGTTCGCCATTACCATTCTGTCTGTCTGTATTTGGAAGTCCCACAGGATCTTGGCTTGGTCATTCTCTACCACCTTGGGAGGTGTTTCCCACTTAGATCTTGGGGTTTCCAGTCCGTACTCGGCACAGATGTTCCTGTATACTATGCCAGCCACTTGGTTATGGCGTTCCATGTACGCTTTCCCTGCCAGCATCTTACACCCTGCAGTTATGTGCTGGACCGTCTCAGGGGCCTCTTTGCACAACCTACACCTTGGGTCTTGTCTGGTGTGGTAGATCTGGGCCTCAATGGCTCTGGTGCTCAAGGCCTGCTCCTGTGCAGCCAGGATGAGCGCCTCTGTGCTGTCCTTCAGCCCAGCCCTTTCAAGCCATTGATAGGATTTCTTGAGATCAGCCACTTCAGTTATGTTCCGATGGTACATCCCATGTAGGGGCTTGTCCTCCTATGATGGTTCCTCCTCCAGCACCTCATCTGTTCCCCACTGTCTGAGACATTCACTGAGTACGCCATCTGTTGGGGCCTTGTCCTTGATGTACTTATAGATCTCGGATGTTTCATCCTGGATAGTGGCTCTCACGCTCACTAATCCTCGGCCTCCTTCTTTTCGGCTAGCGTACAGTCTCAGGGTGCTGGATTTGGGATGGAACCCTCCGTGCATGGTGAGGAGCTTTCGTGTCTTAACATCTGTAGTCTGTATCTCTTCCTTTGGCCACCTTATTATTCCTGCAGGGTATCTGATCACTGGCAGGGCGTAGCTGTTTATTACCCGGGACTTGTTCTTGCCATTGAGCTGACTTCTGAGGACTTGCCTTACTCGTTGGAGGTATTTGGCTGTTGCCGCTTTCCTTATTGCCTGTTCAAGGTTGCCATTTGCCTGTGGTATCCCAAGGTACTTGTAACTGTCCTCAATGTCTGCTATTGTTCCGTCTGGGAGTGAGACCCCTTCTGTGTGGATTACCTTCCCTCTTTTTGTCACCATCCTACTACATTTCTCAAGCCCGAATGACATCCCAATGTCAGTGCTGTAGATCCTGGTGGTGTGGATCAGTGAGTCGATGTCTCGCTCGCTCTTAGCATACAGCTTGATGTCATCCATGTAGAGGAGGTGACTTATGGTGGCCCCGTTTCTGAGTCGGTATACATAGCCAGTCTTGTTGGCTATGGATATATATATATATATATATATATATATATATATATATATATATATAATATAATAAAAATATAAATATATATATATATATATATATTATATATATATATATATATATATATTTATATAAATCTATATACGTATTTTTTTTGTTTGTTTGTTTGACACAAATGTAACCCGTTAATTTTCTACCTGTTACTGTGTATTCAAATATACTTGAAAACAATAAGCATATTTTGATTTTAAAAAAAAATCTAAACTTTTAAAAGACACATATTACACAGATACATTGGATGACCAGCTTTTTCCCACCACGAAGGTTTGCAAAGAGAAAAGGAAGTTATGATTCCAAATTATACAAGTGCACGACTGGAACACTTAAAGATGTGTGCGGATCACACCAGCACAGATGCCAGGTATGTAGAATAAAAACAAAAAGATAATTTAGTGTAATTATAACAATATTTTGTAATTGGACAAGTTTTCACTATTTCTGTCACTTTTCGAGCTCATTTACTGTATATTAAACAAACTGTCAGCTGGATAATGTTTTTAATATCAAATGTAATTTTAAATCTGAAGGAGTTGCTCTGACTTCAAACGATTCTGAGCTAAAATAATCCTGCCCTGCCTTTGTTTACCTCTGATATGTTTGTTCTGGGACATTCCAGTTCTGTTGTAACGCTCCTGTTAAACTCAGGTAAACAATTAAGACTAAATTAAACCGTCTCAATCAGCAGAACAAACAACACAAAAGCACATTACGTCTGGTTCAAGTTTACGTCATGTCCTGCAAGAAAGATGCTGAAATAAAGTGTGTATTTAATTCATTCTATTATAAACATAAAGTAATACTAATGTAATGTAATGTTGTTTATAAACAGTGTGTGTATAGAAATGCACCAATCTAACTTTCCAGTTCTGATACTGACTTCAATAATTTGACTTAAAGTGTGTGCCGGTACCAACATCGACTGATGTCATATTGTCCTAAGTCAGGGGTCCCCAACCAGCGGTCCGGGGCCCAGTACTGGGTCGTGGACCATCTGCTACCGGGCCCCAGAGGATTTTTTAAAAATGTAATTTATTTTTATTTTGCAGTCTATCACAGGGGGTCAACCTACAGCTCTAGAGCCGCATGCACGCACTTTCTGATACTGAAATGATTATTGCAAAGTTGTGTGGAATTCAAATACAGTTTGTGATTTGCCACCTAATGACATCACAAGGTGGAACAGTCAGTGTTTTCAGTTCAAAAGCAGATCACCTGCTAAAAGAAGCGTGATTTGAGTCTTAAGCCGGATATCTGATAAAACCAACATTGTTTTCTACAATTTGACCTGTTTATTTGTTTGTTTATTTGTTTATTTAAGGATCCCCATTAGTCTTTACAGTACCTCGACCTGTCATCCTCACTAAGACCATGTACACACGTAGGAGGGTATTTTTTACAAACGCATATCTGCTGTCCTCCGTTTTGTAAAAACTCTTGTGTCTACACATTACTGATTTTTAAAAAAATCCCATCCACAAAAAAACGCATAAATGTGCTCCGGATCGCAGCTCTAAACAAGGCCCCGTATATGATGTCTATGCAAATGATGCGGTTAGTGACGTTTAAAAACGTAAAACGCCGGTTATTCACATCCACACTCAAACGCAAAGCCGGAGTTTTGACCAAATCTTCACTTTGGTCGGAATTTTAATTAAGCTCCGTTTTATATGAGGGAATCCTACGTTTTAGTGTGGATGACAGGGCGAATCGTAGAAAAAAATGTTCGTTTTATCAGATACCCGGCTATGTGTGGACAAGGCCTAAGAGTGGGTGAAAACAAACTCAGCATGTTTTGATGAGGAAAGGATAGCCTATAACAATTAGACTTAAGACTTGGAAGTACTTGACTCGGACTTGATGCCAGAAACAGTAACTTGGTACCACTTTTGGTTTATTGTGCAAAATTCCTTGTGAAATCAAAATAGCAATATTTGTTTTAAAGTCCAGGTTTAAAGCAGATTTAAGAAACGTCCAAAGTCTAGTTCAAATCAAAACTAAAAGCAGTACAAACCCGGGAGTAAAAGCGTGTCTCGACTTGACGTTTTCCCGCAGGTGGAAACGTCCCTCTCGCCTCGTCCAAACCTGCACAGACTTTGCAGTAAATTCAAGGAGGAGCTTCGTGTGGACTCAACGCCATTCAGAAATCAATTATTTATTAACCCCAGAACCAATCAGAGCCCGGGTTGAGCCTGTAAGCCCCGCCCCTTTCCTCACCTCACAGCCCAATGTTTTGGTCTGGATTTCTTCTCGAGCTGGCTCTTTTGCGCGGCGTGGCAAGGCGAGGGTCGCAGCGGCACGCGCAGATCCGAATCCCGCTTGAATTCGCGAGGAATTTTAGCGTTTCGCACGTTTTTGTCACTTTCATCGTGGACGGTTCGGACTGGGATTTCTCGTGAAGGAAAATACCCGCTTCCTCAATCATTCGGCGGCATGACTTTCCCAAAATTCCGCCTTCTTCTTTTTTAGTTGAATGGGACTTGCTTGTGTCACACGCTGATTCTGCCCTTTCTCGCTGAATCTTCTTTTTGGCACAATTGTATCCTGCTTTTTTCCACTACTGTCACTGTTTAGGACTTTTACACCCCGTGGACTTGTTCCTGAGTGATTTTATTCATGGTTTGAAGCAGAAAATTCCCGTTTGAGCTGCCAAAAAGGAGAGGAAAGGAAAGGAGACACAGCCACGACGCCAGTATTTCCCCATAGCGTGAACGAACCAGGGTAAGCAACTTGGACAAGTAGAAATTCCACTGTAAGTAAGATTTTTTAAGTGTATTTGTGTAATTTATTTAGTTTTGCCCTTTTACATCGAACGATCAGTGCCTTTTTGTTTGTTTTTACGCATGGTTAAAGAATGATTGCATCGGTTTTACGCACAACTTACGTCCGTCCTTCTTTACCTTTGCTTTGATTGCATAACTTTGAGTCACTTTTCTTTCTGGTGATGACAAACTTTGGCTGGTTAAAAGCTTGATTCTTACAAATAAATTCAATTGAAGAATACAATAGTCAAAATCACCTTTTCAGGCAGATTAATACACTTTTCTTGTAGAGCTGCACATGGTTTAATTTACATCACAAGACAACAAGGCAAATTTATTTGTATAGCACAATTCATACACAAAGCAATTCAAAGTGCTTTACAAGGCAGGAAAATATACATCAATAATTACAATACAACATGATTAAAATATATATAAATAATCAGCATAAAATTTACTTTAAAAGAAGAAAAGAAATAAAGAGTGCAGACAAAGCATTTCAGTCATATGCACAGATAAAAAGAAATGTTTTGAGCCGAGATTCCAACCATGTCACAGTCGAGGTCCGTGTTTAGTCCTATATGGTTCGTGTTTAGTCCTGGTCCAGCTTTAGTCCTGATTCTGGTCCATGTTTAGTCCTGACTCTGGTCCATGTTTATTCCTGACTCTGGGCACCAGCAGGAGGCCGGTCCCTGAGGTCCTCAAAGTGCGAGATGGTTCATGCAGCACTAACATGTCAGAGATGTACTTTGGTGCTACTCCATGGAGAGACTTAAACACAAGCAGAGCTGTTTTAAAGTCTATTCTCTGAGCCACTGGAAGCCAGTTCAAAGACCTAAGCACAGGACTAATGTGATCGTACTTCCTGGTTCTGGTCAGGACTAATGTGATCGTACTTCCTGGTTCTGGTCAGGACTCGAGCAGCAGCGTTCTGGATGTACTGCAGCTGTTTTACAGCCTGTTTGGATAGGCCGGTGAGCAGGCCGTTACAATAGTCTAACCTACTGGAGACAAATGTATGGATAAGTCTCTACAAGTCAGGCTTTGACACTATACTTTTGATTTTGGCAATGTTTTTAGATGGTAAAAGCTGCCGATGTTATTGACTTAATGTGGCTGTTAAAGATCAAATCTGAGTCCATTATTACCCCCAGATTTCTAACTTGACTTGAAGGTTTTAGAGAGAGAGACTGATATATTATATATATTTTTTTTATAAAGGCAGAAAGGGGTAAGTTTTATGCTTCGTTTACAAGGGTTGCACGATTTGGGGAAAATATCTAATTGTGATTGTTCAGAGTCAGACATTGTGATTAGTAGGTTGGTTCATTGATTCTTGCATCTGTAAAATCTTTTGGCCAAACAGTTTCACGATTTACTGCAACTTTACAGCTCACTAGAAAAAAGCTCATCTCTTTCTCAAAACTGTTCATACAAGCTTCAAAACTAAACATTGTTCTCATCTAAAGAGTCAGGACAGAATGGGTTATCACTGTAACTGTATTACTGTTTTACTTACAATGATAAAGCATTACTGCAGTGACTGGAGCACTGAACTGAACTGAATCAAGAATTTGTGATGAATTTCATTATTGTCATTTTTATAGTCTGATTATGGATCATGTTATCATATTGTAACATCACACTGAGGTAGAGAAGAAGTCATATCTTGATAAGATATTAGTGTTTGTGGTATTTTGTTCTTGACTAATTCTGAACAGATGATTGTGCACATGGGGACTAACCCCTGCTGTACACTGAGTCCGAGTTTGGTGCGAGGCGGGACTCACACGACTCTCGCAAGAAAATGTTTCAAACCAATGTGCCCTGCACAGACCCTGGTGCAGTGCGAGTGCACGTCCAAGAGTCGCGCGAGTGTCCAGAAGGAACCCGTAGAGAGTGTTTTTTTGTCAGAGGCTGCAGCGGCCTGGTGCAACTTTAAGTCGTATTACGAGTATTCTCACGGGAATCCACATGAATCCGCGTGAATATGCGTGTCTTTGGGCAATAACGAACCACAGTGGACTGCTGCTGGTATACAAAGCACTTCACAAGAAACTCGGACACGTCTCGGACCGAACTCGCCCCCCAGTCTGTACGGGAGGTGTTACACAGTGAAATCATGCTGACAGGTTCTGGAGAGAACTGAGAATCAACTCATCAGTTTGGATCAATAAGATCTTTTTATTTGTAAAATGCGCTAAATGTGTCGTCATTGTTCTGTCTATAGGACACTTGTACCTGAGACGTGGACTAAGACATTGACAATTTGATGAAAGCAACAAGGAATTCCATTCTGTTGTGAACAATTGCAGGTTGGTTTGGAAATTTTTCGTGTTATGTCATCTCAGTTTTTTAAAAAATGAGCCAAACCATTTGAGAAAAACTTAAACTGGTCTTAAAAGATGTAACTTTGTCCTGCGCTTGCGTTGTTGCGCTAAAAGGTACAAAATCATATTCTAGAGGCTAACTGCAGCTAAACAGGAAGTGCACTGCCAAGAGAAGTGGGCGGGGCGGAATAAGGTGAATTAAGATGATTATTTTTTGTGCAAACCTTAACTAACTCATAGAAAACCTTCAGTAAAACTCACACAAACCTCGTCTATTGCGTTTGTGTGACTAACGTGTTACTTTCTGTTGCAGATCCACTTGTGCTTCTTACAGTTTGCTGCATGTTTTGACTCGCTTAAGTTCAAATACTTGGGATTTTTGCTGCCACAGTCGCACACACACTCTTAAACTGCTGCTGCTGCTGTCATATGTTCAGGATTAGCTTTCGTTCAACAAGGACGACTTCTGTTCACGTTCTATTATTAGTCTAAACTAAGTGTGCTGAAAGTAAACTCTATTAACTTTAGCTTTTGTTCAATCGCTGGAGAACATTTGGGGAATTTGAAAAAGGTTACTTGTGTGTGTTTTCATTCATGTGACGTTCAAATGCTTCCCTCGTGAGTGTGTTTGTTCGTGTTGCGTTTGTGTGTCCAGGTTCTTATCAGTGAGTCTGAGATACGACACTTTGCTCAGCTCTTTGTACCAAGCTCCACTTCAGACTCATGCATCAGCTGCTGTTTGATAAACCACATGTGTTTAGACGCTTATTTTGGTAATCGAATTGTTATTATATGGAGTTTTACTCAGAAATTGCAAACATTTCTCACTTGAAAAAAGGACAAAAATGTCACTTTAATTATCATTAAAATTGTCTTGTTCTCATGGCAAACCTATCGTAAGAACCCAAATAAATTGGTCTTAATTCAAGCAGTTTTTCTACATTAGCTTATTTAGGTCTGTATTTTTCCGGTGTAACATTTGAGGACATATCGGAATATATCGTTATCGGAATATATCGTGACAAACTTGTTGGCAATACGCGTATCGATACAGGGAGGTGCATTGGGATACTTAAACTCATGAAAAATGTTACGCTTCTGTTCCTGGACTGCTGCTTTAAGGCTGAAACTGTTGAGCTGAAAGTTACTTATGCATCAGGCACTTCTTGTATCAAGCATAAAAAACAAAGTGAAATTTAAATTTTTCTGCATTTTGTCTGTTATTCTACATTACATTCTTAACATGAGTCTTGTACACAAAACATGTTTTTTCATTTTGTACAGGTAATATAAAATACTTTTCTATAATTTTTTCTTTATTTACTCATTCTGGTCAGTAAAATATATCTTTTGTAAGGTAATGTTTATTAAGGACATTGTACAATTACAGTAAGCACAAAGGCAGAGATGCTTGTACCAGATTGTAGCTTACAGCTAATTTCCATCTGTAGTCATTGGTGGTGGTCGGAGGTTGAGGCGCCAGGTGTTTAGGCGAATCTCCTCTGCTGAGCTGCTCCAGGACAGTTTACTATCACTGAGTGGGGAGGGGAGGGGTTCATCTCACTGTGAAGCGCTTTGTGACTCTGTGTCTGTGAAAAGCGCTATACAAATAAACCTTACCCCGGGTTCACACTACATCCAGTCCAACTCTGGTGCAGCCACCGGAGTCTTTACTTAACTTGAAAAGTCAGAGAGTGGCTCACACGGCGTACAGTCTAGTCCGGTGTCTCCGGTACGGCCAATCCGGCGCTCCGAATCCATTTCGTTTGTTTCAAATTTTGGCCGGACGCCGGAGCGCACCGGAGCCCTTTTTGATGAAGTTGTGAAAACAAGACACAATAAACAGGAAACCAAGCGAGCGCGGGTGAAGTGAATCCGGTAGTTTTCAAAATAAAATTATTACGTTACCGCTAATATTACAAAATACGACATTTACACGATTACGTAACACATAAAATGTAAATAAACCTCCGTACTCACCCACTGTGCGGCGAAAAATCCCAACAGAAAATCAACTGACGTGAAACAAGCCCAATACTCGGCGCATGTGTTCTTTGTTTACACATGTGCTCAGCGAAAGAGAGAGAGAGAAAAAAAAAGTGCTCAGCGGTCGCGTAATCTCCCACGTTGAGCGTGAACCTCCGTGAGTTCGGGGTCTCGCGAGGTCGGCAGCAGAGCTTGTGGCTGCAGCAAGACTGCAGACCACCGTAGCTAATGTGAGTCACACACCGTAGCAAGACCGGTCCGGTGACTGCACCGGAGTTGGACTGGAGGCAGTGTGAGCCCGAGGTTACTTACTTACTTTACACACAAAAACAGAAAAATTACACAATTTTCATTGCTCATCATTAAGGTCTGAGGTTTTTCTCAGCTACCTAAACAGCTAACCTATTAAAAGACCATTAACAATTTTTTGATTACTAAATTAGTTGAGAATTATTGGGATAAACGATTAGTTCTGATTAACCAGGAAAGTCCCTTTTAAATTAATAATAAGTGAACATGAATCATTTCATCCTTAATAACGTTTTGCAGTTTAAAGTTGCACATAGAAGTGAATGAATCTCAATTTTCACCTTTATTTACATTCATAAGAAGAATAACGATGAAATAGCTGCATTAAAACAGATATATTAATTTAAAATGTGTTTCCTGTTTGTGTTTAGTCCAAATCCAGCCTGAGCTCGTTCACATTATGGTTCTTGTGTTTCTCTGAGGATTTAAAACTGTTTGGCAGCAGTTTCACAAAAACATATTCCGTGCACCAGATTGAGTCGGATCACAAATTTCACTTTGAGGTCAATGACATGCGAACGGAAGCAAAGCATGATGGGTAATTCCTCCGGGGCAACAGTGGACGTCCAGTGTCGGGGACTTTTTCTGCTTTTAAATGATTTTGGTTGATTTTTCTGGCTTCAGTAGAGCAGTTCAGACGTATAAAGTTAGTCAGAATTAAATATTGGGTATTCATGTAATATTATTGCACTTTTGTGATTAACTATATAAACATTTTGCATTTGTCTAATAGGTTACTTTTCACATCACATCATTATGCCGTTATTACTGCCATTTGGCAGCTAGAAAAATGAATTAAAGCATTTTTTTGGTATTACTATAAAGTGAATGGGTCACTAATGTCACTAAAGCTGCCAACACACTACACGACTGTTTGCTATGTTAATTTCAGTCTCACTTAGTCACGTCTAGTCGAGATTAGTCTAGTCTAGTTGAAGCCAGTCGCAGTTGTGTCACTCGTGTAGTGTGTGAGTGTCAGCGACTGGACTGGCGTTCTAATCGTGTAGTTTGTGGCAGGTCTAGACTAGACTAGACTCCAGTCGCAGGTTTTTAAACATGTTGGAATTATAAGCCCAATTTTTGCCTCGCTCCGGTGCTGTTCACCGTTTCTGACGCTCCGCTGGGTAAACACGGAGCCCAGCGCTAATGAAAACAGCCGAGGAGGCGCTGGAAACAACGTCTGAGGTTAAACTTTCTGTTTACGTCTTTTCTGACGGAAACTTTGTCACCTCCTTCGCCATTTCTAGTGTCATTTTGAGAGAGCTAGCTAACCAGCGTGTTTGTGCCGGTGTATGGTTATTTCGGCATCTAGAATTCTAGAATCACTCTCAGTCCAGTCTTGTAGTGTGTGGGCAAGACTCGCATTCTAATTAGTCACAACTGGAAAGTTGTGTAGTGTGTGGCCAGCTTAATAGAAGTCATCAGACTGAAAATTTGTAAAATGTTTTTCAGAAAGTCCCAAAACAAGACCAAGGCTTTTATTGGTCGAGACGGAGACAAAACCAAGACCACAGTCAACTGAGACCAAATCAAGACCACCTTTATAATTTTATACAATTATCAGTGTTTACAGGATCTTATTGTTCAGGTTTTGTTCAGGACTAATGGATGTGTATCATTAAGGATTAATCCAATCAAACTTTATTTATAAGGTGCTTTTCGTACATGAAATGTAACACAAAGTGCTTTACAGTGTATCATTACAATATGTTTAAGTGCATTAGACTGGGTAGAGCTGAACCAGATGAGAAAGCACCACCAGAAGAACCTTCTGCACGAGGAGCAAAGTCACCTGCAGGCAAGTCCAAATTACAGTATGTTTTATGAATTTTGAACTGCAACATTGTCCACCAGATGTTGGCTTGGTCTGCATGTTTATTTCTTCATATTAACAGATACTTTGACAGTTTAGAATTGGATGCATGTACTGTGGTTTTGATATTTTTGTCAGTGCAAAAGAGTCAAGTGTTTCCGTTGTGACCTGCTGGAATCTGATGAATGTGTGAGTGAAGCTTACGTCGGCTCAGAGCGGTTCTTTAGCGGTTCTTCAGATTCAAATTCCTCTTAATTGGCCTAAAGTGTAGAGCCGCTGCGTCTTTGTGGAGCTTCAATGCTTCTGTTGTTTCCCTCTGAGTCTGAGAGAGACCAGAGTCACTTCCACTTTTAGAACCGTCTTTGTGCAGAACGCAGAGAGGAGAGGAGGCATTTAGGAGAGAGAGGAGAGGCCAAGGGTCACGTGTTGTGCTCTGCGGTGGGTTTAAGAGGCTTTGAGACACTTCTGTATCACTGTTTGACGACTTTGAGTTAAAGTAATGTTTGTTTCTGTGCATATGTTCTTGGATTTTCTTTGATCATTTGGAGAGTTGTGTTTTTCTAGATCGATAGATCAACTTTGTGATGAGACAATTGTGAGTTTGTTTGTGGCGGGTTTGTCCTGCTTCTCTGCCTTTTAAATATTTAATGTAAAAACTGGACTCGAGTGGTTTGGCCCAGATTTGGTGCTAATTATTTATCCGTTCTGTTCAAACACATATGTGACTGCCACCTGTTCAAGTTATTACAGAAAAATGTGATTTTCCTTCTTGTGAAAGCAGAAGCTGTCGATGAATGCTCTGTTTTCTGATCAGAACCATCTGCAGAGAGATTCTACGAGGATGCTTTGTGTCATGTTGCTAAAATTGAAACAATTTTGCAATATAAGGAAAGACACTTGATGCTCAAAACCATTTTTGATACTAACATGAATGTGAATGAAGTCAACAACAATTTTCTGAAAAAGATACAATTTTGTTCTTTTCATAGAACATTCCAATATTCAACAATAATTTGGTGTGCAGAGTAATTTGTGATTGTTACTGATGGGCTGATCCTGCACTGAGATCCAATGAAATCTGTTCATCCTGATATCCTGGTTGTCCCTTTTCTTGGACAAAATAAGACGATTTACTGGCTTATGTTGACATAGAGCTTCTCATCCATCCATTTTCTTCTGCTATATCTAGAGTTGGGTTGTGAAGGCAGCAGTCTGAGCAGGGAGCACAGATTCCCCACACACCCCTCCTTCATCTCTTGTGAGGGTATCCCGAGGCGTTTCCTGTCCAATCAAGAGACATAGTCCCACCAACGTGTCCTCTCCAGGGAGGCTTTGTCCAGGAGGCATCCGGAACAGATGCCCGAGACACCTCAGCTGGCTCCTTTCGACATGGAGGAGCACGTCGAGACTAGAGCACCCAGCCACTCTGCGGTGGAAGCTCATTTAGGTCGCTTGTATCTGTGATCCTGTCTTTTCGGTCTTTACCCAAAGCTCATGATCATGAGGGTGAGAACATACAGTAGATTAACAATAAATTAGGAGCTTTTCCTTTTGACTCGGCTCCTTCTTCACCACAATGGTCTGGTTTACATCGCTTGGTGTTGGCGTTACTGGGGCCCTAACCTGAAGCCAAGCCTGGAATGGGTGCTCACAAGAGAGACACACTATATTACCAAAAGTATTGTCTCACCCATTCAAATGATCAGAATCAGCTGTCCTAATCACTTGGCCTGGCCACAGGTGTATAACACTCAGGCTGCAGACTGTGAAACGAGACATTTGTGAAAGAATGGCCGCTCTCAGGAGCTCAGTGAATTCCAGCGTGGAACTGTCATAGGATGAATCTGTGCAACAAATCCATTTCCAATCCAAATTTCCTCGCTCCTAAATATTCCACAGTCAACTGTCAGCTCTATTAGAACAAAATGGAAGCGTTTGGGAACAACAGCAACTCAGCCACGAAGATGGCTCTTCAGTTCATAGTGTGAGTAAAGGCAGGTGAGCGAATACTTTTGTAATATAGTGTACGTGACTTTGCATCGGTTCACCACCTTCAGAGCGGTCCGCAGGTTGGACACCCAGAGGGCAGATGGTTTGTCGAGGGCAGTGTCCTAGTCACAGCCTCTGACCGTTGGGACGTCTCATAATGTTTGAATTTTAATTTGCACAAAGTTTATAAGTTGTTATTTGCATAACAAAATGCATTGTGGGTGAGTAAAGGGCTTGTCTCACAAAATATGCAGAACATCTGATTGCCCCATCACCACTTGTAAGTTGTTACTATGTTAAAAGCATAAACTAGGGTGTAAGTTTTGTTTAGAGCCCAGAATTCGATTGATTGGACAGATAAGTTAGAGTAACACAATCGCTCGTCGTTGAGGGAAAGTGAACTCGTAACTTCTTGTAAAGCGTTGGCTGCTCGTGCTGTCAGTGATTGTACTTATTCAGAAAAAGCAGATCTATTGACTGGTGCTAACGCAGTGAGTGAAATGAGAATCAGCCTCTGTGTGTCCGTCTTTGTGCGTCTGAACGGAGCTGCAGATGGTTTGATACAGTGGGACAGAGGAGGACTTGTCTGTGCTTCCGGTGGTCTCCCCCTGAATCCCCCCTCTGTCCCGGGAAGAGAGGGAGAGAGGGAGAGAGAGAGGGAGAGGGTGACTTCTGTGACACCGGAAAAGGGTCTGTGGTCGTGTCCAGGACTGAGAGATGCTTCTGTTAGCGACGGCTTTGTGTCCACGCAGCTGTGAAAGAGAGAGAGGGAGGATGTGAGAGAGAGAAGGAGAGAGAGAGGAGAGAGCGAGCGAGGGGGAAAGAGAGAGAGAAGGGGAAGGGAGGGGCAAAGAGGCATAGAGAAAGAGGAGGGAGAGAAAGAGAAAGAAGAGAGAGAGGATGTGTGAGAAAAGGTGAGAGAGAGCAGGAGAAAGAAAGGGGAGAGAGAGAGAGAAGAGGAGGGAGGGAAAGAGAAGAGGGAGAGAGGATGTGAGAGAGAGAGCATGAGAAAGAAGGGGGAGAGAAGGAAAGAGAGAGGGAGAAAGAGGAGGGAGAGAAAGCGAAGGAAGAGGGAGGGAGAGGGGAGAGGAAAAGAGAAGAGGCAGAGGGGATGTGTGAAAGGGGGAAAGAGAGGGAGAGAAAATGAAGGACAGACAGAGAAGAGAAAGATAGAGAGGGAGGATGTGAGAGAGACAGGAAGAGACAGAAAGAGGAGGGAGGGAGAAAGAGAAAAGAAGGAGAGAGGATGTAAGAGAGAGGAGAAAGAAGGGGGAGAGGGAGAAAGAGAGGAAGAGAGAATGCAGGACGGAGAGAAGAGGAAGAGAAACAGAGAGGGAGAGAGAAGAGAGAGAAAGGATGTGAGAGGAGAGAGAGAGGGAAGAGAGTGCGAGAGCGGAGAGAGGATGTGTGTGAGAGAGGAGAGAAAGAAGGGGGAGAGGGAGAAAAGAGAGGAAGAGAGAATGAAGGACAGGGAGAGACGATTAAGAGAAAGAGAGGTGAGAGAAGAGAGAGAAAGGATGTTATAGAATATAGAGAGGGAAGAGAGTGCGAGAGCGGAGAGAGGATGTGTGTGAGAGCGGAGAGAAAGAAGCACAGAATGAGGGAGACAGAGGGAGATTGTGTGAAAGAGAGAGAAAGTGATGCAGAGAAAGAGACGGAAAAAGAGAGGGCACAGGCAGGGCAATTCTGGAAAAAACAAATGGTCTCTGAAGATGATGACAGAAGTTCTTCACAAATGTGACTGGAATTAGCTCTGGGCAACTTTTGAAAACAAGTCTTGATGTAATCTTTCATTCATCCAGGAGCTGATTTTAACACCATTCTTCTCATAAATCCTTCAACTCTTGGTTAATATCCACATGTATTCATTTTGGTTGCAGCAGTGGCCAGTGCTTAATTTGTAAATCAAATGTTGACGCAACAAAATGTGGCTTTTGGACCGGAGTCCAGACAAGGTGAAGTAAACATAGGGGCTTAGAAATGCTAAAATACAACTTAACTGTTCACACTAAATTTTAAGCGATATTAAATGTATTTTATCTGTTACGCACAGACAGGTGTATGTGTACTGGGATACTTGTTAATTCTGACAGAAATCACAGCGCACCTGCTGCTGACTCTGATCCTCAAAGCGTCAGATGCCCTCTCACACGTGCTCGTCCTGCTCAAATTAAGAGCACTCCCTTCGCGTCAGTATCTCTCAACAAGGTCTAAGCCTTCTTTGTGCCGCTCAAAACTATGTGTGCAAGTTTGATGGAAGTACAAAAATCTAATATTGACTGAATACAGTCAATCACTACAACAACACAGACAAACAGCCTTTACACAGAAGACACAGGTCCAACAGTGAGTTTACCAAACACACACAGACGTCAGAACATACAAACAGCGCTCGTGCATCAGATGTGATCGCCAAAATACATTCAATTAGTTGCAAAATCAGACAGCTGTATCCGCGCTGGTTCTCACCTCTTTATCGACTCGTACAC
Source organism: Mugilogobius chulae (assembly GCA_038363315.1). Classification (NCBI taxonomy): domain Eukaryota; kingdom Metazoa; phylum Chordata; class Actinopteri; order Gobiiformes; family Gobiidae; genus Mugilogobius; species Mugilogobius chulae. The sequence goes on from CM076414.1 coordinate 20,280,344, forward strand.
TTCAAACATACGCAACACTCCCGCTGCTGTCTCTGCTTTAATCCCGTCAAAACGAGTCATAAAATAACAACATATCTATCCCACTTTCCTGTTTTGGAAGAAGATACTATGGCGCGTCTCGACTGGAGCCAATGTAAAGTCTTCAGCGCGACTGTCCGTTTGCTGTCACAGGGACTTTTAACTAATCACAGTCTGTGACTCTGTCTCAGTTCAAAAATAAGTCATTTTACAATTTCTGTGAATGAGAGAAGACTGCAAAGCTGCATCTTGTAGAAGAGACACAAACAGCTCACGGACAAAACTGCTGCTGGAATGCCCCTGAGAGTTCCCAGATCTTATTCCGGCTTGTTCCGGCTCAGATTAAGCCCTGGTTATGGCTTATTAACTTCTTTTTATGGCAGGGCAATGTGACTTAAAATTTTTATCATGGTATAAAAGAAAACATTTGCGGTAATAATATAGTTGACGATATGCCTGTACTATATAGCGTTTATAATTGTTATAATTATGAGTTTCGAGCTATTTCACTTACATTATAAGTTCCTCTTAAACACCATGTTTTACTTCTTTTATTATTTGTGTTTTAGCCTCTGCAGAGCCTCCACTGTCTGGGCATAAGTTACTTTTGTTCAAGGTTTTAGAGAGATCAGATGAAAACTGCCAAGAGTTGCCAAGTCTGCATCTTTATGGGAACTTTGGGCTGTTTTATTTGGAAAGTCGCTTATGAATTTTGACAGTCAAGGGTTGTGAATTTTAGCTGTTTTTCAAGTTTGATAATGCTCTGCTCTACTTCTTTTTGCAAAACAATTTTCAATATATTGCCTATAGCTCTAATTGGAATATGCCTTTTGTATAATGAGACTTTCTGCAATACTCAGCCCTTTGTGTTTGAGTGACTTTGGATCAGATAACACGACTAAAACAAACACATTTACAGATAATTTTGATTGATTTTACAACTTAAAATTACAACCAGCCCTTTCATTTTATTGTGAGTTACTTGGCTGTTGTAATGCAAACATGATTTTTAGTCACGACTGAATGAAACGGGTTTGTTAAAAAACATCTATTTTGAGCCTAAATGAAGACGATCTGTGGGCGACTGTGGAGTGACTCATTTACAAAAACAATTCAAACCCACGCTTCAGAAACATATTCTAGTCAAACACAGTCACCAGTTATTGTGAAAAAAATGGATGATTAGGTTTATATTTTTGCTTTATTTCAGAATGATACTCATTTTTGTGTTTTAAGGCCTTCTGTCTGGGAAACACTTGTGACAAAAACGAAACTCAGTCCATTTGAATATTAAAATCAGCAGGAGCACGACAAAGACACAGGCCCGCACTAAACACAAAAGAATCAACAACACAACTTAAGATAGTCAGACTCTTTACCAATACTTGTTCAATTATATGAGTTTTAGTTCTGATGCTAAGTTTGTGATGGAAAAAGACACAGCTCTGGACAGTGATGTACAACTTGTATTCCAAAACTGTACCAAAATCTAATTAAATAAATACATGTGTAAATGTATGTTTTGGTTACATAGAAGGTGGATTGCAAAGTTGATGCTCATATGTTTTTGGACATTTATATTTAACTTTCTGTTTGCGGCGTATGAACACACCATTGTGCCCAATCCCCTTTCTGCAATATTCTCCTGTTTCTGATTTACCTGGTTCATTGAACCGAGCTTTAAGTGCTGTAGTTCTTTGGTCGTTTAGTCGATTAATCGGTCGATGGCATCTTAGTCGACCAAAATTTGTATTAGTCGATTAATGTTTTTGGATAAATTATAAGGTTTTATATTCAACAGGGACAAAAAGTAGTGATTTAGTTGAGCATTTGGAACAGAATCATTGGTCTGATCTGCCGTTGTAGACCTACTGTTGTTTTTTGTATAAACTCCATCTGATTTTTAGTATTTTTGTTTGGGTCAGATAAACAGAACTAAACAGAATTTTTAGCCACACCCCCTTTTTAGTCGATTAATCGGTCGATGGGACATACTTTTAGTCGACCAAGAATTTCTTTGGTCGACTGCAACCCTACGAGCTTTGTCATTTGGCACTTTGCTGCCTCGGAGGTTGATCTTGCTTAATTGGAGGCTTCTCCGCCGCCTGATTTTTTTCTCCAACCCACTTATGCCAGACACAACCACTTTGCATTGGTGGCTATGCTAGCAAAAGTTTATATTTTAAAATATTTACTTAAGGGATTTGGTTAAGGTTAGGATTAGGGTTAGGGTTAGGTTAAGTTAATTTGGTTAAGTTTAAGGATTTGGGAAAGGTATAATCAGGAAGCGGCATAACTGCGTTGGGAAAAATAAAGACGCTTCTCCGCCCCCTTCACATGTCCGTTGGGTCCATGAGGTGCTTTATAATCTCAAACTTGAGAAGTTGAAATGAAGTCATTCCATGGAATGTCTTAAGATATGTAGATTTCATGACTTTTCCTCATAGCCTGCAGAATGATTGATCAATGAGGTGAAATCAGGGAAAAGAGTATTTATTTATCTTATCTATTGTTTTTAGTGCTGCAGTCTTTTAATCGTTTAGTCGAGTAATCGGTCGATGCATTCTTAGTCGACCAACATTTTTTTAGTCAACTATTCCTTTTAAGGGTTTACACAGAAAAATATGATCATCTTAAATGAGAAAACAAGTGAGAATTGAAAAAAACTGTCAATGAAACAAGCATAAAATATGAAAAATACACCTTTATTCTCACTTGAAATCATTAAAAATGCTTCTGTACTTGGAATAAGAGCTAAATGTATTTGTTCTATTGGCAAATTGTCAAGATTGATACTCAAATTATTGTCATAGATATTTAATTCAACCATATCTGAAGCCGTTTTGAGCACAGGTCAAATACAGTCAAAAGTTTTAGCTTCAGAGCTTTGGCCACACCACCTTTTAGTCGATTAATCGCTCGATGGGACAGGATTTAGTCGACCAAGAATTTCTCTGGTTGACTACAGCCCTAATTGTTTTTAATTTACTCTTTTTTATCGTATTTATTATAACTTAATATGTATATTAAAGTATATCTATATATTTTTTTCATTATTGGGGAGGGGTCACATTCAGTTGTTTCTATAATGGGAAAACTCATTGTAATACTCAATATCTCACACTGTATGTCTGCAACTGTTAAAAATGCTCAATAAACAAAATGTGAAAATACTCAAAGTTGCGATATATCAAACTACAGTCCGTAATTTGCGCTGTGATGTTTTGTAAATTCTCGGAGGTTGTCTCTATAAGGGCTGGCAGCTGAGTTTCTCGGAACCAAGTGACTGTATCATTGTAATTATTTGCATTTGTTTTGTACTCTGTTTTGCTTTTAAACATTGGAATAAGAATTAAAGAAAGTAAGGTCTAATATCAGTGAATGACAGTGCTGATGTTGGGTAATGTGTGTGAGCAGCTGCGCTCAGCTGTGTCTCTGCTTCAGCCTTTTGCCTGTCACCAGCAGCACATGCAGACGCCGGAACAATCAGGAAATATGAAAGGAATCAGTGACCACACACACACCGAGAAACACACACACACAGAGACACACACCGAGAAACACACACCAGAGACACGCACTTACAGAGAGAGAGAGACAGAGCTGTTACTGTTTAAAGAAAGACGCTGCCAGTTTTACTCTGATTTTCTGAATGACTTCTCTTTTATTATTCTGCTCGTGTACTTCTTTCCCGCTTCCTCTTCTCTTTTCTCCTCCCCATTCCTTTCTTTCTCTTTCTCCCCTCTCTTTGCCCTTCCGTCTCTCTATTTTACTTGCTCTCTCTTCTCACTCACTCTTGTTCCCTTTTTCTCTTTTCTTCCTCTCCTGTCTATTCCTCTCTCCTATGCTTTTCTCTCTTTTTTTCTCTCCTCTCTCTCATCTCCTCTCACTCTTTTCTCTTATTTTCCCTCTTCTCTCTCTGTCTCCCTATTCTCTCCCCTCTCTCTCTCTGTCTCTCTCTCCCTCTTTCTTTTTTCTATACCTCTCCTCTCTCTTCCCTTCTCCCTCCCTTCTCTCTCTCCCGTCCTTCTTTCTCTCTCCACGTGTCACACTGTCCTTTCTGTCTGTACCTGATTCTTCCTCCCTCTCTCTCTTTCTCTCTCTCTCTCCTCTTTTACTCTATTTGTCACTCTCTCTCCTCTCTTTTCTCTCTCGCTTTCTCCTCTCCTCCTCTCTCTCTCTCTTCCTCTCTCTCTCTCCCTCCTCTCTCTCCCTCTTTCTCTCCTCCCTCTCTTACTCTCTCTCTCTCTGTCTCCTCTCTCCCTCTCTCCCTCTCTGTCTCTCCCCCTCTCTCTCTCTCTCTCTTCTCTCTCCCCCTCCCTCCCTCTCTCTCTCTCTCTCTCCCCTCTTTCTCTCTCTCCCTCTCTCTTCTCTCTCTCTCCCCCTCTCTCTGTCTCCTCTCTCCCTCTCCTGTCTCTCCCCTCTCTCCTCTCTCCCCCTCCCTCCCCCTCTCTCTCTCTTTCTCTCCTCTCTCTCTCCCTCTCCCTCCCTCCCTCCCCCCTCTCCCTCTTTCTCTCCTCTCTCTCCCTCTTCCCCCTCTCTCTCTCTCTCCCCCCCCCCTCTCTCTCTCTCCCTCTTCCCTCTCTCTCTCTCTCTCCTCATGTCACTCTGTCCTTTCTGTCTGTACCTGTCTGGTTCTCAGTCACATTCTTGCTGCTGGAGGCTGCCGGTCTCAGTTTAAACTCGTCTCGTTGTCATGTTCACACATTCCTGAGGCGTGACTGATGCTTCTGTCACTGCAGACACACACACACAGGTCACACACACACACACACACCTGACCTGAGTGTTATTAAAAACACCACGCAGACAGACAGAGCAGCACTTTTAATTTTGAGTGTCCCAAGTCCTGTTCCACGTGTCCTGTACATTATTCTATTCTCGAGTCAAAACTCATAGATCCCATCCACATGCCTCCCCTTCTTTTCCTGGATTGGCCTGTCCTGGTCCTGCTACACAAGTCGTTTCCCTCTGGACTCTGACTCTACTGATTAGTTTTACACCAGAGCCCTGTACTATGAAGCTAGATTTGGGGTTTAGCGAGGTAAGTTCTGGGTTAAACCTGGCCTGGCGGTCCTACGAAACTGGATCACTTCCTATCGGGGTAGGTTTCTATGGCAACGCCATAACCTGCTCCGGACCAGGATAAGTTCCTGAATAAGTTAAAAAGACGAGGCGCTGGCCAATCAGAGACGAGAATTAAGCCGTTTGTGAAGAGAGAGAGAGATGAGAGAGAGAGCGGAGAAATGAGGAAATGTGAAAGTTACGGCGTTTTCTTTTATATCAATGCGATGCGCACGGCACGTAACCTATTTATTAAGAGCAGGATGAGATCTTAACAGTGACTAGAATCCCGTTTAATCTGTGTGATGATTAATCAATTCTTTCATTGTCAATAAATAATGAACGACTGCACTTTGTGCACATTTTGCTGTGGACCTTTACGCATCACTTTGACTCAGATAAAGGACACAGCTCATTCAGACTAAACGGCCGATCTTATAAATGTTTCGTCATGTCTGTACATTTGTGCTTTAGTCTGTTGTATTCATCATACATGACATGTAGCCTAAACTCTGCAGCGTAACTTCTGTGTCTGTGATTGGTTGATTAAGCGCAGACTTCATTTGAAGCGGCAGCGTTTCCTTTGCTTAGATTTTAATACTCGTAGGCTATATTTCGCTTCATGATTGACGTTTCCTCACGTTTGAAGTCCGCAATTCGGGTGTTCTGATTGGTCAGTTTGCGTTAACCCGCCTCTGCTCCGTGAACGCGCACGGCTTCATTGAGAAAATCCAGGGTTAACAGATCCAGTTGTGAACTCGTTTCGTAGGACAGCTTATCCAGAGAGGCTCATATCTGGGTTAGTCAACCCGGGTTAGAGAAACTTATCCAGGATAAGTTCAGCGACGTTCGTAGTACAGGGCTCAGGTCTTTGTGATCAGAAACAATCTGCAGTGAGGACAGTTAGTGTCACTAATAGACCAGTCTTGTTGCTTCAAAGTTCAAACTTGTTTAAAAGTGAGTTAATGACGATGTAAAACTCATTGAAGCTGAATTTTCCTTACATGTCTGGTTTAAACACTCTTGATGTTTCCTCTTGTGCAGTGACACAGACCTCGACTCATGTCACTGCAGCGTTTGATTTTTTCATTGTGAAGAATGAAGAATGTCCTGAGCAGCTCCACAAAGCAGCTGCAGCTCCATCACTGTGAGTCTGACACTGTACACCAGAGACACAAGAGACAGTAATGAAGAGAGAGAGGGACTGAGAGAGAGAGAGAGAGGGACTGAGAGAGAGAGAGAGAGAGAGAGAGGGACTGAGAGGGGGAAGAGGAGAGAGAGAGGAGAGAGAGAGAGGGAGGGACTGAGGGGGGAAGAGGAGAGAGAGAGTGAGAGAGAAGAGAGAGAGAGGGACTGAGAGAGGAGAGAGAGAGGGGGGGGGCTGAGAGAGGGGAGAGAAGAGAGAGAGGGACTGAGAGGAGAGAGAAGAGAGAGAGGAGGGAGAGAAGGAGAGAGGAGAGGGAGAGAAGGGAGAGGGAGAGGGGAGAGAAGAGAGACGGACTGAGAGAGGGGAGAGAAGAGAGAGAGAGAGAGGGGGCTGAGAGAGGGGAGAGAAGAGAGGGAGAGAGAGAGGGGGAGAGAAGAGAGAGGAGGAAGAGAGAAGAGGGAGGAGGAAAGAAGGAGAGGGAACATAGGAAATGGAGGGGGAAGAGAGAGGATGAGAGAAGAGGGAGGAGGAAAGAAGGAAATGGAGGGGTGGGAGAGAGAAGGAGAGGGAGGGGGAGGAGAAGGTAGAGGAAGAAAGAGGGAAGGGGAGAGAAGGGAGAAAGAAGAGAGAAGAAATGAGAGAAAAAAAGGGGAGAGAGAAGAGGTGGATTGACATGGAGAGACATGACGAGAGGGAGGAGAAAATAAGCAGAGAGCAAAGAAAGAAAAGGAAGATATAGTAAGAAGGACATGGAGAGATGGTGAGAGAGAAATAATAAAGATGGAGAAAACAGAAGAGAGAGAGAGGATAGAGAGAGGAGCAGGAAGAAGGAGAGAGAGGGAGGGGGAGTAGTAGTTTGGGGGATTGGGGTGCTTCCAGAGCCTCGGAGGATTAAACTGTAGGATTTCGTGCCCCTCCTCCATCTGTGTTTCTCATGACCTGCCTCATCAGTTCACATCAGAGGAAAATACAGACACACACTGGTTCACAACCTTTTGTCTGGCTCAAAGGCTCTTCTGAATCTGGTTTTTACTGTCCTGAGATATTCAGTTTTATCTTACCTTATGCATTCTGAGCTTTAAGTAAGTGAGGAATATGTAAGGAGGCATTTTAATCTTTATGAGTTAACTCCGCTTTTAGGACTTCCAACAAAAGGAGAGTTTAAGGACAATGAGTTAAAAGCTATGTTCACACTGCAGGTCAATTCCGATTTTTTTTTTTGCGTGGGTGCCCAAAATAATATGCACGCACACGCGCCACGTGCACACGCATGTTGTGCACGCGCATATTGTGCACGCACGTCATTTGCACGTGTCTCTTTTGCGCGTTCATTTTGTTTCTTTTCTACCTGCAACTAACAGACGAAGAGACGTCTGGCTCGCGCTGGTGCGTTCTTTTCTCAGTGAACAGAATCCATTCAGCGCATAAAGCCCCGCAGAGCCTCGGGTCTGTCCTGCCTGTCAGCACAGCTCTCACGGCACCGGGCCCTACTGACAGGAGCAGTACAGTTCGTCACTTCTTTACGTCTCGGTTCTGAATCGCATCGTACCCTCTCCCACTTTTCCTAACTTGATTTCCGGCGCTGCTTAAAGCACAGTTGTGAATTAAACCATGATCACACGAACTGGGGACAGAGCAGCAGCTCAGCGGCTGACGCGAGGGATCCAACTACATGCAGCTCCGCTCTACCCCAGTCAGCCTCCGCAAGTGACCACAAGTCTAATGACAGCGCTCTGAGAGAGGAGAGATGCTGTATGAGGCTTATATTCACACATACAGATGAAAGAAATCGAGAGAAGAGTGTGAAAGACGCTGCATGACCGAATAAATGCGTGCACTCAGACATTTAGAGAAGCCTGTTAATGAAAGTAGGAAAAATTCGCCTGGGTGCTCAGACTTTCCAGTGGGTGCTTGAGCCCCGCGGCACCCATGGAATCGGCGCCTATGAACGGCACAATTCTGATTTTTTCAAATGCGACACGCGACGCCTTCATATGTGGAAATAAATCTGATCTTTTCAAATGCGACTCCAGTCTGAACGCTCATGTCGCATTCATCCGACATTTACGTCACAAACTCAACAAGTCAAAGCAGAAACAGCGGACAAGCCAGACAAGAGACGACGCTAAACTAAATCATACACAGCCTGTTTATTATCACAACTACTGCAGCAGCTCATCAGATCAGTCAGAGGGAAACACGGTGGAGAATCTTTTACTCACCTCTGGAAAGTTTTCAAGTTAAACTGTTGTCATCCAGGTCCTTTTATCCATTCTGCACAATTCAGTCACATAAAGTCCACAGAACAAAGCTGCAAATCCGTTTAGACGTGTTCTTTGCAAAGAGAAAAGCCCAAAAGTACGAAGCAGTTCCTCTTGTTGTAGTTGTTTATCCGCGGCTCGGCCTTGTCAAGTTATAATAACGTCGTTATCACTGGACTACTTCCTGTCAGCGTCGCCAACTCTCTGTGTTTCAAACGTATTTCTCGACACTGCGCCACATTTTACACATGAATTAAGAGTTTATAGCAGTGTAATGTTCTGAATGTTTTCAACTCTTTGGGCTTCTTAAAATGACTGACTTTATTTTGGACAGGAAACAGAACATGCTAATGTGCGCTAGCTTGTTAGCAGAACTTTTCAGTGATAGTATTTGGTTTGTAAGGCTCAGTTTCTGCACAAAACAGCCTGAAAGAGACACAAACGTGTCTTGGCTGTGTAGCTACACTCTGTGCCTGTAACGTGGTGCTCTTTACAGCGCATGCGGGTCACTTTTGGGGCCGCATCCTGTTCACACCAGGGACAAGTTGGAGTCGCATGTTTTGTGTAATGTGAACGACCACATGAAAAAATTGGATATGATGAAAAATTCGGAATTGAGAATCCGATCCTGCAGTGTGAACGTAGCCAAAGAGAAGGTCTAAAGAGAGTGAGACAGAGGAGGATCTAAAGACAGGAGATGCTCTGGAACAATTTGCTCTTATAACATTGGATAATCTGTCTCCATTTTATCCACCAAAGACTGTTTCCGTTGTTGTATTTTCTCGCCTTCTTGTCTTAAATCCATAATCTTGCGAAGCGTCCGAGGAACACAAACTGAGACTGTGATGTAGCGACGCTTACATAATGCCGTCTATTGGATTAGAGCTGGAATGTGTTGGATGTTTTGCCGCAAACAGAAGGTTAGCGCAGGCAGAGCTGTGGAGGAAATGACTTATTGTCCTGAGTCAGTTTAAGCCTGTCGAAGGAGCTACGCCCAGTCTGAACGCTGAGCTCACCTGAGGGATGGAACAGACCGCAAACAACTGGAACTACAGTAAAAAACAGTCATTTAGTCTAGAGGTTTGATTTATTGTCAAAATTTGCTGTCATATTAATGTCTAAAATGTATAGTTTTTGAATTGTACCTTCTAGTAGTGCCTGACTTAAATGTAAATCTGCTGTGGCATGTTAACAGCGTATCATGAACACGTTTCTACCTGCTTTTGCGTGTCTATTTTACGACTATTTATTCAGCGTCTTGACAGGTGTTTTGGTTAAAGCCCTGTGGGATATTTTCTTTGGGTTTAACATAGAAACTCACTTTTACATCCACCATAGAAATTAACCAGGGCAGCAACACAAATCATACACACACAAAATCGAATCGAACCCGCGACCTTCTTGCTGTGAGGCCAGAGCCCTATCCGCTCTGCCACCATGCCGTGGTGATGAAGATGAAAATGATTTTTTTGTAAATGAGCTTTTCAGGCGACAGCTCATGTAATTGAATTAGTCTCATCATTCCACATGGACAATGTGATGACAAAAATCAAATCGTTAGCTTTTTTGATGGAATTGAAATTCACTGGGGAAGCATAAAACCAAGCTCTTCTTTGCTCATTGTTCAGCTTTGTCCTGCTCTGAGTGAGTGACAGCTGAATTCAACCAATCACAGTGAAGTGTGGACTTTCTGAAAAAGAAGCTTTTTTTTTCATTGAATTTACTAATTTATTTAATATGGACATAACCGTTGCACTGGACAAACCAGATGCTTTGTTTTAAGTGTTCCAACGCTAATTTTTAAAAGCAGATTATTGTACCGTATTAGCAAAGTAGATTTGAATCTCAGCCAGCCTACAGCTTGTTCGATATAGTGCAGTAAACACTTTCTTTTTGGTTTCACTTTTAATTCCAGCTGCACATGTGGAGAAAAGATTCCACAAAAGGAAAGACTCAAGTCACAACATGATGTAGTTTTATTTCTCAGTCAAATTCAACCCGTCGTGACCTGCCTTTTCTCACCTCGTGTCTTTTATATTTTACCTCACAGACATCACCCAAAACGGCCCAAACATGTTGTGTCAATCCTAAAATAATTTGGTGCATGTCGGAGTGGGATTAGGCCCGGGGGATCACAGAAATCCTCCTCTGGGCCGCGGTTGCCAGGTCTGCGATGTGATTTTGGGTTTTGGGACATGTTAGCGTTAGCGTTTAGCATCAGAGCGGAGCAGCTGTTGTGACAGAAGCGAGGTCAGGTTAGCTTAGCGTGTAAACACAAGGTGAGGGCAAAACAGAGACGACTGGACTCTGCTCTGCTTCTACTGCGTTTGGTTTGGGTCAGGGCTGCACATGAGGGGTTTACTTAACATTTTTGGATTTTAAAGTGAAGCAAACACTCACAAAGAGACAAGAGTACAATTTTAGGATCCAAATTAAAGTCTAAATTATCTCTATGTAGAATTAGGCCAATATATTGATCAGCCGATATTTTGGGCTGATATTTAGATTTTTATAGTCGATAATATCTCATCACGCAGTTGTTCAGGCTTTTCCTCTATGAGGAAGTGATCAGCTGAGTCTGAATTGGTTTGAGACAATGAGAATTGTTTTATCTCTCTCTGTCTACATTTCAGTATTATTAACATGTCTTTATAGATGACTTGCAACATACAAGCATTTTTACTGCTCCACAAAAGTACCCGCCCACTTTCGGTGAAAACATTCCATTTTAAGTCAATGGCCGTAGATACAAATGTTCAGCTTTTCTCTCCTTTTTGGCCAAATAAGTTGAAAACTAGCCACTGGAGCCATAGAAAAACAGGCGTACGTTTGTAAGGATGTGTGAGACTAAAGCCAACAGTCGAAAAAGAAAGTGTTTTATTAAAATACGTCTGATTAGAGCTAACTTCTCTGGCTCGGCTAAACGGCTCCACACACTGGCCGTTTATAGAAGTAACTCATTTATTCGAATTAGTTTAGTAATTTTATAACAAATAAATGATGTAAATATTTGACCAGACTCTGTATGTTTGATGTTGAATTATAATAATGTCCATTATTGTAAGTAACTTGCTAACTGTAGCTTGAGCCCACGGGTATGTACACTAGTTTTTTTCTTATGTGTTGACCCCAAATTTCCACATTGCAGTAAAGACAAGACATCAGACATTTAATTTAACTTAACGAAATCCAACACAATAAATTAGGGACATGAATAAAACAAACAAGCACAATCTTAGCTACAGTTAAAAGTATGTTTCTTGATATCAAGCTAGCATAGCACAAAAAAGACGAATCATTTTGTGGATTAATATATATTATTTATTTATTTTTTGATTGTCAGCTCATTTATCATAAAACGTGAGCATCCACGGGTGTTTAAATGCAAAAATACACACGCCTGATACAAGCACTTATGATTAGCATTGGGTCTATTGGGTCAGTTTAAAACGTTTACCGTTCTGTCTGTGAAGCGTCTAAAGTCAAACCGCTGATCCTTTGCCTTCCGTTTGTCTTTTACTACATGATACAAAACACTAAATGTAGTTTTTAGACGAGTATCTGAAGTTTACAATCGATAATCTCCAATTCATTTCAATGTACGCGGGGCTTTGTTTTCACCGAAACGGGGCGGCACCCTTTTTGGCGGCACGGGAAGTGAAGTATGTTGCAAGCCATCTATGCAGTGTTTCCCACAAGTTTTATAAGAGATCATGGTGGTACAAGTGGTCCATGTTTAATTATATTTTATTTCATGGAATTTTTGGAGCATAATAGTTACTTACTGCCCCTACTGATCAAACGTGTTAGCTTCAACCATTATTATATTCCCATCAGTCTAATATTTTAGATTAAGGGGGCAAAAATTAGACTGGTCTCCTCTATGAATGGGAAACACTGAACTTTATGTTTTATTCTTGTTCTATGATTTTGGCTGCAGCACAAGCTTTAGTAAGAGCTTGTTTGTTTGTCAATATGAAACAATATGAGTGTCTTTCAAGATGATATGAAAAGTGTTAAAGCCTCACAATTCTTGACAGCTTGTGTCAAAAACTGTCAGAATGCTCAGCTATATCACAATATTCCACATTTTATATAACACCCAAGTTTATAGTCATAATATTGCCCTGTTATGGACTATATTAGGCCGAAATCAATGAAAAATCTTATAAAAAAATAAGTTTGAACATTTTAAATATATATTAACAATGAACACTATATCAGTATGTAATAATCTTCTCTCTCTTCTTTATGTCCAGCGTCGTTCACAGACAGAATAACCTCCAGAGCGTCAGGTTCACGTGAGCTTTGTCGTTTGTTTGAAATGCCTGAGATCGTCTCCGTGGAAACGCAGACATGTTTTTGTGAGAATGTGGTAAATATTGACTTCACTTCACTGGGCACGTGCTTCCTCTTCTGCGCTCTGCTCCTTCTACCTGTGTGTGTGTCCGAGTGTCAGTCACAGAACTGGAGAACTTCAGTCGACGAAGTGGATTCTCGTATGTTCTATAAATCCAACAAAAGCAACAAAAATAGTTATATTATCTGAAGATTTGGGAGCCAATCATTCGTCTAAAATGCATTTTTAGATATAAATATAGTGTTTCCACATCTCTTTTTTTGTACAAATTGTTTTTTTGTTTTGTTTTTGTTTATTTTGTTTTCGACTGCAACTAATTAATCAAAAGAATAATCTCCCAACTAATGGGTTGTAAAATGATTGTTAGTTTTCAGCCTTAAGGGTCTTTTATAGACCAACACAACCCTCAGTCTGTAGGGAGGAGCGAAGCAGCGTCTGTTCGATGTAAAAGAACATTCACACAAACACAATCCAAATGGCCTCCATTCACCGAACAAAGGCTTGACAAAAATAAGAAACCTAAATTGCGTGTGAGTAGTTTTCAAACTCTGACGTAGAACAGATGTTTATAATCTAATCTCACAGATTGCTCAACTTCTATTTCCCATCACAGTCCAGACTTCATACTGTGGTTGCTGTAACTCTTCCGTCTTTGTTTTCCTCGGTCCAGACAGTAACCATTCTCCTTCGTACTTGCGTCCTGTTTGAACCCGGGTAAATAACAACAATACATGCTCGGCTAAATATTGTTTCTCCGTAAGCGACATTTTCAGTTTTCTGCACGATTTTCGTTGACTGATTCGCTGGTTCTCCTGTAGCCATAGGCCAATCAAACAGCTGCTAATGCAACCGCTGGCGATACAGACTCTACAAAACCCCGCCTCCACAACCTGCTCCGCGTTCCTCCGACAGGCTCATTCACACCAAACACACGAGAGTCGCCTGTTGGCAAAAGTTGCCAGATCGGTTTAGACGAGCGACCCTTGGCTTGGTGTGAAAGACCCTTTTACTGTAGAATGAGTGACTATAAAGATCATTGAATAGAGCTGAACTGTTTAGGGATTGTGTGGTTCGAGTTATTGTTATGAGTCTTATGTCCAGAGCAGAGAGCCTCCATTTAGATTTGGTTTATTTCCCATTTATTTGCAGCAGTGACAGTGCAATCGCAGAAACTTAGACCACAGGCTTCACTAACTAATCTGAACGCCTGAACTCATGTCGAGGGTCACTTTGAACTTTACTGTGTGGAGATATTTTTTGTGTTTGCGTCTGCTTGAGCAACTAGAAACAGGATGTCTGCCGGTGGATCATGATGAACAATTCATGAATATGTATGTTATTATTGATTAAACGAAGCTTGGCTCATTATAAACACAGGGGTTGAGGCGGAGGAGTCTGTAAACACGGTGAACACAGACTCAGCAAAGAGAGAAGCAGGAGTTTGTTTATCCAGGAGACAGAAGCAGAGGCTGAGGTGAAGTTTGGACTGAGCAGGTCTACAGCAGGACTCTCAGCAGCTTCAGACCAGGACTTTGGATCTAAATAAAATCGCAAAAGAAGTGTTAGATTTTTACACTCTGACAGATGAGTATTGCTGCTGCTGCTGACACACTTCCTTAATTCTAATATTAAACCTGCTTAAGTCTGAGTCTGAAAGAGAGAGAGGGAAGTGTGGACAGCGAGTGGGCGAGCAAACTCACATTTCCTCTGTTTATGTTTCAAACACACAAACCGCTCTGACATTTACTCTCTCATGTTTACAGGACACAGAGTTTGAGCTGCATTTTACTGCTGGATTAAAGCTGGTTATGGTCAGTTTCATTTAGAATAGAAAAGGGCTGGGACGATATGTATGCAATAAACAGGATATTGTGATTTGATAATAACCCTTTAGGCATCTAAAAACTTTCACTTGAAGACTCAAAGCTGATATTTTTTGTATTATTTTATTTTATTTTAAGTTGAGTTGATTTTAATATTTTCAAGCTTCTGAATTCTAAAATCTGAAGTCTGAAGACAGAAAGTTCAAAACAGCTTGGAGCTACTTTGGCACTTTAAGGGTTAAGAAAGGGTTAATTTTGCTAATCGATTAGTTGGGTGATTTTACTTTCAATTAATTGATTAGTTGTTAAGAAAGTAAAAGTCACGTGACTACGAGATTTTTTTCCAAATTTTGATCCAGACAAAGTATTGCCGTTCTGGAGATGTAGTCTGTATTTATTGACAAAATAGTAGTTGTTCTTATCAAACATTGGAAAAAAATGCCAACGTTGTCCTAAATTAGATCATGAGTTCATAACTGATTGAAGAGCAAGTATTTTAATTTGAGCATTAAAATGCCCTTAATTATGGCCTTAAAATGGATTCACAACGGGACAAGAGACATATGTAAGGTACGGTAATGTTTATTAAGGACAATGTACAATTACATTAAGCACAAAGGCAGACATATGTGTCCGACGGGGTCAGTACCCGTCCTGAGCGGGAGTCGAACCCGGGTCTCCCATACCGCGGGCGACCGACAAACACGTTGAGCTAAAGGGAACGCTCCCAGTCTGCCGGTCAGATCTTATACCTGAGGGGGTAAGTTTATCCCTTCACCACCACACATTTCACCAACCTGGTCCCTCATGTGGGTCTACACTGGTTACACATACTTGCACCAGATTGTAGCTTACAGCTAATTTCCATCTGTAGTCCTGGACAGGGGGGGCACATTAGACATGTTTTTAGTTGTAGGAGGAAACTGAAGTACCCGGAGGAAACCTACGCAGACACGGGAAGAACATGCAAACTCCACATAGAAAGGCCCCGGGCGGCCCGGGAGTCGAACCCAGGACCTTCTTGCTATGAGGCCAGAGCGCTAACCACTGCGCCACCGTGTCGCCCAGAAAAGAATTTCCCCATTGTGGGACAAATAAAGGATATCTTATCTTAAAAATAAGATTTGCCAATGGAACAGTCATAAAAGAATTGTGTTGTTTAGCTAAACATAGAGAAGGACAAGCATTTTCTCATGTCACTCCTCTTGAAATAATCACATAAATATTTAGTTTTATTGGCAATCTTCAGTTGTAGAATTTTCAGAATCACTCGTCTTCAATCAATATAAAAATGTTTGTTTACTGGTAACAGTCTTTTCTTAAAGTCTTTTCTTGTAAAAGCAGTAAATTGTCATAAAACTTCTTTTTTCAGTTCATGCAATTTTGGGAACCTCTTATAGACCCTATACGTATGTAGCAGAGAGCATTTGAAATGCCCCAAAAGTACATAATAGCAACTGTTACAGAGACATTTGTTAACGATTATTCGATTACTAAATGAGTTGACAATTAATGCAATAATCAATTAGTCATGATTAACTAATTAACATAATTAACTTGTCGCAGGCTCACAATATTTTTACAGTGACATATGATAAGACTTGTTATAACTTAATATATATATATTTATGCTTAAGTTTTTGTCCAAATTATTTTGTTTGGTTGAATGTTTCTGTTTTCCTGCTGTCCTTGAACTGTGCGCTGCAACAATGGAATTTCTCTTTTGTGGAACGAATAAAGGTTAACTAATCTTATCTTAAAATACACATAATAAAGTCAATGTGTGTTGTAAAACAGAAGATTTTAGGGGAAGAAAAGAGTTTGAAAACTTTGAAAATCCAGAATCGATCAGTTACACACTGTAGTTGTTTCATACAAATAATAATACAATATTATTAGCCACGATGTTTCAAGAATCAACGCGTGAACTTGTGCAAGACCTGACTGAGATGATTATGTTGCTTTAACAAATAATGGTCGACCTCAAAATATGAACACCAAAGCTGGACTTTTTTTTTCCATCTTGACTTGATTCAGCTGCACTTGGCACTTATATTTTGTCCCAGTACAAGTTTGATAAAAGTCTGCGTCTAACTGAAGCTCAAACAATGACTCGACGTACTCTGTAAGGTGATGAAGATGATGAAGAGGTGAGAGAGACTTTTCTGTGTTCTGAGAGTCAGTGGTTGAGCTCGTGGGAACTCGTGATGGATTTGCACAGTATGTTAGTCATATAAAAAGAATGACTGATGTCTATTTTGAAATAACCACAGCTTCTACAATCTGCTGTAACTTCCGACTTGCCTCCGGGACACAATCAATTGCCTAATCAAACACATAAAAGTCTATACTGAGAGTTTTTGTCTTGCAAAATATCAATCAAAATCCTGCATAAACTGGACAAAAAACATTTGATTTTAGGTCGATTTTGATACTTTGGATAACTATTTTTCTTGACAATTGAGTTGTTCTGCAAACACTGTTGTATTTTGTACACCTGTTTTTGTTTGCTCCTATACAGGGTGTGATTTGTCAAAAAAACATAAGGGGGATGGAACATTAATATTTTTGTTTAACACATATACCTGCGCCACTCCAGTTGCATGTCTCTTCTTTCCCGTGTTCATTCCGTTTCTTTTCCACCTGCAACTAACAGACTTCTGGTCCGCACTGGCGCGTTTCCTCCCAAAATTTACAGATTACATTCAGTACATAAAGCCCCGCAGAGCCCTGGGTTTGTCTTGTTCTCTCAGTGCAGCTCTCACGACACCGGACTCTACAAACAGGAGCAGAATCAAATCAAAGTTTATTTGTAAAGCACTTTTCATGCATTTCATGTAACACAAAGTGCTTTCCAGTGCATTTAAAACAATCCCACAAAAGTACAATAAAAACAGATCAACACAGTTAAAAGTAAGTATAAAAGAGCTATATAAAAATATAAAAACAATAAATAGATACATTAAAAAGTAAAACAATAACTTAAAATATTTTAGTTAAAAGCATGATTAAAAAGAGCAGTCTTCAGTCTAGATTTAAAAATTGTCACAGTGGAGGCCTGTCTTACATCATCTGGAAGACTGTTCCAGGTCTTAGCTGCATAAAACTGAAAAGCTGATTCCCCGTGTTTAGTCCTGACTCTGGGCACCAGCAGGAGGCCGGTCCCTGAGGTCCTCAGAGTGCGAGATGGTTCATAAGGCACTAACATGTCAGAGATGTACTTTAGTGCAAGTCCATGGAGAGACTTAAACACTAGCAGAGCTGTTTTAAAGTCTATTCTCTGAGCCACAAAAGCCAGTGCAAAGACCCAAGAACAGGACTAATGTGATGGTACTTCTGGTCAGGTTCTTGTCAGAGACACAACAGCGTTCTGGATGTACTGCAGCTGTTTTACAGCTCGTTTGGATAGGCCGGTGAGCAGGCCGTTACAATAGTCTAACCTACTGGAGACAAATGCATGGATAAGCCTCTCCAGGTCAGGCTTTGACACTATACTTTTAATTTTGGCATTGTTTTTTAAATGATAGAAAGCTGCTGATGTTACTGACTTAATGTGGCTGTTAAAGTTCAAGTCTGAGTCCATTATTATCCCCAGATTTCTAACTTGACTTGAAGGTCACATCTCGCGTCAACATTCTCCTCTCTCTCACTTCGTTTCTCACTTGATTTTCCCGATCTGCTTTGTGTACAGTCGTGAAATAGACCATGATAGGCAAGGCCAGAGCAGATCAGTCCAATAATTCGGTCCCAAATCCTCAACTAAATCACTACTTTTTGTCCCTGTTGAATATAAAACTTTATAATCTATCTAAAAACTTTAGTCGGCTAATACAAATTTTGGTCGACTAAGATGCCATCAACCGATTAATCGACGAAACGACTAAAGGACTACAGTCTAATAACAATCCTCTCTAAGAGTGAGAGGAGAGAGAGGGAATGATCTCTTATATGAAAGACAAGAGTGTGAAAAATTAATTTGCGCCTGAGATCTGTCTATTTAAACTCTGCTTGTGCACGCAGAAAGGTTGAGAAGGAAAACCAATCAGAAAGAGACTGTGTGAATGTGTGACGTTAGTGGCTGTTAAGAGTGGACTGATGGAAGAAGGGAAATCATCAAGACTACGCTCGAATTGGCGGAACTTTGTAAAATTAGGACAAGGAGCACAGACTTTGCTCCAATTAATACAAAAAAAAAATGAAGAAGGAGGGAAGGGTAAAGTATAAGCAGTGAGAGAGGGACGGACAAACCAGAGGGAGGGAAAATCCCCCCCATCCCCCAGAAAATCGCACCCTGTGTATACTACATAATATAGATTTGCCTTCTTTTGCATTCCTCAATTTAGACTTGTCTCTCTTCGACTTTGGACTTGACTCAGACTTGTCTCTCTTTGACTTTGGGCTTGACTTGGACATGAAGCGAAAGAGACTTACTTGAGACTCTTGAGATAAAGTGACTTGGCTCCACCTTTACTGTTCGCTCATCTACACAGCCTTAAACTGGCCCAGCCCAGGACTATACATGGCTCAAACCAGTTCAGAATAAACAAACTCCATGTTGTTAACTCGGTCACTTGCAGGTTTGTTGTGACAGGCTGAGCTCAGGAGCAGAAGTCGGACCGGTTTCAGAGCAGAGAGACAGTTTTTACGAGCGTGTTTATTTTTTTAACGGTAGTGTTGTTACGACTCGCGTTATTACGGCCCAGATGGAGGCGTCATCCCAGGGTTTGTGAATGAGATTACACCGACGCAGAAGCCTCCATAATCTGCCCAGGGAAAGTAAAGGCCTGGATTATGCTGCGATTGGAGGCTGCACTGTAAAAATACACTTCACTTTAGATTTGTGTGTGTCTTAGGTAGTTTGTTGAATTCTTTTTTAAGTGGATGTTTTGTACTTCGATAGATCTGATCAGTCCACAACAGTACGTTTATTCATGGCAATAATCAAATATCAAATTATGATTCTTGGTGCATTTTCAATAGACACAGTCAGATTTAGGGGCGTGGCCTGGTGTGGGGGAAAGGCAAATGAATGCAACTTTCTCAAGTCGAGTCGCAAAGATGTTGTTGATGTGCACAATCTCAGAAAAGTAAACAGGTTATTCTGTAGATGTTAAGTACACCAGGCGGTGCAAGTTAGCATTTAGCTCACAGCTGCTGTTAGCATTGTTGTATATATTTACGAACTTGGGCAGTTGATCACTTTATTCATCTTCAGATCTTCGCATTTATATTTGGCGCAATATGTGTCCTTAGGTTATATTGCTGAAAAGTCATGGAAAACCTGGAAAAGCCATTGGAATTTCTATTTCAATTTCCAGGCTCTAGAAAAGTTTTGGAAAATGTAAAAAAAAGTTGAATTCAAAAACAAATGTATGATTTGCTCTGATACAGTCTTGCTCGTGTTGAGTTAAGATGTAGAATAGATTTTGTTAAATTAAAAATCTTTTGCATTAGTAAGCTATTACCCTGGAAAACATTTCAGTTTGAAACTCAAATAAAAATAATTCAGTTTGAAAGTAGGGCTTGGGCAATTAATTGAAAAATCATTTAGAAATTACTAGAGTTGTAAAAAGAGACCTGAGGCACTCCGATGTAAATGCTGTTAGATTTATTTGTTCAACGCCAACGCGTTTCGACCAATGTCTTCATCAGGGCATGTAACATTCACAGGTGTGTGGCAATCTTAATTTATAGTAACAGATCACGTGACGTAGTGACGTGTAGATTATCATGTGACTAGTCACCCATAAACATAAGCAAACACTGCAATATATACACAAGAGGAATAAAGTGATGCATGACATATATAAGCATGGTGTCAAACAAAACACAGACCACTGTAAAAAAGGAGTGGTCTGTGAACAGTGTGTCACATGCTCATATTGAAAAACACGACCCGTGTGAAAGATGATAAGTTTTACAATTTTCAACATACATCCACTTGAATGATGCACAAGATGAAATAAATATATGCACATATACACTGCACACTGGAAAGATCAGTACAATTATAATTGCAATTATAAGTAAGGTGAAAAGTTAATATCCTCATTGAGTCCTGGATAGTTCATTGCTTTCAGTTCATGTATCCAATAGGTTTCTCGTTGTAGGAGGCGTCTGAGTCTGTCCCCTCCCCTTTGATTCTGAGGTACATGTTCTATAACCATCGCTCTCAAGGAGCTGACATTGCTATGGCCAGCCTGTTGGTAATGTTTTGCCATCGGATAGTCTGTGTTGTTAGTGCGGATGGCATATTTGTGTTCTGCCAGTCGTGCTTTGAATTTTCGTTTTGTTCTGCCAACATAAAAACATCCACACTCGCATTCCAACCTGTAAACAACAAAGGGGTGTGTGTCATTTAGAAATTATTTGGATGTGGATTTTGAATTGAAAGATCAGAATTCAATTCTTTAGCAGTAAAAATGTGTGGCTTAGAGAAGATTAATATATAATTTTAAAGAAAGATACTTCAGTCATTCCTGGGTCAGTTTTCTTGACCCAGGAAGTTCCTCAATAAGAATATAACCACTATTAGCCGCTGTTTTTTTCCTCTGACCGAGAAATTACAGAGGAATCAACTCTTCCTTAACCACAAGAACATGACAAAACATGAGGGACACATGAGGATCGAACCAGCACCAGAATGGAATTGGAAACATATCAAACGATCCATAAGTAAAACCTCTAGATTCCCGTTGGTCCAGATGTTGTTTTTTTGCAGTGCAGATGCAGCAGTCGTCCACATTAGCTCACATGTTTCCCTGGGCACGTGCTGTTGACCTCTGTGTTATTAAACCCTTTAAGCTCCGCAGGTCACATCACTGTTTTTAATGTGTTTCTGTCACATGTGTCAGACTTGAGCTTCAGCAGAGCCAGAGCCTGGTCCTGGTCCTGGTTCTGGTCCTGACTCTGAGTGAGCTGAGAAATTCGTGCATATAATTGAATGTGCGTCGCTTATGAAGTGGAGAAAATAGAGAAACATGAGGAACAGTGTCTTTTGCAGAGATAATGTTGATCAGCGGTACAAGCAAGTGTCTTTACTTGAAGCTCGTCAGTATGAGCCTTTTCTGTCATTAACCTCGCACTGAATTTAAAAATCTCCGGTTTAAAAGTGGGCTGCGCTGTCCTGAGGCGCTCCAGGCTTTTGTCTCACATACAGAGATTACAGAGGCTTGGTTCAGGTACAGAATGTGCACAGACGCGAATAAAATGCACGGCTCTTCATTATGATCAGTAAACTTAAAGCATTTAAAGCGACAGCTCCCACTCTACCGTGTGCATTACCCGAATGTGATTAACTCATGTACCTGTTAGGGATGCACCTTTTAAAAATGTTCTTTAAACCGTTAGTTGGAGCTCTTCACAGTCAATAATCGGTTAGCTGATTACGTAAACGCAGTGCTTTTTTAAATTGTTATTTTCACTGGATGAGTTATAATTGAGCACATGAACACAGAGCATAAAGACAGAGACAGGCCTTTGAACTGTGCACAACACCACTGAATAAAAGTCTATAAACACTGGTTTAATACACTGTTGCACTATGTATTTAATACTCAGAAATAAAGTAGTTGCTAATGTTAGCCGCTTACTTTCGATAGTTGCCCTTGTCACGACCCTTTTCGTCCCGGAAGACCTGATCTGTCCAGAAGTTCTTTTTTTCTAAATAAAATGTAAATGAAGGGCTGTTTTTTGTTCTTCTTTTTAAACATAATACTGTTGTCATCCACAAGCCCTATATTCTTTACCCACAGTCGTTATTCGCCTGTTAGCAGTTTATCTAGTGTAATACAAGAGTCTGATCTTTTCGTTCAACCTTTGAATGCATCATCACACGTGACCTTACTTGCCTCGAAAAAAATATAAATTTTGGCGATTTCTTAAACAACACGTTTCGTTATTTGTTCACAAACAGTTAAATAATTCACGAATAAAGACGGTTTAGATTAAAAACAAGCTTTTTACATTATTATTTTCAATGTGTGCATGTTCTAATCACACTTTCGGACGGATCGGGTCTTCCGTTACGAAAGGGACGCGACAGCCCTGACCAAATCTGAGTAATCCAGTTTGTTTTCTTCTCAAACATAAAATCCAAGTGAATAAATCCTGAATTATTGATATTTGTCCATAAACTACAGTGTCACAGGTTTGCTCAGTCCTTATGAGATAAACAGTGTTTTTGTAGCTTTAGCGATCTTTTTTTTTCACTCTGACAAACGCAGAGCTGTTCAGGGGCAGTTAGCGCCATCTACTGGAGCAAGTGTGTCAGTTAACTGTCAAAGACGTCCCACTCGGTTAAGCCATTAGTCACGATTAACCAGTTAATTAATTAACCATGAACATCTCTAGTACTTGTCGATCTTAATGCCATAGAATTACACAAAAAATATGATTACGAGCAAAACATGCAGGGTATAAAATTGTCACATACAGCCACTTTCTAACAAAAAAAAAAAAAAAAGAATTTACAGTTTTATAGTTTATTATTGAAAACATAGAACGAATCACTCAATGTCTCCTTTAATCTGCGCTCTTACTTTCCTCCACTGACCTTTGCCTCTTTCTTCAGCAGTGATTTCTTTACGTCACTGCTCTGGTTTGACGTTAGCTCATGCAAATGCAGTCATGCTAACGGCTAATGGCTGCAGCTGCACCTGCTTCTACAAAGTGATCAGACTGAGAGAGACTTTGCATGAGTCGACACAAACACCATTTATCTCTCCGTTCACATTTACACAAGGTTTTGACTTTGGTTGTTTGACCTGCTGTTGAGGAAGTCGCTCCTTCATAGTGTGAAGTTAAAAGTGATGGGACAGTTTTATTTTGGGACAATTCTATTTCTTTGTCTCGATATGGGTCACGGTTCCAATATGCTTCAGTCTACACCTGGTCAAATAGTTTTTTATGTCATTATGTTGTTAATTATGTCATTGTTATGTTGTTTTGTTCTTCTTAGTGTGACCAAACAATAATGTAATATACTAGGCCTCACAAGAACAATCCTTCTGGGAATAAGCTGCTGTTTATTCCTCTGACTGAGAAATTACATCAACCCTTTTCACACGTAAACGACAACGCGTATCGATATAGGGAGGCGTATCGAGATATTTCAAATCATAAAATTTACACTCATGAACCTGGACTGCTGTTTTAAGGCTGAACCTGAACAGTGACTTATGTGTAAGACACTTGTATTAACATAAAGAGCAGTTTGAAAATACTTATTGTTATTGTTCATAATCAAATTTACATTTCTGACACGGATTTTAGAGACGGCTGTACTCAAAAACAGTTTTTACAACTAGATACAAAACTTTAAGTTGTTTTTTTTTTAATCATATCGTGAATAAAAAATAAATATCAATGTATTACATTTTTTTCCTGCATGATTAAAAATATCAATTTGTCAGATTTTTATGATTTTTTTTTAAATGTATCTTGATATGTGACATATTGAAATTATATCAAGATATATACAGTATCTGAATATGAATCGTATTGTGACCTCTGTATCGGGATACGAATCGTATCGGAAGGCTCTTAATAAACTCTCCTACTCAGCCCTGGTCTTTTAAGGCAAGGCAAATTTATTTGTATAGCACAATTCATACACAAAGCAATTCAAAGTGCTTTACAAGGCAGGAAAATATACAGTTACATCAATAATTACAATACAACATGATTAAAAATATATAAATAATCAGCATAAAACTTACTTTAAAAGAAGTAAAGAAAAAAAGAGTGCAGACAAAGCATTTCAGTCATATGCACAGATAAAAAGACATGTTTTCAGCCGAGATTTAAACATTGTCACAGTAGAAGCCTGTCTTACATCATCTGGAAAACTGTTCCAGATCTTAGCTGCAAACGCTGATTCCCCATGTTTAGTCCTGACTTTGGTCCATGTTTAGTCCTGACTTTGCTCCATGTTTAGTCCTGACTCTGGTCCACGTTTAGTCCTGACTTTGCTCCATGTTTAGTCCTGACTCTGGGCACCAGCAGGAGGCCGGTCCCTGAGGTCCTCAGAGTCCGAGATGGTTCATAACGCACTAACATGTCAGAGATGTACTTTGGTGCTAGTCCATGGAGAGACTTAAACACAAGCAAAGCTGTTTTAAAGTCTATTCTCTGAGCCACTGGAAGCCAGTGCAAAGACCTAAGCACAGGACTTTACTTTTCCAGAACTTGATTAGCTTTGTTTAAAAAGCGTTTGTGGTTGGAGTTTAGTAACCTGGCTCACTCCAGAGTGAATGAGCATCACTTTGCATTGACTTCTGCACATAATTGATCTGAACAAGCTCTCGTTGGGAAGCGAGTTTTTGCCAATCACAGTAAAAGTATCATAAAGGCTCTTGCCGTATCCAGTTGGAGAAATGCACAAACATCTTTCCCAAAGTGCTTCTTCTTGCTTTTTTTTTGTATGTATTAAAACAGCTAATTTAGGTCACATCTGTGTCACTTATTGTGTAGGTAACAACTTAACAACTTGATATGAATGCATTTTCAAACATTATGAGATTTTTAGGTCGTATCAGCCAGCTCCGTCCAATTAAAGGCACAACCAGAATATCGGCTGAAAATATCATAGAGCCAATTCACAAACAGCAAAAGTTTATGGTTCAGTGTATTGCTAAAAACAAGTGCTTATAGTTCTGTATGTTTAATGTTTTCAAAGAGAAAGCCCTGTGCAGAGGGAGGTAATCCTGCTTCACTTGGATCTGAAACACATGTTCTAAGCCGTAATGTAATCAGTAAAGGTGAGAGTTGAGTTAGACAGATTCAAATATACTTTTAAGGCTCTGTATACATGTCCAAGTGTAAAACATGTATCGGGTTTGTGTTTGTTGCGTGCGTCTCAGCGGTCATCATCAGTGGAGCAGAAACGAAGCTTCTCTTGAATTATGAATCGACTTGAGCCCATCTGAGTCTGATTTCAGATTCACAACACGACTCGAGAAGAAGTGCATTAATGTATTCACACTGTATGGATCTGTAATATTACACTGAGTTTGCATGCAGTGTTGGGTAGAATACTTTGAAAATGTATTTCGTTACAGAATACTGAATACTTGGTCAGAAAAGTATTCTGTATTGTATTCCGTTACTTGGCAATTTTTTGTACTGTATTCTGAATACTTGGAATACTTTTTATATTGAAACGCAAATTAGGTGTTAATTTTAACTTCTAAATTACAAAGTGTTCGTGATTCTTAGTAATGCTAGTAATGCATCTCCGCGTTAATACTTTGTATAACAACTAATAACTCAGCGCTGTTTAAATCGCACTCACCGGAGCCGAGAGGAGGAGTTTACTTCAGATTTCCACGCCTGTGCTCATCGCGGTGTTTAGTCCAACAACAGTTCATTCATGTGTCGTCCGTGAGCTTCAGAGCAGGTTCCAGTGTCACAAATCCTTTGCTAACAGTCCGGTGTGGTGCACTTGTTGTGAACGAATAGTCAAAATTTTCATTGTGAAAACAAACTGTTTCTCTTTGAAAAACGAATCCCGTCCGTAGTTAAATATGAACAATCCAAACGCTGCGTCTTCTCTTTGTTTATCGTAAATAAAGTCCCGAAAAAGTTAAGCAGAATCAACAAAGCCATCAACAAACTTCTAATGTACCTGTCTATAAAGAGGCAATCTGATTAGTCAGTCTGTCTGCAGGCAGCGAATGGCCCCTATACAACGCCAGATCTGATTGGACACTGTTATTTCTGTGCCCCTGAAGCACTGTGTGGAGTAGTGCGGGCGGCACAGACTGACAGCGCGTCAAGCTGCTGCTGTGAAAACATTACGCATTAGTTTTTTGTGGTGTTTTTAACAATGGGTCTACATTTATTTTGCATGCAATGTATTCCATTGGTTTTATAAAAGTAACCGTATTCTGAATACCTCGTTTGAAAGCCGTACTGTAACGGAATACAAGTACTCATAAAATGTATTCAGAATACGTAACGGCGGTACATGTATTCTGTTACTCCCCAACACTGTTTGCATGTGACACCTGCAGCAAAAGAAGTCTGTCTGTCTCTGTCTCATCAGCTTAAGGGAAATATGATTTCATGCTGGTTTTTCTTGCAGAAAGTGACTTGGGGACAACCAAACTGGACAAAAGCGACAGTAATATTACAGTGAGAGGAGGAAGTGGGGTCGCTGAGTGCAGAGACTGGACGCCCCTCCCTCCCTCGTGCCCCCCTCGTCTTGCCCCGGGGCACGTCTGCATTAAAGGGGTCGCATCAGCCCTGTAACAGTGTAACAGAGCATGAGGTCATCGCACACAAAAGCACCGGCTCTTTGTCTCCGTTTATCAATACGATTATATATGTCACTGTCAGATTTGTAATACTAACAAACTAAAAAGGACAGAATAATAAATACAAATCATTTAAAGAACACACATTATACCAACTTGACTTTTTGAGTTTTAAATACTGTTCTACAGGGTTGTACAGTCATGGAAAACCTGTAAAAGTCATGGAAAATGAAAATCCAATTTCCAGGCCCTGGAAGCTGCAGCTGCTGTGCGTGTCCTGTCTGTACTTTGGCCTAAAGCGCTCCACGCTCTGATCTACCGGAATAATTATCCGCGATTCATCTAAATTGTTCACATTCTAGTTTTTAAGAAAAGGCATTACACGCGAGCACACGTGGCACCGCTAGCCCGATACGATGTTATATAGTCCTTTTTATGTCTACATGCGTAAAGTTGGGAAGGGTTATCGCGCGTGTCCTATCACGAATTAGCCAATCACATGGCTTCATGCAGTAACTGCTTTGGCCTGTGGACAGAACAGACTCTAGACTCTATATTAAGTTAGTTCAGTAGATAACCACACATTTTATTCAAATGCCTTTTAATTAGGTATAAAAATGTCACAGAAATGTCAAAATTAAAAAAAAAAATTTAAATATTAAAGTCCTTTTAGAAGGGTTCTATAATCTGTAGCTGTATTAAAAGAAAAGCTTTGAAATTACGTCACAAATGACATACTTTCATATCTTACAGCTATATATTTATTTATTTTTTAATCTATCTGATTAAATGAGAAGAAATTCGTGACGATTCCCAAAACAGTTAGTCTGGAGCCCTGAACAATACTCCGAGTTGGAATAATTTGCATTGACACAGTCCCACTCTTGTTTGGCTATTACATATAGAAAAAGCACAAGCTATATAGAGTTCCTGTTGTAATGGGCTATATTATAGCTGAAACTGTGAAATTAATATATTTGGAACTTAAGTTAATGAAATCAAATACTGTATTTAAGCATAATGGATGTGTGAATAAGTCGTGTGAATAGGTCATGGAAATGTTGACAATTGTTTTGGAAAAGTCATGGAAAATCATAAAATACAATCTGGTTCTAACGTCACTTCCCCGTCACAACACAGCTGCAGTTCCTTGTTGTAAAACTGAAAAATGCTACATCTCCAAACGTCCAAAGTGTAAATGTCACAAACAATGCAAATAACATAACATTTGCCCTTTAAAATAAAATGCATCCATGTTTTTGATTATTGCCTCGGGAAACAGAGGGTCTAATGGTTTCACTTTCACATCGGTAAACACCACGAGCGGCTTCCTTCGTATTAAAAGACCATTCCGACTCAGCCAAAGCCCTGGAGATTTTAGGATTTGGAATTCATTGGCTGATCTTATGCATAATTAAACTAAACCCCTCCTTCAGACCGACCCCTCATGGCTGCAGGACTAAACCTCTTCTACACTCACTCTCTCTGTTTCTCTCTGATGATGTCATAAGGCAGGAGGAGAGCAAGAGGCAGTTTTGTATATATATTAATAACATTGTACTTTGAACTTATTAAATGTAGCATATATTTTTTGGGGTAGCAGAGTGGTTAGAGCTCTGGCTTCCCAATAAGGAGGTTGTGGGTTCGACTCACGGGTCGGACCATATCGACATCTCACGATCAGTGTTGGGCAAGTTCCTTCAAAAAAGTAATTAGTTATAGTTACTAGTTACTTCTCCAAAAAGTAATTTAGTTAGTAATTGCGTTACTGAGTGATAAAAGTAACTAATTATTAGACAAAGTATTACAACTCAATTACTGACAAAAATGAAATAATAAATACGTTTTACTATCCTATAGTCAATCTTATTGAAAATCATCTAAATCAAACAGCAGCAGCGTTAACAGTTTTCTCCTCCAGACACTATGAACGGTCCCGACTTGGGATGCACCAATCCAGCTTTTTCAGTTCTGATATCGATCCCGATATTTGGCTTTAACTATCTGCCGATACTCGATATCAACCGGTACCAGTTAAAGGACTGAAATTGCTTCTTTTTCTTGTAAAAACTTAATACATTTGGCCATATTGTGTTATTTAACTGAGGTTTATAGTGCAATCACAACTTAACAACTTAATCTGAATAAAATGACCAATATATGAAACGTTATGGATCAACACCAGCCTGTAAAAGAGTCTCATTATGTCCAAAACTATGATATCGGCTGAACCGATATCATGGTGCCGATACCCGATCCAGCAAGATGTCCTGTATCGGCGCCGATATCCGATCCAGGTATCGGATCGGTGCATCCCTAGTCCCGACAACACAACAACGCAAACCAAACCTGCCTCGTGCAGCAGAAACAGCTCAAACAGCACAAGACCCAAACACGCGGACATTAGAACATAATAAACATCTGCACGCAACAAAACAGAGTTGAACCGCGGCCAAAAAGCCGATGAAATTAACGGCACTTAGAAGAGAAGTTACCTGTATCCACTGTGACTTTGTCGTCTGTTTTCATTTCCATGTGAGTAAAATAGCGCAAAATAACAAAAAATCCCCTTAAACCGCACTAGTTGAGCAATTTCCTCGTTGTGTTTTAGAAAGTGAGCGGAGGAAGCTTGTGTCGCGATCAACCAATCAGAATGTCAGAAAAGTCACTACACCCACCCAACGCTGCTTCTGATTGGTTACTATTGTCATTTAAACCAATCAGCGCCTCTTCTCCATCTCTAGCTTCTTTTATTTCCCAAAACAAACGGTCAGCTGCTCTCATGACTTCTCTGAATGAGACGACAGCGGCTCTGATCACAGGGAATATCGAGCCGCGTTACATGGACAGTAACTATAACGACGTACCACTGACGGGAAAGTAATTAATTAGATTACACGTTACTCATCAAAATAACGCCGTTACACCAACACTGCTCTTTCTGGGTGGAGTTTGCATGTTCTCCCCGTGTCACTGTGGGTTTCTTCGGTTTCCTCCAAAAACATGCATGTTTATGTTAACTGGGCAGCACTTTAAATTTCTCCTGTGACTGAATGAGAGAGTAAATGTTTGTCTGTCTGACTCTGCGATGAGTTTGCCACTGTCCACGGTGTTCCCCGCCTAAGGCCCAAAGTTACTGGGATAGGCTCCAGTCACCTGCAACCCTGTAATGAGATTAAGCGGTAGAAAATAAATGAAAGATGACAATTTTCAGTCAGTCTTTCAGTCAGTCTTCCAGTATTAATATTTGTCAAATGATTAACTATTGTGGCATTTATAATCAAAGCTAATGTAATCAAGACCTCACTAATAGAGACCAAGACGTTTCTGAGACCACAGACTCCCAAGACAGAGACGAGACCATTGAGATAAAAATAAGACCATCTTTGTAATTCTATACAATTATCAGTGTCTACATGATCTTATTGTGCACGGTGCAGGGCTTATAATGCTACGTTCACACCAGA
The DNA here is from genome assembly GCA_038363315.1 of Mugilogobius chulae. Lineage (NCBI taxonomy): Eukaryota > Metazoa > Chordata > Actinopteri > Gobiiformes > Gobiidae > Mugilogobius > Mugilogobius chulae. The sequence goes on from CM076414.1 coordinate 20,310,741, forward strand.
CAGCTTATTTGCGTCAAAAGTCTGGGACGAGACCAAGACCTTAAAAACGACTACACTAGTCAAAGCCTTGTCCCGTCAGATCTCAGGAGCTAAGCAGGTTGGGCCTGGGAAGTACTTGGATGGGAGACTGCTGGAACCTCAGGAGCCACACTGGGACGAATAGTTGCGTCTTTAAACAAGACACTTCACCTAGAGATGCACCGATCCGAATCTGAGATCGAATATCGGTGCCGATCCAGGAAATTTTGCTGGATCAAGTATCGGCTCCATAATATCGGTTCAGCCGATATCCTCGTTGTGTTTAATTGGACATAATGAGTCTGATTTATAGGCTGATGTTGAGTCAGAATGTCTCATAATGTTTGACATTTTATTCTTTCTCTCTCTCTTTCTTTATCTCTTTTTCTTTTTCTCTCTTCTCACTCTCTTCTCTTTCTCCTTTCTTTCTCTTTCTTCTCTCTAATTCTCTCTTCTCTCTACTTCTCTGTCTTCTCTTCTTTCTTTCTTTCTCTCTCTCCTCGCGCTCTCTCTTTCCATTTCTATCTCTCTTTCTTCTCTTCTCTCTCTCCTCTCACTCTCTCTCTTTCTCTCTCTCTTTCTCCTCTTGCTTTCCCTCTATTTCTCTCTTTCTCTTTCTTCTCTCTATTTCTCTGTCTTCTTTCTCTCTTTCTCTTCTCTTTTTCTCTCTCTCCTCACGCTCTCTTTCTTTCTCTCTCCTCTCATTCTCCCTCCCTCTCTTTCTCTCTCTCTTTCTCTCTCTTCTCTCTCTCTCTCTCTTCTCTTTCTCTCTCTTTCTCTCTCTTCTCTTCTTTTCTCCTCTTTCTCTTTCTCTCTTTCTCTTCTCTTTTCTTTCTCTCTCTCTTCTCTTTCTTCTTCTCCTCTCTTCTCTCTTCCTCTTCTCTCTCTCTTCTCTCTCTCTCTCTTTCTTCTTCTTTTCTCTTCTTTCTCTCTTCTTCTCTCTTTCTCTCTCTCTCTCTTTCTCTCTCTCTCTTTCTCTTCTCTCTTTTCTCCTCTTTCTCTCCTCTGTCTCTCTTTCTCCTCTCCTCTCTCTCTCTCTCTCTCTCTCTCTCTCTCTCTCTCTCTCTCTCTTCTTCTATTCAGTTATTTTCACTTTAATATATTCTCCCAAACTTTGTTGTATTGGCTCAGACTGGCGTTCGTTCTCTCTTTTACATATATCGATTCTGATCTGCTTAAATGTGCAAACGCAGCAGCAAACTGTGGTGTTTCCTGTTAATTAGCATTTGTGCGCGGCCCCCTGTGGTTTGTGCGCGCGAGGGAAGCAGACGAGCCTCTTAAATGATCCCGGGCTTAGTTTAATGATTTCTGCGACGCTAAACTGAGATTACAGAGGAACAGACAGAGAGACTGAAAGGAAATATGGAGAAAACACCTCCTTGACTCTTCTGTGTGTCAAGAAGAATTTGATTTTGAGTTTGATACATTAAGATAAGATTAGATAATACTTTATTGATCCCTCGAGAGGGAAATTCATTCTCTGCATTTGACCCATCCTGCAGAGCCTCTGGGGCGTCTGTCAGGAGCAGTGAGCTGCCGCTGAACGACGCTCGGGGACAATCTCCATGATGTTGTGCTTGGCTTCGTCAGGGCCTTAGCTGGAGGAGCAGGTGCAGTTGGAGGTGGAAACCGGAGTGAGAGACAGATGACAGTCAGGTGCAGGTGGAGCAAGTAGATTCTGTAGACACATCACAGTCAGGTCCATGAGGAGCAGGTGAACTTGTTGTTTCTGTCGGTGATCAGACCATCTACACAAAATCTTCCTCTGCAAAAGCTTCGGCTGCAGCAGATGTAAAAGTTTTGTAGCATTTCAAAAGTCCAAAGCCAGCAAAGTTAGCTTTCATAACTTCATGTACCATCTCCATGGTTACAAGACAAACAAACAACTCCATTTACAGGATCCTAACTTGTGTCTGTTGAACATCACAGGGTGGATGAAATCACAAGAATCAAACTATTTTCACTGCAACGTCCTCTTCTGCTTCAGGTGTGAAAGTCTGACATTTTAAAAGTCCAAAGCTAGCGTAGGTAGCATTAGCATTAGCTTGGTCTCCATGGTTACGTGAAAAACAGATGTCTCCCTTTCACAAACATGACAGTACTTATCTCATGTTTGTTGAACATCAGAGGCCACACGTCTTAGTTGGTTGAAGTCCACAGTTGTCTTGCCAAAAACTGAGCTAAAAACCCAAAAAGTTTCAAAAAGTGCTCAGTGCCTCCAGAGAGACAACAAGAGAGCAGCCAACCACTCCGATTCAAAAGATGCAAAAAGCCATTGTTTGATTATTTGTTTAATTTGGATAGGAAAAGAATCATTCTTATCTCATCATTTACCAAATATTTATTGATTTTTTATTCTTTGCCCTCGAAACAAGTAAATGTTTTTGCATTAAGACACCTTTATTCATATGTTATTTAGACATAGTTTAGTCTGATTTCATTTATTTTCTGTCTACGTCACTTTTCTCCAAAGTGCGCATGTTTTACGCAGAAAGAGTTGCTCTCCATCTGCTTAGCTGGGGAAACTTTTTTGAATAAAACAACTAAACTAGACGAGAGCAGCTGCTTGGATCAGGTCTGAACCGGTCTGACAGACGTCTGTCTCCTGAAGCTTGAGGCAGTGTTTTTATCGCCGTTTTCTCACCTGAATGTAACTTTTAAGGGTCGTAGTATAGGGATGCACCGATCCAGTATAGGAACTGAAATAGATTTTTTAGTCTATGAAAACATAATAAATTTGGTCATATTATGTGGTGTAACTGTTATTTAAAGTACAAATAATTACTTAACAACGTAATCTGAACAAAAAACCCATTTTTATGAGACATTCTGGATCAACACCAGCCAGTAAATTAATCTTACTATGTCCAATTCATTGCAAAACCTTGATATCGGCACAAGTCTCCCTTTTTCTCGTTTATTAACTCTTTGTTTCTATGTTTAAATGAGAACATTTGAAAAGTCAGTCTTGTTTGAGTTTGTGAGCAGAGCCTTGTAAAAGAGGAGAGTTATGTGGTTTAAATCCCTTTGACCCAGTGGCCTGCTCCGCTGAGTCTGAGCACATCTGTGACCGAACATGTGCACAGGCCGCTGTCATGTCTGCTCCGCTCTGCACTGCAAAAACACAAACTCTCTCCTTATGTACAGTACTGTGCAACAAAGCAGTATGTATGAGTGGAAAAGATCGGACGAGTTGAAAGAAAGAACACCAGAAGGAGTGGGAAAAGGAGACATTAGGAAGACTCACCAGAACACAAAAAGAAAAGGCAGAAAAAGAACCTGCACATGTTTGCATCAGGCTTGTTTGTTACTAAATGGCAAAAATAGAAAAGATCTCCAAGTTCTTTCCACTTCTGTATTGTTTTTTCTCAAATCAAGACCGATCTAGTCATGTCTGGTTGTTTTATCTCCTGTGAGCTTCAGTTTTTGCAGTGTGTAGACGGCGGGTGGCGCTAGGATGATCTCAGTGTGAAATGTGCTCGGACAGCTGCACAGATCCAGGCTGCGTGTGGGTCTTTCTGCCCGATGACAAAGCAAGCCTACTAGGGCTGCACGATGCATGCGTTCAGTTAATGACACTGTTAAAGTGGTGTGCATTTAATCAGCGCTATGTTCTGCAGCAAGACAGTGATAATTGCTTGGTAATTTTATTAACCCTAGAGCACTATCGCCGGGTGAATTTCACCCGAGCAAATGTATTTACACGATTTTCAATATGTTACATTTTTCTGAGTGTCTGAGAGTCCCTGGGTAGCTTCACCATTGTTTTTTACTTCTATGAAGGTGTGGGTGTTTCCCTGCCCCAAAGCCCACTTTTTCCTACAGGCTTGTTTTCGGGTGATTTTCACCCAGCGAAAGTGAAAGAGGGTAATGTACGTTTTGGGTGGATTTCACCCGGTGATAGTGTTAGTGTTTAAAATCAAGCGATCCTGCCACATGTCAAGGTTGGCAACATTCAGACTCACCATATTTTCACCATATTTACTGTCCCTCGTCAACTCCAGCTGTCATTCTGTTGCAGGATTAGTGTCTCTGACATCTCAGCCAGTGAGTAACACAGGTTTGCTTTTGGGTGATTTTCACTCGGCAATAGTGATGGAGGGTAATGTACTTTTACTTATTTTTTTTTTTTTTGCCAAAAGTTACATTATGTAGTTAGCTATTTATATGAATTATGAATATATATCACAAAGTGGTGTTTTCAAAGTGAATTGTTATGGTGAAAATAATATTTTAATCAAGTGGTCAATTTTACACAATGAAGAAATACCAAGTTTTTGTTCCTCTCTCCTGTAGTTGTGTGTGTCCAGGAGTCTGTGCCTTCACCAGGGAAGTCTCACATGTCTCAGGAATGAGTCGACCAAAGATCAAGTTTCCTGTATCAGTATTTTTTTTTTTAGGAATTTTTTGTTCTCAAAATCCAAATTTTTCAGTAATTTTTGAGCATATTTGTAGGATCTTCCTATATTTTTATTTTCCATTTTGTTACACATATCATAGTTGAAAATAAAAGAAAACCACTGTAATTTATCAAGTGTTGTCATATTTTGATCTATTTTTTATGAAAAAAAAAAAATCGGCGTATGGTCCTGCTTACACTGTTCGTTTCCTCTCTATTGTTGAACATGATCTAATCTCCTTTCCTCCTCTGTGTGCTGCAGGTTTGGGCGATGGGGGGATCCAAGAGTAAGTCTAAGGACTCGGGCCAGCGGACTCGCAGCCTGGACGGACCTGGACTGGGCTCCGGGACGGGACACGGCTCCGCACAGACCAGCGTCGTCCCGAACCGGAGTCCCACCATCGACGGAGGCCTCAGCAGCTCGCAGCACCTCAGCGGGACGTCCGAGATCAAACTGTTCGGAGGAGTGGACACCAACAACATGACCTCGCCCAACAGGTGCACCATCGCAGGTGAGAGGGCCGGACTAATGGAGCTTTATCTCTCTCTGTCTCTCTCTCTTTCCTTCCTTCATTTCTTTTTGTCTCTTCTCTCCTTCATTTTTTTCTCTCTATAATCTCTCTCTCTCTCTCTCTCATTTCTCTCATCCCCCTTTCTCTTTCTCACTCTCACTTCATTCTCTATCCATTCTGACACCCCTCTCTCTCCTTCATTTGTCTCTCTCGCCCACATTTTCCGCCCCCCTTTCTCATTCTTTTTCCTCTCGCTCCACCCTCTCTCTCTCTCCCTCCCCTTTTTCTCTTCATTCTCTATCTGTCTGTTTGTCTTTCTCTCTCTTCTCTCTTTTCTCTTTCTTTTTCTCTTCTTCTCTCTCTCTCTCTTCTCTCTCTCTCTATCTCATTTCTTTCTCTCTCTCTTTCTTCTCTCTCCCCCCTCTGTTTCTCTTTGCTTTCTCACTCTCTCTCTCTCTCTCTCTCCCGTTTTCTCTTTCTTTCTTCTCTCTCTTTCCCCCCTCTCTATTTCTCTTTTCTATCTCTTTCTTCTCTCTTCTCTCTTTCATTCCTTCTTTCTCTCTTTGTCTCTCTCTCTCCATCTCTCACTACTCTCTCTTTCCCCCTCTGTCTCGCTCTTTCTCTCTATTCTCTCCCTTTCTGTCTCTATTCACTCTCTCTATCTATTGCCCCTGTAATTTCTTTCTCTCTCTCTGTATTCTCTCTCTTTTGCTTTTTTTCTATTCTCTCTCTCTCTCCCCTCTCTGTCTCTCTCTTTCTCTCTCTCTCTCTCTGTCTCTCTCTCTCTCTCTCTCTCTTTTCTTTTTAATAACTGCTGCCTTGGCTGAAACTCTGAAGCAGTGACCCACACTCAACTATAAAACAGACAAAGTGCTGAAGTCGCTGAGCAGGAGGAATCTCTCTCTCTCTCTCTCTCTCTCTCTCTCTCTCTCTCTCTCTCTCCCTCTCTCTCTCTCTCTCTCTCTCTCTCTCTTGTGCAGTGTAATAATTAGTCGGGTCATTAGGAGCAAATAAGGTGAAATTAAAGAAACACATTTAGATCCATTAGTCTGCTCTACACAGTCAAGGCTTTTTTTGCACTCTGAGCTGCATTTCTTGGAAAAAGGTTACATTTTCATAAAGGCAACACAACAAACATTTGTCCAGGAGTTTGGGAACACAAAGTTTTAGGCACAATTGTTGTTTTGGGGCGTCTTTCACTCCAGTGTGATGCTGCTGCTCACAGACAGGATGTGAAAGAGTCACACCAGGCTCACACTGCCTCCAGTCCAGATCCTGATTCGTCGGAGTCCGGTGGCCACTCACACTGCGACCAGAGTATGCATGCGTATGTACGGACACTGTCGGCATCGTGAGACCACGAGTTCACAGGGGTTCACGCTCAACTTGGGACTTCACACGATCACTGACACATGTACACTATATAACCAAAAGTATTGTCTCACCCATTCAAATGATCAGAATCAGGTGTCCTAATCACTTGGCCTGGCCACAGGTGTATAAAGTCAAGCACTCAGGCTGCAGACTGTGAAACGAGACATTTGTGAAAGAATGGGCCGCTCTCAGGAGCTCAGTGAATTCCAGCGTGGAACTGTCGTAGGAGCCACCTGTTCAACAAATCCAGTCGTGAAATTTCCTCGCTCCTAAATATTCCACAGTCAACTGTCAGCTCTATTATAACAAAATGGAAGCGTTTGGGAACAACAGCAACACAGCCACGAAGTTAGGAATGGGATGGCACTTCAGTTCATAGTCTGAGTAAAGGCAGGTGAGCCAATACTTTGGTAATATAGTGTATATGTAAATAAAGATCACTTGCACCGACTTGCGTTTTGGGCTTATTTCACGTCACTTCATTTTCTGTTTGATTTTTCGCCCACACAATGAATAAGCAGGGGACGTTTATTTTCATCCTCTGTGTTGTTTACTCGTGTATATGTCCAGAACTTTGGCGTATTTGTATTAATAGTAGTAGCATAATATGATTCTATTTTGAAAACTACAGGATTCACTTCTCCCACGTTCGCTTGGTTTTCCGTTCGTCGTGTCGTGTTTTCACAACTTCACCAAAAAGTTCCTTCCAACGGAAAAGAGGCTCACCGGACCAGATGGGTTGCCTCTAGACGTCGGGCCAGAGTACAGACTGGCTGTTAGAACTACAGACGTCCCCCCACTGACATGTCCCTCATTGTTCGGCGCAGAGCAACACAGAGGAACCACTGACACAGTAATAAATAAATAAAGATTTAGACTGTTGACTAATATACTCTTTGTCGGAAATTCGGGGGCCTCAAACTGAAGAGATCTCCAAGAATGTTTGCTCCGCCACTGAGTCTCGTTTGAACAGAAACATAATCTGTAGAAGGCATGGGATTAATCAAGATTTATTTTGTGTAATATCTCACGATCTTTTGGGAAGCTACTAGAATACGATTGATCTAAAGGTTTGAACAGTCGACCAAAGTCTGTCTGTAAAATAATCAGCTGCAGAATATCATTACGACAATTCAGATCTCGTATTACCTCCATGTTTAATGTGGTACTGTATATCACCCAAACTATGACGCGACCCCACCCTACTGTAAAGTAAATAATTGAATGTTTTTCTAAATTATTCATGTGTTTTTCAGGAGGAGTGACGACGTTCGTGGCTCTGTACGATTATGAGTCCAGAACGGCCTCAGACTTGAGCTTCAGGAAAGGAGAGCGTCTGCAGATCGTCAACAACATGTGAGAAAATACACAACCATTTTTATAATAATAACTCTGTCTGTAAAAGAACTCTACTGTCCTCTTAATAAAAACTGTACTGTCCCTTTAAATAATCTCTGCTGTCCCTTTAAAGATGACCTAATGTGTTTTCTATGTATTCAGTAAGAAACTAAAACACACAACAGTTCATTGTAAAACACAAAAATTATAAAAAATTGACCAAAGAAAGGCATAACCAGGATATCGGCTGAACCAGTATTGAACCAATAACCGATATATGACATTTTCGTGGATCGCCGCTGATATTTGACCTCAGTAGTGATGGACAAAATGAACGAGGCTTCAGCACACGCTTCGAGCTTTTCTGGGTCGGAGCAGAGTGAAGCTTGTGTTGTTTTGAGGGAGTGACGTCATCAGAGCGTAATGAAGCGCCTTTTGACTGAAGTGGTTCAGAAAGAGGTTCATTCGGTCGAGTTATGTTGAAGCAAAAGGATGACCTCATGATCCACAGCAGAGACCTGGACTGGTTCATGTTGGACCTAGTTTTACGATTGATTAAGACTCTCAAAAGAAAAAACAAGTTTAGACCCTGTTTATCAGTAAAGACTCTGGCGTGTATTTATGGATGGATATATTTTGGAGAGAAGCATGCGAGGGTCACTATAGCGCAACAAGCTGAGCGTCTGCTTGGAGAGTAATGATGCGTTCACACATAACGCGACCACGTGAACGATTTCAATGCTCAACCTTTGTGGAGGGGCGTTGACGCGCGACTCAAGTGGCGCAACACATGTAGTGTATGTGTGACCAACATCTGAAGATCTGAGTTACAGTGGCTCAAAACGACCAGAACTCCAGCTTTAAACATGATCAGACTTTTGATTTAATAACTTATTCTAATCAAAAGCTGCAGAGACATAAAAAACAGAGACCATGTGACTGGGACTTACCCAGTGGCTCCACAAAGGAAAAAAAAACAACAACTCGTAAAACACAAGTTTATTTTGACCCTAAAAATTAACTTTGTAAACAAATGGACTTCATGTTCATTGCAAAACAAACGTAACTTCCCCAATAAAACCAGAATCATATTGTGTCATTTCTACCAGTGTTTTAGCTTGTAAAGAAAGGGTGTCAAACTCCTTTTGACAAAAGGCCATATTGGCAACCTGGTTGTCCTTGAAGGGCCGATTGTAACTAAAAAATAACCTTACTAATATTTAACATACTATATAATAGTCTCTGTATTTGTCAGTTACTGAATAAACATCCACATTAGTCTAAAAATGACTTAATCTAATGAAATAATTTGTCTTAAACTTAAAGAGTAAGACACCCAGATTGGTCCTGGCACACATATAAGATGTATATATTTATGTAAACCTTATAATGAATGAATGAATGTTTTTATTTGAGTTGGTACAATCATATAGTCAGACAAGCAAACAGACATTTACATCCAAGTTTGCCTAAAGCTCAAAAGGAGCAAGCAGAAGTACAAGTACTTATAGCTTGCCCCCAGAGTTGTACATAAGACAATATATCTTGTTGATTCCTGACAAATACAATAATCTAATAAATAACCAATCAATAATTGTCATAGCAGTTTACCAGTATGTCTTGCTTTGTGGTCTTTGTGCTATTATTAAACATCTAGAACTATAAGACCTTATAAGGGCAGCATAAAATGATGTGAAGGGCTGCATCTGGCCCCTGGGCCTTGTGTTTGACACATGTAAAGCATCAGTTCCCCATCTGGGACTCATACCTGGGTTTCCCAACCCAAAATAGTTTTTCTTTCTTTCTGCACTAATGACTGACAAACTAAAGATTAAATAGTGTTTGTTTTCAGTTTTAAAACAATAATGAAGGTAGGATTATAAAAAACATATGTTTCAGCCGCTGTACAAGCCTGGGATCGAACTCACGCAGCCACTGTCTCTTCACATCAGAGTCTTGTGCATTATCCACTCGACCACCTGACAGCAGACAGACAGCAGACTGTAGTTGCATAAACGCGCTGCAATTAACACTTAAAAGCTGGAAGTTGGTCGCGTTTCAGGACAAGCGACCGCGAAATGTGAACGCACCAAAAAGGATTAAGACTCGCTCAAACATGAATTTAATGTGTTGTATATGTGTGTCTGAATGTTACTTTAGAAATGAAAAAAATAGATGAAGTGCAAGTGTTTTTTTTTTGTTTTTTTTTTTTCAATAAAATCAGCATTTATTTGTTCATGACAGTTTCATTTTACATGGATTACATTTTTTTTACCACAAGGCAGCGCAGAGGAACAAACAAACACTTTGGCGAAGCATCGACTCATGTTTCGGTTCACTTTGCTAATCGTTCAAGTATAAACTGAAGCTTCATTTGTCCGTCACTAGATCCCAGTATCAGATCAAACACAAAATGCACAGTTCAGATGTTAGATTTGTCGATCGTACTCTTGTCTCCTCTAGTCCTGTGTGGGTCTGTGTGGGTTCACTGGAGCATGTGGCCTCGGAGCCGCTCCTGGTGCTGACCTAGAAGGCAGAAGCTGGACAATAGTGGATTATAATCTACGTCTGCCCTTAAGCAGCGGCCTCGATCATTTCTGGGTCACTCTTTTTCCCTTTTACTCCACAATAAGACACCAGCCTTAGTGTCCCGCCGTCTAAAGTACTGTCAGGGTTATTTACTATACAAATGAAAATACAATGTGACAGATTATCGCATTTTTACTTTTTTGACTTAGTTTGGTCCTTGTAGTTCATGTTTGTCATAGTTTTGCAGCGGTTTATTGCAAATTATGAGGAAACTGACAAATAAAAGTTGAAAATTACAAGAAGTAATTTGAATTGTCAATTAGTATCCCTCCACAGACAGAAACATGAGTTGGATTGAAAATAACAAACAACACTAAATTACATAGCTGAATTGAATAAATGTTTGTAATTTATCTATTTACTTTTTATTTCTTAAGTAACATTCAGACCTAAATAACAAAAAAGTCTCAAACACGTGTTGAGCCACAGTGACACTCGTGTGCCAGTATTCTTTTCTTATTTGATAAACCGGATATAAGTTTATTTTTTTCATTGAGAGTCTTTAATCAATGGTAAAACCAGGTCCAACATGAACCAGTCCATTCCTCTGCAGCACGGGTGTCCAAACTTTCATCAAATTGAGCCGCATTTTGAACCGTATATAGAGTGGAGGGCCATATAGCACATGTTTGTGAAGTTAGTCATTCAAAATGTTGGATTTTACCTCATTTTAATGAACCATTACAATTTAGAAAAGGCATTAACCATTTATTTTAGGTTTAAAACATCAAAATGTTTGTTATTTTAAAAACTACACTTTTTGTAATTTGGGTCAATCTAGCAGGAGGTCTGAGGGCCAAATAATATTGGTCCAGGGGCCGCAGTCTGGACATACCTGCTCTGAAGTGTCTCAGACTGTGGCAGCTCGTCACTAGAGTGACCGCCAACAAAAGGGAAAAAATGAGCGAGCTGTGTAGCTGAAGTTGATCAAAACCAATTAGGACCTGATTAAAATGACTTAAAACATTCTTATCCAATAAGAAGAGCTTATTTTCTTTTGGTGCAATTTCACTCTGGCTTTTTTTTTCAGCCCTACAATACAAACTTAACATCAGACAGGTTACAAAACTAAAAATCCGATATCGATTCTTTTGATGACGTCATGCACATTAATGAGGATGCTTTATATCCTTGATTTCAACTGAATTCAATGTCAATAGTGGTTCAAAATGTGCATATTCAGCCAGGACAGCAGAGGGCAGCACTGTGTCTTTAAGAAGACAATCTAATGTTAACCCTTGGCACACAAATTATTTCGTAACATTTTGTTTTTTAAGTGTATTTTAATAGTATAGATCTATAAAAACAGAATTATCAATTAATTGCAATATATAATCGTTTGTGTCAGTATCGTGATTAATCGAATCGTAAGGTGTGTATCGTGATATGAATCGAATCGCCAGATTCATGGCAATTCACACCCTTACAAGCTTCACTTCCCTCCACTGGAAAAACTGGAAGCGTGTGCCGGAGCGTCGTTCATTTCGCCCAGCAGTGCTGTCTGAGTATACTGGCCATGCAAGAACTGGGATGTTTTCAGCTTCTGAGAATTGTGTATCATGGACAGCAAACTCAACACCAGATATTGGCTGGTTTTCTGAATCACCCTTCCCAGACCCCCCAGTGAAAATGTAAATTTAAAAACTGATTATCTCAACAAAGGAGAAGTGCTCACCATCACAGATTTAGACAGATTTGTGAACAACATTTTAGTGAAGTGGTTATTTTGTGTGCGTAGAAACGGCTTTAGATCTTTGAGTTCATCTCATAACAAATGGGAGCAGTAACAAAAGTGTTGAATTGATCTTTTTCTTCAGTGTATCTTCTACTGTCTCTGTCCTTTTGTTTTACTGTTTTACTGTCTAACTCTTCTCTTTCTATTTCCTTTTTCTGCTTCTGCTTTTTACATCAGGAGGAAGGTCAACTGCAGGTTTGTGGTTTTTCTTTGTAATTATATTTTAATGTTTGAGCTCATAAACACCTGCATCAGTCACGTCCTGTCAGTCCAGTCAGGCTTTCCACCAAGAAATCAGACAATATTTGTGAAAAGCAAAGTCTTTCTTCCGTATGCTCAAGGATTTCATATTGACAATTACTTGACTACTAAGTACATGCACAGATAAATATTTAAAAGTGCTCTGTGGAAGTTTAAAAGTTAAAACCAGACTTTAGGACATTCTGAATGAGTCTAAATACATTTTATGACATATTGTGAAAAAAAAAAATACAGCTTCAGCAACATCTTTTCTATAGAAACAACTAGATCTGGTACAAGATCTAATAGTCACGATACTCTGCACACAGACACAGTCTCGGTCTTGGGAATGTTCATAAAGGGTTCAGTTGTGTATCTTTGAGCAGCTGTAGTTAAAAGTCTCCTCCACATATAGACTTGTAGAGGACATAAACATACAGAAAACAGTCTAAACTGTTTTTTTTCTTCGTATTGATAGGACAACTATTGACGGAAAAAATTAGTCAGTTAGTTAGTAAACAAACAACTTTGGGCAATAAATACAGCCTAATGTACGCAGGTCGCAGGAAGAGTGCGATTTTTTTCCACACTTAAACATAATTTAAAATGGCTCCACAAAGAGATATTTGACCCCATTGCATCTATAACCTCATAAAAAGTCCAACAGACGCTGTGTGCTTCTTCTCTGTGTGCGTCTGTGTGCTGCAGCAGAGGGAAGAGAAACCCCTGTTTTAGTGGAAAATACAAAGATTACTAATATACAACTAAAAAAGTTAGTTACTCCAACATTATTTATCTTTAAAGGACAAATAATATGCATTTTTTATGCATTGTCTATCGAACATGCTCCATGCTCCACTTTGAATGTCCTGCATCAGAACCAATAAAAACAATAGGCCTACTGTAAATTACAAATGACAGTCGAGTGTTTCCCCCATCAAAAATTACGTTTGAGACTGCAAAGGAAATTACAGATGGAAAACAAACAAGTCGATCTTTCCTAATACATGCTGCAGCTGCAGAAATGCTCAAACTGAGTCTGGATGATTTATGGACGATTTAAGATCTATCATCACAGATCAGGGACATTCAGAACAGTGTTTTGGGGGATTTGAAACATTTCTTACAGACAAAACTTCAGCAGTGTCACTGATGAAGAAGAATATTTAGAATAAGATTAAAAACTCAAAAAGTTGATTGTGCATAATATGTGTCCTTTAAAGCCATTTTAAGTCAGTTGTTATTTAATGAAATGGGAAACATATTTAAAGTAAAATGTCTAATCAATAAAAGTATTCATTAAAGATTGCTACTGCACTATAGTTTATTTAAATGATGAGGTAAACCCTGAGTCACAGTTTAACTTTTGCAGTCGTGTCACAAATGCAGCTTGACTCTCCATCAGAAGACTTGTAGATTTTCATGTGTGAAGGCTAAACTGCTCCCTCTTGTTTTGTCCTGTAATCTGACGTGACTCAGTGTCAGTAAATCCCGCTCACGCTGACACGCTGCTGACGTGTTTGTGACGTGTTTGTGACATGTTTGTGACATGTTTGTGACGTGTTTGTGTTGTGTCCACAGAGAAGGCGACTGGTGGCTGGCTCGGTCCCTCACCACCGGAGAGAGCGGATACATCCCCAGTAATTATGTGGCTCCGTCTGACTCCATCCAGGCAGAAGAGTAAAAACACTCTCTTTACTCTCTCTATCTGTGTGTCTGTAGATCTGTGTGTCTGTAGATCTGTGTGTCTGTAGATCTGTGTGTGTGTAGATCTGTGTGTCTGTAGATCTGTGTGTGTGTCTGTCTTAGAAGAAACTCATTAATCACAACTAATCATTTTTTACAACTAATTTAGTAATCAGATAACTGTTAACCCTTTTAAAAGCATCAATTCTGCACCAAGTCTTTCCAGGCTCATCGTCTCTTTCAGTGCCAGCCCTGTTCTCACTTTGACCATCCTTCCTTGTCAGGCCTTTTTGCTCATTTTAAACAATATTCACAGCTTGTTGTACATCAAATAAGACCTACAAGTGTCTACTTCCATTTAAAAACAGAATTGTTATTCTACATTATTCCGTTCTCTTTTCATAGGCATTTGAAATGCTTTGTTTTCATTAGATTTCAGCGTTTAACGGCAAACTTTTGAGATAATGTCCTTTTTCAAAAATCAAACTTTATGTCAGTGTTGTTTTCCTCTAGTCAACTTTTTGGTGAAAGAATATGAGCAACTACAATGAAACAATGTCTTTAGAATGAAAATACAAGGTTTACATGATTAAAACAATAAGGACCAGTGTGTTTTTCATCTTTAAACCAACAAAAGTTGTGTTACAGACGAGAAGGCGGCAGCACTTTTCTACTTTCTGATGCAGATTCTATAGAGGGATTTTTTGTCTATCAACACGGGCGATGCGCACACGCCCACCTGTAGAAAGAGCCGCTGCTCATAGACACAAACAGTAGAAACAAGTCGAAAAAGCTCCATTGTCAGCTAACTAAGAGTTTATCACTGTGTGAAAACAAAAGTTATGCTTCTAAATCAACATTTGTGAATGAAATTCGATCCTACAACCTTAAAAGTTACATTCGGGTGAAAAAACGACAAGGAAAAACACCGTCTCAAGTTTCAGGAGCCAGACGTCTGTCAGACCGGTTCAGACTTAATTAAAACAGCTGCTGCCGTCCCGTTTCGTTGTTTCATTCAAAGAAGTTTTCCTATGTAAACAGATGGAGAGGAGTTCTTTCTGTATAACGCATGCGCAGTCCGGCTGAAAGTGACGTCGACCGAAAATCCCTCTATAGATTCAACCTCTTTCATGGAGCATAGATTATATTGAACCCTCCAAACATGAAGAAATCCAGTAGTTTGACTTCCTCTGACACTTTTCACTCGCTCACAGAAGAGAACGTTTCTAGACTCGCTGCATGTGTCGTTCTCCTCAGAGTCCTAGTCCAGTAGAATTGTCTTTTCTTCAATTCTTCATTTTTACTCAACAATGTTTTTAGTCCAACATGTTTAGCCTGTAATCTGTTTGAAAAGAAAGTTGATCTAAAGAAGCAGCAGATCTAAAATTCTGTGTTATTCAAATCCGACAGTACTCAATGGTCTAATTTTTTCTCAAAGTGAAGCATTTGTCTTAGACTTTTTAGTGGAAATATAAAGTTTACTCATTTACAACAAAAAAATTTGTTTCTCAAACTTTAACTTACTGCACACAGACTTCAAATCTTGTCAAGTTTTTAGAGAAAATGTCGTATTTATCAGACAAAAGGTGATTACTTAAGAATCACACATGACATACTGTATGTCAAAATCTCTTTTTAATGAGAGAAAAAAACAAGTTATTTCACTTCAAAAATCTCTAGCCAGGTTAGGGATGTTCATCATGTTAAAGTATTATGTATTTATGAAAGCGTTTTCTTCTATAGCAGACAAGTATCAGTAAGAGATGGTTTATTACCTGACTAGTTTCGACGGTCACTTCGGTCTTCGTTCCGCCTCTGACGAAGACAGAAGTGACCGTCGAACCATCTCTTAACGATACTTGTCTATTATAGAATAAACGCTTTCATAAATATCTAGCCAGGTTAAAACGTAATGAAGTAAGAACATATTGTCTTGAGTTTAGCACTTGTACAGTAAAACTATCTGCAGATGAATCCAGAATTCCACAGTGTGACTTTAAGAGATGATGTCATTGCTCAGACATGCTTCGACTGTAGCTTCCGTCTTCTTCTGTAAACGTCAACGCAAACACAAAGAAAACAAAAGAAAACACGGGTCGGAACATGTCAGGGTAATTAAACCGTCTCTTAAACTATTGTCTGACGAAGTGTGTTTGACAAAAGACGAGGAGATGAATGTTTGTAATCTTCTATAGGCGTCTGTTGTGTTTCTGTCCTCGAGTCACAAAACGACTCGTGACTTGACTCATTATCCACCTCTGACAAGTCTGTGAGCTTCCATTCTTTATAGAGCTTACCTGAGAGCAAGGTTTGTGTGAAGAGTTCATCAATCAAAGACAGATTGGGTCAAAGATAGAGATTTGAATTGCCAGCTTTTAGTCTTTAGTCCATGAATTTCTACAGAGTTTTGACTTTTTATGTTTTAACCTGTTAGGTCCCAGTCCCCTTTCTTTGTGAAATCCTCAAAAAGAAAAGTACATATAAAGTGTATGTTTTCTCAGCTTGTTCATGGTCTACATGGCTGATCTTGGTCTGTAAATGAAGCTAGGACTTTGGGCTTTCCTTCTTACATAAAGTCAAATCAGAATATTATACTGAGTAAAAGTAAATCAGGGTTAAACACAGTGACTGCATTTTCGTCTGAATAAAGAAATCTAATACAAAATTTAAAAGATACTTAAAACTATAGAGAAACTGCCTGGCAAACCATGAAACAGTAAAACCAACATGTGACGATCACTTGTGCAAAGTTTGATGCAAAACAAATAAAACAAACCAAAAACATTATACTTTGAATTAAAATATTCAGGTGTTTTGTGCCATTTTGGTGCCATGTTCATTCGCACTGGATGGCATCACTAGTTTTTGCACCGGTAAGATCCTTAACAGGTTAAAGTAACGTGTCTGTCTTCTGCTCTGTTGCTGATTTGCTTTGCTTTCTCTTTGTCTTTCTTTAACGCTAACGTAACATCACTTTCTGCGTCTTCTGCTTCAGTCAGCTCAGACTAATCCTAGAATCCAGGTAAGACGCTTTACTGCTCCTACTAAAACAATAACAACCTATTCACAATCTGAGCTGTTTGAAACGGTGTTAAACTTATTAACTTCTCACATTTGTTTGTTTGTTTCGTAGGTGGTACTTTGGCAAAATCACCCGTCGCGATTCGGAAAGACTTCTGCTAAACTTGGAAAACCGGCGAGGGACGTTTTTAGTGAGAGAGAGCGAGACCACCAAAGGTAAGGCTTTGCTCAAAATGTTATCAGTCTCACTGAAATGTGTATCTTACTTTGACTTGTGATTTGCATATCAGGAGCATGTTTCTAACTCCTTTTATACGTTTATTATACGACGTCTCTATTTGGCGTTGTGAAAAGCGCCAGATAGAGACATTTTTTTGTAGCGTCTTATAGACAGTTGTTTTGGGGACATTTTCTTTGGGTTTAAAGGCTAAGTTTAAGTCTGAAATTTTAAAAATGGATATGTTTACTAGGCCGGCTGATATTTTGATGACAATATTTAGATTTTTTTGTATATTGACTAGGGCTGCTCGATTGTGAAGAAAATAATAAGCACGATTATTTTAATCATAATTAAAATCACGATTATTCAAATGATTATTTGCTTAGCGAGACTGGTAAGCAGATAATCGTTTGCTTAGCTCTACATTAATGAATGTACAGTGTGAAAATATAAAATGAAAGGTCTCACAAAAATAAACTGCTATAAATGTATTCTACAATTGTAAAGAAACTTACAAGTTACAGTCAATAATCCTGATTGCTTGATTACACAGTTTTTGCAAACGATTACAGCAATAATCGTAATTGAAATCGAAATTCGATTAATTGCACAGCTCTAATATCGACCATATCTGCGATTTGCCTCAATTTTGTCCGATATCTGATGAGGCAGTTGTTTGGGGTTTTCTTCTTTGGGAAAGCCGCACTCACAGTGATCAGCTGAGCTCTTAGCTGGTAAAAACAAGCTAAATGTTTAGTGACAGCTAAATCATAATCATGTTTACTATGTTGTACTAAAAATGTAGTCATTAAAGGGACTATATTCGATTTTTTTGCAACAATATAACTTAAAACAATTTCCCCCCAGCACTGACATCTTGTTAATGTATCTATTCAAGTGGAAATTAGTCCGCAAAGTCCTGTCAATGTCTAATAAAATCCCGCTTGTTTCCAACCTTTTCTGTTTTTGTTTTTAGCATTGTGGCTAACTGTTGTTAGCATACCGACTCACCTCGCCGCTAACAGCTGAGAAAAAACATAAATTACATTATGATGAACAATTCTGAAGCTCAGAATGCATTAGCTAACTGAGTAAAGACTGAAGTAAGAAGCTTAAAATTAAATATTTCTGTTTGTATACATTTTTAAGGAGGCAAAAATCAGGTATAGTCCCTTTAAACTCACTGTTGAGTCGGGAGACTAAACAAAACACTCAAAACTAAATTTCCCTCAAAGTTTCTGCTCCAAACCACAAAACTTTGCTGAAGGACTGGTTATTGATCTTTCAATTTAAAACAAATAATTGACTTGATTGACTTTCAATTTTTCTATTAAATTCCCAATCCCACCTTGCTGTCCTTTAACTGGTTGTTGCAACAAATTTTCCCATTGTCCAACAAATAAAGCATATCTTACCTTAAATGTTAGGTGATTGAAGGACTTAAAGAGATTTACTTATGACTTATCACAACATTTAGTTCATTGGAATCTTATGTTGACAGGCTTGGAAAACAGCCAGAGTCAGTGTAAATATTTTTATTGAATGTAATTGATCTTAATGCAAATGTATATGAATTATATATAGTATATAGTATATTTATTCATAAGTTTGATCCTGTGGAATGGCTTCTAGGTCAGGTCACTCTTGCAAAGGAAATTGTTATTGTCAAAGAGTTTCAGTCTGGTTAAATAGAAAGGTCAAATGAAAAATCTTTCACTTAAATGTCAGACAAACCTGTGTCCTCCTTGAGCAGGCTTTTGTCTTCATAAAATAGACTTTTATCTGAATAAAATAGACTCTTATAAACCCAAACTGCAGTGATTTTCAGCCAGTGTCCGAGAACACGTGTGCCTTGAAATACAGCCAGCAGAGTCTTGAAAAAATTATTCTGTTTTAATTATTTCACTTTATGAAATCAGACTCATACATTTAATTGAATCATTTACCATTTCAGAGTCTCAGGAACACCCTTTTTCACCGAACATGCCAAAAATTAAAAAAACGAATCAATTAAAAAAAGCAAGATATTAGATAATTATGACATTAAACATTTTTTCCCTAAATGGTTTGATGAAAGCAGATTATGTCACATGGTTGACTCTCACGATTAGCTTTTTATCTCCACGTTGTCCAGAGTCGACCGCAGCTGCTGTTTGGTGAGCAGAGATTCGTCTGAAACCAGGAGGAAGTGAGCGAGCAGGAGACAAAAGAGCTGAGCAGAGGTTCACAGACAGAATTAGGTCAACGAGGAACATGAACATGAACCGACCCATCGCCTCATTCAGACTGAGACTGAGGGTAAAGGAGGGGGTGAAGGAAGGGCAGAGAGGGGGAGAGGGGGAGGTGTGCCCAGGTCTGAACCCACATCAGAGCCGGGTTTATGAAGGAAGGCTGCCCTCTGTCGAGTAAACGAGTTCACTCATCTAAAGCATTAGATGAGATGAGGATTTATGTGTCCCAGACTGCAGAAATTCCCACGTTGAACTACACAGTTAAACAAACAACTGAAGAATAGAAATATGCAATAAAAAAAGAAGTTAATACATTTTAAGGGGATCTGGAGAAACTGAATGTTTCACGGTTTGAATTCCGGTGATCTCCATGGTCTAGAGAAAGAGAGAATAAGAGAGAGAGGGACAGAAAGTGGGCCGGCCAAATGCTATGAGTGCGTTGTGGTGAACTCATGACTTTAGTCTGTGATGTGGTTTATTAGCACATAATCAAAGACTAGACACTTTTGCAAATGAAATCTTGGCGCCAAAAGGGCTAGGTCTGGCCCTGGAAGAATGGTCAAATGCAGAAGACAAAAAAAGTAAATTGCCCCATTGTAAAGTCCCATAGGCTTTTTGAAAAATTCAAATATTAAGAGTTTAAAGACATGTGCCGGGCTTTTTTTTTTTTCAAAACCTCTATGGAGATTTAAAATGGGAGTCGGGGCTTGTTGAACCAGGAAGTGGGCGGTCACTGTTGAGCTCCATTAAAAGGACCTTAAAAGTCAGGTAGCTGATTTTTTACTCTGCAAGCACGGTTTAGGCTTAAATCAGACAATTTCCTCCCCTAAATTGGTTAAATTGGCTTAAAATCACTCTTTACAAACAACAAATTGAAACTGAAGAGGACCACCCAAGCTCAGCCAATCAGAGCGCAGCATTCGGATTCACCTCCTGATGAGAACTAATATTCTTGATTCTGTTCAGACTTTACACAATGGTCTACTTTTTTACAAAGTGCTGCTTTTATTATAGACTTTTTAGTGGAAAACACATTTTTATAAATGTATAACTAAAGAGGTTAGTCAACCCAACTTTAAAATGCCTATGACAGGTTGACCAGTTGATTTCACTAACATTAAAAAAGATTATATTGAAGATTTAGCCATTATTTTACGAATTTCAGTCCGGTGCAGCCAGTTTTTAGGATTAAAAAAGTAATTCCTCATTAGAAATCATGACATCACATTTGGAGGTTGCATAGTAAGACAGTCCCAAAATTGTCAAAATAGTTCATCACCCACAGTGAGCACTTTGACATACTGTTTTTAAAATATTGTGTTGCATTTTTCCAGCATTCCAAAGTTTATCTCAAATCTACAAGACATGTTTGTTGTTCAGTTAAAGTTTAATCTCTTAGCATTGTTCTGTGTGCAGGTGCCTACTGTCTGTCTGTGCTGGACTACGACAACACCAAAGGACTGAACGTGAAGCATTATAAGATCAGGAAGCTGGACTCTGGAGGGTTCTACATCACGTCTCGCACACAGTTCCTCACACTGCAGCAGCTCGTCAACCACTATCGCAGTGAGTCTTTCTCTCATTCAACTTTAGAATAGTCTTCATTAGGGCAAGAACTATTTACTCCCTTTTTACCCCGCTTCTGTTTCTCTCTCTCTCTCCCTCCTCTCTCTGTCTCTTTCTCTCTCTCACCTCTCAGAGCACGCAGACGGCCTGTGTCACTGCCTCACAGACATCTGTCCTGTTCCAAAGCCTCAGACTCAGGGTTTGTCCAAAGACGCCTGGGAGATTCCTCGAGAGTCTCTGCGTCTGGACCTGAAGCTGGGGCAGGGCTGCTTCGGGGAGGTCTGGATGGGTGAGTCTTGATGTCAGCTAAAACACATGAAAGGTTGACTTTAGCAGAACTAACTGACTAGTTTAGTTTGGTCCATGCTACCTCGAGCTTAGACTTCTCGCATAAAGGACACTCAGATTCAGTCTGGTGCTTGATCCTGGTGCATGCAAGAGCGCACGCTCTTGCAGGAACCTTATATTTGGGTAGAAACAAAGACAGAAAGTGCCTTCACAGAGCACATTCGCAAAACACCGGACTGAATGATGTGCCCTATGAGAGCCTCCTGTACTTTAAACTGAGGCTAATCTTGCGATCAGAGACTTACTCCGTCTGCAACTGCTCCTCAAACAGACTCGCAAAAGTGGGAGATGCCCGGAGACCTTTTAAGAGACACCCAGTGGGTGTAAACAGAGAATTGGCTGAGTGATGTGAGTTTTGTGTGGGAGCGATCCTGATGTGTGGAGAAGTTCACAGCTCTGAGGCTGTGCACAGATCTAGTTTCTTACTTGTACGTCAAGATTCTTTTTTATTAACTTTGTAGGCACATGTATGAAGCCTTTGCTTTAGCCGACATAAGCACATGAGCTCATGATGTGAACATGTGACTATTTTCTAAAATTGAAAGTGAGCCAAATTTAAAAAATTAAACAATGAAATGAGCCAAATGACTGATGATGTCGTGTCGCAGTGGGTGATCGCTAGGACTAGTTTTTATATCCCACCTGGGCGGCTCGTTTGTCACTCGACGTGACGTTGGCGTGAACTGTAATGCACTGACAGTGTTTGACCATTACGGCAGCACAGTGGCGGTTTTTGCACACATAACTGCAAAATGACTTAGTATGCACAAAAATGTCCAAAAAAGGCCCAGAAACCATAGATAATTCAATTTTGATCTCTTGTACACAGATTGACAATGAAAAAAGTTGATTCTGTCTTTAGTTTTTCTTTAAAGAAAGAGATACCCTGCATTCCTGCACCAGAACTGGACTAGAACTGGACTGGATGCAGTCTGAGCTCAGGGTTACATCTCCGACTGTTACAGGTTTCCGATGAGCGCAAACAAATTCTTAATAATCCCCTTCTCTCTCAGGAACTTGGAACGGCACGACTCGAGTGGCCATTAAAACCCTGAAGACTGGTACAATGTCTCCTGAAGCTTTCCTACAGGAAGCACAAGTCATGAAGAAACTCCGACACGAGAAACTGGTGCAGCTTTACGCCGTAGTGTCCGAGGAGCCCATCTACATCGTCACAGAGTACATGGGCAAAGGTTAGAACAAAGGTTATAATACAGAAGGGTTATTTTTAGGTACTCATTATGGAACTATAATATTAGATCATGAGTTTACTTTTATTTATTATAACTGCAATTCTGATCTAAAAAAATCTTAGTAATAGATCCATTCCCTTGATGTTCGAAACTGTGATAATAATGATATTATTGATTTAATTGGAAGTAGTTTGACTTGTTTTTGTCGTTCAGGAGTTTGCTGGACTTCCTAAAAGGCGACATGGGTAAAATGCTGCGTCTTCCTCAGCTGGTGGACATGGCTTCACAGGTTTGTACCACGAAAAACGTCATTGCAGAGGTGTGGACTTGAAAGTCGTGACTTGGACTTTTGACAGACTTGAGGTGCTATTTTGATGACTCGAAACTTGACTGGACTTGTCTCTCTTTGACTCGGACTTGTCTCTCTTTGACTCAGACTTGTCTCTCTTTGACTGGAACTTGTCTCTTTTTGACTCAGACTTGTCTCTCTTTGACTCAGACTTGTCTCTCTTTAACTCAGACTTGTCTCTCTTTGACTCATACTTGTCTCTCTTTGATTCGACTTGTCTCTCTTTCACTTGGGACTTGTCTCTCTTTGACTCAAACTTGTCTCTCT
This sequence comes from Mugilogobius chulae, assembly GCA_038363315.1. NCBI lineage: Eukaryota > Metazoa > Chordata > Actinopteri > Gobiiformes > Gobiidae > Mugilogobius > Mugilogobius chulae. The sequence continues at coordinate 20,333,827 of CM076414.1, forward strand.
TTGACTCTGGACTTGTCTCTCTTTGACTCTGGACTTGTCTCTCTTTGACTCAAACTTGTCTCTCTTTGACTCAGACTTTTCTCTCTTTGACTCGGACTTGTCTTTCTTTGACTCTGACGTGTCTCTCTTTGACTCTGACTTGTCTCTCTTTGACTTGGACATGTCTCTCTCTGACTTGGACTTGTCTCTCTTTGACTTGGACTTGTCTCTCTTGACTTGGACATGTCTCTCTCTGACTTGGACTTGTCTCTTTTTGACTCGGACTTGCCTCTCTTTGACTTGGACTTGTCTCTCTTTAACTCAAGCTTGTCTTTCTTTGGCTTCAGCTTGTCTCTCTCTGACTTGAACTTGTCTCTCTTTGACTTGGGACGTGTCTCTCTTTGACTCTGGACCTAGACTTGGACCTAACTAGTTTATTTTCCTGTCTCAGATTGCTGCGGGCATGGCGTACGTGGAGAGGATGAACTACGTGCACAGAGACCTGAGAGCCGCTAACATCCTGGTGGGAGACAACCTGGTTTGTAAAGTGGCAGACTTGGCCTGGCTCGGCTCATCGAGGACAACGAGTACACGGCCAGACAAGGTGAGACAGTGAACATGACACACCTTATTTACAAGATTACTACTTGCTTTAAAAGTGATCAGTAAAATCTTCAAATAAATCTTTTGTCAGCATTTGGAGTCGCTCAAAATAAAGACTGCTGTGTTAGGCTATTGTAAAAAAAAAAAAATTACAAAAGACATTGGATACCGAACTAGAACTAGACCAAGACAAGATACTAAACAATCCAGAATCAAACTAAGTCATGTACTAGTAGGGTATTGCTTCCGATTCGATACATATCTCGATACATGTTTATCCCAATACAATTCTCTCAATACAATAAGTATCAGATATTTTTTACTGACCAGAAAAAAGAAAATGCAGAAAAAAAATACAGAAAATATTGTACCTTACCTGTAAAAATGTTAACATGTTTTTGAGTACAGCTGTCCTTAAAATCAATGTTAAGAATGTAACTTTGATCATGTAGAAGAACAAAATGCAGAAGAATTATATTTCACACTACTTTTAATACAAGTACAAGTGTTCTATAAATACTTATTTTTAGTTCAATAGTTTCTGCGTTAAAGCAGCAAGTTCATAACTGTAAAATATATAATAAGTTTAAGTATACCAATACGCCTCCATATATCAAAACTTGACGTCACGATACATCCCAATATCAATACATCGAGTACAGCCGTATGTACTTGATGAGGTTATTTATAGCCATTGCATTTTATTGTTTTAATAGATTCCAAATCAAAACATTGCTCTTAACATGTAAAATGTGCGACAAATACAATTTTTACACTGAAATACTGTTCTACATTCTACATTTTCTATAAAATCTGCAGTACCCCCTGGTAAGTAATTGCACACCACTCGTTTGGAAACAGTGGGTTAGACTTAGACCACATTTTTAAGTAAAACATAGTGAACGTGATTGTAGATTTCACACAGCATTTTTGTTTCACCCATTTCGGCTATGTGGTTTATCATTATTGAGGTAATTCCACAAATGTTACCTAGCTGCTATATTAAAAATCTGGGCCAAAATCCACATTATTGGCACATAAGTTACAATTTGACTAATGCTAATATCTTGTAACACTTTCAGTTTACAAAATGATATCTGTCGGTTGTGTGTAAGTTGTCTTTGCTTTTTGGTGCTTTTTGACGACACATGGAAGGATTATAATTTACAACTCAAATTACTTCCTGTAATTTTTAACTTTTATTTGTCGGTTTCTTCATGTTTTTTACCTAAACTGCAGTAAAACTATGATACATATTTTCCACAAGGATTATCACACACATTATCACATGTTTGTACTTACTTTGCATTGACTCAATGTTTCTGTTTCAGGGGCGAAGTTTCCCATAAAGTGGACGGCTCCTGAAGCGGCTCTGTACGGACGCTTCACCATAAAGTCTGATGTGTGGAGCTTCGGGATTCTCCTCACAGAACTGGCCACGAAGGGACGAGTGCCGTATCCAGGTCAGGAGACAATACTGTTATTTACTAAACACGAGGAGAACATGCAAACTCTACATAGAAAAGCTCCAGGCCTCTTAGGAGTCGAACACAAGACCTTCTCACTAGGGGTTGTAGTGCTTATTGGACCATCATTTCACCCAATAAAGCCCAGGACAGCGAAAGGCGGACTCCTGCCAAACACTTGCAGAAAGGCTGGAGAATATAGAGGTGATTCTGTAAAGAAGCGCTGTGCAAATTGAGCGCATCAACACAAGAGTGCGCACATCGCCGCTGTGACTCTTCTTTCTCACATTTGGCCCAGCGCCAGAGACAAACATACGCAGTTTGTATCAGTGCAGAGAATGCGGTTTCGTGTTCACGATATGTACAAAATTGCCGCTTTGACTCATCCTTCTCACATTTGGCACAGTACATGATTCACTTTGGTGCGGTACAGTCTCTGGATTTGCAGAATCATACTGCGGGGCATGCGGCTGCTTTGCGCTTTAGTGTGCGGTATGCAAGATCTGACCCACAGAGGTAGGTGCGTAGGTGAAACTAGCCTGGTGCCTGCCTGTGTGAGGCATTTGGCTTGTCGTTCTGCTCCAAAAACCTCCTACGGTGTGTTTGGCCCCTGATTCCTCTCCTGCGTAAAGTTGGAGAGGGTTTTGTCGCGTCTGTCCTATCGCCAATCAGCCTATCACATGGCTTCATTCAGTGAATGTTTTGCCCAGTTTGGCAGAGAGAGACAGACGTCAAACAGAACAGGGTCGAATAACTCCATCACAGACTTGGTGATCAGTTCTGATTAGTGTTGTCACAAAACTAAAATTTCAAACTCGATTCTATACTTGGAAAAAAAACTCGATACTCGATACAGATTTCGATATCACGGTGCCAACTTAATTTTTTTTTTCCTATGATAGTATTTTTACTTTTTAATTATTATTTTTTATTTATATTTTTCTTCTTTATATTATTAAAATAATATTATTTTAATGTATTTATTGTTTATTATTAACTTGATTTATGAACCTTCACATTAAGACTGGGCTTTGTTTTATAATCAGACACATTTGCTGTTTAAGTAGTATATAGATTACAGTATTTGATAGTCATCATTTCCATCAATGAGAGTAGAAGGGGGCGGGGCTTAGTGTGCAAGATGGGGAAGGGGGTGGTGCTTAAAATATCGATACTTGTTAAAACGAGTATCGAGTATTGATATCAGTTTTGGTATCGATTAGTATCGGGGAATCGATTTTTTTTGACAACCCTAGATCTGATCATTGCAAAAACACTATTCTCCACAGCAGGTCAAATTCATCATTCATTCATTTTTAAAAGGGCAGCTGAAAAATTTGACTGGTTTTCACCTGAGCCTGTGTTTTCTCTTGTCCAATCATTGAGCTTAAAGAGGGTCAGAAGTGAGTAATGGGAGGGTCTGCTTCAAGGTTTGCAGTGAAAGTAGCAAACCCTGTCTTCTCTCCTTTCAGGAAGTCTCCAAATCTTACCCCAAAGCTCTCCCCATTTCCCCACTCTCTTCTCCTCTCGTAAACATTTGACATTCATATACATTCCTCTGTGTCTTTAGGGATGGTGAACCGTGAGGTGTTGGACCAGGTGGAGCGCGGTTACCGGATGCCCTGCCCCGCCGAGTGCCCAGAGTCTATGCACGAGCTGATGTTGACCTGCTGGAGGAAAGAACCGGAGGAGAGGCCCACGTTCGAGTACCTCCAGGGCTTCCTCGAGGACTACTTCACCTCCACAGAGCCGCAGTATCAGCCCGGAGAAAACCTCTAAGACACAACACGTCTGTGCGCATGAAAACACCGCAGACAGACGAGGAGGAAGTGTATCATAATGACATGACCTGAACTCTGAATCTTGCATAAAGTAGCTCTGACTTGTGCTATGCAAAATTAGCTTTCTTGAGCATTCATTTGTGTGTCTCTCGTCAAAATATACAGCTGAACCTCAGAAATAGAATCATAATTTAATAAAATCATAATAACATCCCAATAAAACCCTTTAATTTTATAGCACAAGACTAGAGGAAGACTTGACACTGAGCGGCGCAGAAAAGTTGCAGAATGTAAACAGAAACTTGGTGGACTTAAACTTAAACATTCTGAATGAACAACTTGAATCTAAAACCTACAGAAGAGACACAGGAAGTAGATTTATGCTTCAGATTCTTTGGAATATTTTGACAAAGCTTCAAAACCGATTAAATAGAGACTGTAGTGGATTTATTTAAATTGCCTTCTGTGGTTTATGGTGCAATGAGACGCAGATTTTGGCAGTGAACATCATATAAAGATCAATACAAGACGTGACTCTGGGACTCAGTGGAGACGCTAAACCAGAGTTTTGACATTTTTTCACTCTGGGACCTGGTTTCTTTTTAGAGTCCTGAAATTCCTTCGTGTGGACGATGTTTGGTAGTGATGGGTAGATGACACGTCAACGTGTGTGTAACCCATTTCCCAAACTGGGTCGACCCAGTGTAGACTCTGTGTTGGTGCATTCTAGCACCATCAAGTGGTTTGCACACACATATGAAACATTTCCCTATGCGGAAGTACATAAACTTGTAATTTTTTTTACCTCTCCACGCACAAATAAAATAAGAGAAAAAAAAAATCATAGTTCACTATCACGAGATTCAATCCCGCAACCTTTCACACAGAGCTACACCTGCTCTCCCAGTTGAGCTACACATAAGATGACGTAATCTAGGTGCAAATGAACTAATAACTCCTCAATTTGTGAACAAACCTATTACGACTTTCAGCTTGCTGCTATTAAATATTTGCTTGTGAATAATTATTTAGTTGCTTATGGCTCTGTCAAGCCTTTTTGGCATCACAGAGCAGAGTCCTCTTTCCTCACGCTCAGAGACAGCTTTGTGTGTCAAAATCAAACGAGGACGTCAGAAACGCTTGCTCCAGCGTTGACACCATGTGACCCATGAGACACAGTAGATGTGTTGCTCACGTGACATTTCTTAAAGTGGCACGGCTCGGCACACGCGCCAATTCTAGTGCTCCATACATGTGTTGACACGTCGACTTGTTTAGCCCATCACTAATGTGTAGTTTAGGTGAAATATTCTTTATGAAACTCCAGAGCTTGGCTTTGTGTGGACAAGGTCTCAGAATTCATGAGGTGCAGATGTGGTTCCCCAAAATTTTCAGGTCAGGACTCCCAAAATGTAACCAACACGTGACCCCCACAGCAATATAAAATGTCTGTAATCATTTTAAGTTGGAAAACCTTTAAAATTGAGCTAAAATGCATTTATTTTAGTAGTTTGTTTCTTTGACCAACATTAGGTAAAACATGAAGCTTCCAGTTAAAAAAAAAAAGTCAGAATTGTATAATTACACCTTGAAATTATTTTGTGACCTTTACTTTGGGAACCGCTGAGGTAGAAGACCTCCCATTTTTTTCCTAATTACTTTTATTGATAACAAAAAAACTAACTTTTAAACTCCTGCACATATTAACTATAAAAAGAAAGTCGCAAGACAATTGAAAAATATAGCAGACACCAAATTATCAAACATTTTCTGGAGCCTGATAATGAACTATGCAAAGTGAGAGAAGTGTCTACATTATGCAAATCCAGAGATGGAGATCCAATCCAAAAACCTGTTTTCACCAACAAAAAGGTTAAAAAACCAAGTCAGAAATTATTCTAAAGACATGTCAAGATTCAGAATTCAAGTCATTTCATTTCCTCTCTGCAGCAAAACTGACTCTATTACTATTAAAAAATCTATATTTGACGCTAACTCTGAGTACGATCACTAACACGGACAACTTTGTGGCATTGGTACACGACTTTTACAGGAAGTACGAACATTTTCTACACTTCAGAATCCTCCACAAACTGCTTTTCTGACAGAGACGAACCGAAAAAAAAAAAAAGACTTGACAAAAAGCAGACGATTTGTAAAATAAAATTCCTACTGAAATCGTGTAAATACATTAACTTGGGGATGTTATAAAAGCACTTCAAACTTAAAAATCTGATGCAATTTTTCCTCAACAATATTTTTGGACAAATGTGTTTTATTTTTGAATTTTTGGGGATGAACTGGATTATTTTCACTTGTGCGACTTCCCTGAACAATTCTTCCATCCTTTTGGGGTAATAATGATATTTTTTATAAATGCTTTTTCTGTTTTTATTACGGACTTTGGTGTAAAATCTACCGCCAAAAGAAAAAAGTGGTTTCAAGTGGCATTTTTGCTTCCAAACAAATGGCTACTGATCAAAGCACTGCAAAAAAATATATAGTTTCATAAGTTAAAGTGCCAATGACAGGTTTTAATATTCTCACATTTTTAGTTTATTTTGAGAGAATAATATAGTAGTAGATACAAATTATAGTTTTGCATGAATCAAGAACAAACATCTTCAAATTAAAAAGATCAAAGAACAGGATAACTGTGTCGAGTCTGGATGTTGGCGAAGTTTAAAAAACTGCTTGTGCCGTATTTGCAGCGGGAGGCAGCTGAGGCATGTTTCAAATGTCCCAAAAATATGTATTTGACCATCACAGAGGCTTAAAAAAAACAATCAACCGGGTCAATATGTTACTTAGTTAGCCTCCATGTTTGTTTGGTTTGAACGTGCGCTTCCACCCAAACCACAATGCAGCTGCGCTGTGATTGGTCCGGCTGAATAGTCTGAGTTCATCCAGTCATTGGCACTTTAATGTTATTTACATTTTAAAAATGAAGCTTGGTTTGAGTATTGACCACTTTATAGCTCTAGAACAGTGATTCTCAACCTGGAGGTCGGGGCCCTATGGTGGTTGTGGAATGATTTCTGAAGGGGACCATAGATGAAATGTAAAAAAAATGGAATGTATTGAAAATTCTTTAAATGCAGTGGTAAATGTTGATTCCTAGAAAGCAGGCCTGTTCAACATTTAGCCTGGTGGCCAAACTTCCTGTCAAAGCCTGATCCTGACAGACCTTAGAAGCTAAGTAAGTTAGGACCTGGTTAGTACTTGGATGGGAGACCGCTGAAACATTGGGCGCCACAGTGGACGACAAAAGTGGATTGTCGTTGTGTCCTTGGGCAAGACACCTAACCCACACTGCCTCACTGTCTGTTACTCTGGGTGAGTGGATATTAGATTGTAAAGCGCTTTGAGTGCCTGGAAAGGTGAAGCGCTATATAAATAGACCATTTACCCTTTACAAATCAGGCCATCTGCAATCATCTGATCTGGCCCACAGCCCATCCTCTAAATGTCGGAAAATTGCTTGCTGGAGTAATCTTAGTTCATTGATTGATTGAGCCTTGATGTAGCCCTTGATTTTTCTCAGCTCGATTTTAACGAGGCTCCAAATTTTGTTTATGTGAAGACTCCTTTCTGGCCTTCAAGAAAAATACATTTGAATAACCTGGCTATACTATAGCCTAACTAACTAGTGTAATACAGTAGTATTTGAGGCCAGTCTTGAGACAGCTTTTTTAAAATCTTGGTCTCATCTCAAGGTTGTTTGTCTTGTCCTGGACTCTGTCTGGTCTTGGACTCTGACTTGATCTTGTTTTGGGCTCAAGGTTGCCTTGACTCGGGGTCTGACATCGTCGTCACATTTGATTAGCTCCACATTCTGCAGCTGGACTTTATGGTCCCAGAGCAGTGACCTGTTCCTGGCACAGTGTGTTATGCGCACTGCAAAATAAAAAAATAACAAAGATGGTCTTGATTTGGTCTGGATGGACTGTGGTCTTGGTCTCGGCTCGGTCTCGCCTTTTAAAAGTCTTGATCTTGTCTTGGTCTCAGGACTCTGGTCTCAGAAAGGTCTTGGTCTTGATTAGTGTGATATTGACTACTACACTATTTAGAACTGTGTCTACCATTATTTTAGGCCATTTTGAGCTCCAACTTAGCCCCAGTCTATTTCCTGTTTTGCTCCGTTGGTCCTTTCAGAGCCAAACATTAGATTAATTGTTACTTTGTGTTAAAGTTTGAGAACCACTGAACTAGCTCTAATGAATAAAAACATCTAATCTAATGAACTCTACTCAAACCAAGTGACTTCTGACTCTTTTTGCAGTGTAAAAGTCTCAGGCTCATCTTCTGCTGCTGGACTTTTTACCAGTGAACCGTTTGTTTAATGAAAATGTATTTTGGTACGACTTATTAACTTGTGTAAAAAAAAAAATGTTGTAACAATTATAACTCACTGTTTTTAAGTTGGTCCTTTCGGCTCATCGACTTCAGGAACATTTAGACTTCATATATTATGTTTTATCTGATTTTATTCAGTTGTTTTTGGGCTGTAAGAATAAGAATTGTGTTTCTATGCTTCATTTTACACTGGAGACAAACACTGCGACGAGGAAAACAGATCTACAATTTAAAATGACTCAAATCCAGTATTTTGATTTGTGTTGTTCTGACTAAAGTTTGTACAATAACAATAACAATAACATTAGACTCCCCCACAGCAGGCCACGCCCCCAAATGTGACGACTGTATCTACGTTTGAAAAAATTATTTGAAGTTTCATTTTTACAACATTAAAGATGCCAAGATTCTCAGTTGCTAAACTTGAGGCTTTTTCCCAGTGTAGGAACTTTATTTAGTTCCAGTCCCCATTTTAGACGTGTTCACACAGAACAGGAACTATGTATTGGAGTCACACTTTGGAGCCTCTTTTCGCTCCTGCTTTGGTGCTTTCAGTCAGACCAGGAACTTTTTGGTGACATAAGCACATTTCCAACACTAATTGTGTTTGGAAACATGTTTTATATATTCTGAAATCTAAACAAGCTTTCCTTATCCTTGGTGAAAATGACTTAAAAGCAGTACGGTGGCAGAGCGGTTAGCACTCTGGCCTCACAGCAAGAAGGTCGCGGGTTCGATTCCCGCTCAGGCCCGGACCTTTCTGTGGAGTTTGCATGTTCCTCCCCGTGTCTGGGTGGTTTCCTCCGGTTTCCCCACCAACTGATGACATGCATGTTAGAGAACACTTGGTGATAGTCGGAGGTTGAGGCGCCAGGTGTTTAGGTGAATCGCCTCTGCTGAGTTGCCCCAGGGCAGCTTACTGTCACTGAGTGGGGAGGGGAGGGGTCATCTCACTGTGAAGCGCTTTGTGACTCTGTGTCTGTGAAATGCGCTATACAAATAGAGATTACTTACTACTTACTACAGTAGCTCCAAAAATAAATGTTTAAATGTGTAAATAGTAACTATTATTAGCATTTTTTGTCAGTTTTTGTCACTATAGAGGTCGACATCACTTTCCGCACTGCACATGTGTTAAGCAGAAAGAGACACTCTCCTGGGGAAACTTCTTTGAATAAAACAACAAAACAGGATGAGAGCAGCTGTTTGGATCAGGTCTGAACCGGTCTGACAGACGTCTGTCTCCTGAAGCTTGAGACAATGTTTTTCTCGTCGTTTTTTCACCTGAATGTAACTTTTCATTCACAAATGTCAATTTAGCAGCAGATCTTTAGTTTTCTCACAGTGATAAACTCTTGTAGTTACAGAGCGTTTTACACTTGTTTCCACTGTTTGTGTCTATGAGCAGCGACTCTTTCTGCAGGTCGGGTGTGCGCGCATCGCCTGTGTGGATAAACAAAAAATCCCTCTATAAACAGCAAATAATGGTCTTTTATTATTTATTTCAGTGATGTTTTAGCTTTTTACGTTGAAGGGAAAAAACTACTTAATGACATACTTAAATGTTCCAGAGTATACAAAAACAATGTTCAAGCTATTTAGACCCACTTTCACAAACTGTTGCTGTGTGAACGCAAACATGGGGCCGGGGTAGTTCCTCTGACTAAACAAGGGCTAACGGAATGTGGGACTGAGTTCTTGGTACTTTCACCTGGGAAAACGCCTATAGACAGAAACAGAAAGGTTTTAGTGCTGTTGTTAATGAACAAAATTCATAAACTAGGATGATACAGAAGGGCTAGAAACGCTTTTAACATAGATACACATTTTGTATTCTATCTTGTATTTTGGGCTAATTGCATAAATCTAAACTAGTCAGAACTCCTCAAATCAACATTACGGCCCTGAATCTGAGTAATTTTCCACTTTTGTAGACGTGTTTGTGTTTTTGCAGTGCAGCAGCTGTAGAAAAGTGCACGTTGTGAGTGTCGTCAGCAGAGGGCAGCACAACCACACGAGCCTCACACTGTAAATACAAAAGCTTTTATTATTTTGTACATATCATTTTATAATTTATTCCACACAAAGGTTTATGTTGCTCTCACCCTCGGCAGTGCTTCCCTTTGGTACGTTTTAAAAAAATATTCTGTATAAGTTTTGATTTTGGAGCACAATTTAAAAGCCTGGACTGTATTTTTGTAAAACTGACTTTTGGTTGTACGGTTTGTATGACTGACAATAAAAGCTAAAGACTAAAGGTTTAATGTACACCTTTTTATTTTATTATGATAATTTCAATTTATCAAGAAGAGTTTGTCTGAGTTTATCCTTTAGTGTTGGTTAAGTTACTGTAAAATTAAAACATTACATAATACTAGATTGATATGTGTTAAATTCAGATGTGAGTTCTTCCACTGTGTCCATCTGGAACTTTTCCCCAGTGAACGCATTTGGGAAAAGGTGGACGTTTAACTACTTGGAGCTGATTAGGTCAGCTGACTGGTCAGCTAGTGCAGAGGTTCCCAGATTTTTCAGCTCAGGACCCCCAAAATAGCCATGCAACCAACTTGCGACCCCCACAGCAAAAGAATATACATTAGTTTGTAAAAGTCTTAAGCTACAAAGCTGTGTAAATTTGGTTTAAATGTGTGTTGTTGTTTTTTTGTATTGCTTTATATGACCTCAATTCCCCCAAAAATATGAAATGCCGATCTCACAAGAAAGCATACATTTACCTCGACATTACACGGCTTTGTAATCTGGTTATAAAACTACTCAAAGGCTTTGGCGCTAAACCATTAACACACTTAAAAAACAGTTTAAGAATGCTAAAATGTATAAAATTTGAAAATGATAAAAAGTTGTGCTTTGATAAAATTTTACAATGATGGAACCTGACTGGTTTTTGATCGAACACCTTTATGGCTCGATTGTAGAGACTTTCCACTGGCCTGAGCGTGGACTGACTGGTCTGATACCATACTGTGGCCCCATAGGACAAATGGGACAGAATCATAGAATTTAGAAACACTTGAGCACACTCCAGAGTCAGACATTTTCTTATTATTTTAAAACAATTAATGTTGGATCTGACAGTTTTACAAACTTTTTTTACGTGGCTTTTGAAGTTCAACTGTGAGTCTAAAATTAATCCTAAATATTTCTCCTCCTGCACCTGATCAATAAATTGACCGTTTACTTGAACTTTCAGGAGGGCATCTGGTGCTTTTTTGATGGAGAAACAAATGCACTTGGTTTTCTTAGTGTTAAGAGTTAAGCAGGACTCTTCTAACCAAGCAGTGATCTTTTTCAAACTTTGTGTCAAGTTTTCACTGACTGTAGTGTTGCTAACAACACTCCACTCCCTGCTACGACTGGAGCATTAAACCACTGTTTCTGAGTACAAACCAAATGGATTTCTCTTGAGTTTGTGAATTCACAAATATCACTAGAGAATTCTTCAGACTTGAGTTAGTAATAATAGTTGAAAAGATAAAAATGTAACACATTTGTATTAGGGTTGGGCAATATTGTGATAAAAATCGAATCGTGAGTTCATCTCTGTGACAATCTGCTTTTTTGGTGAAATCGTCATATCGTGATTTCCTTTTTCTCTATTTGATTCTCTATTCTGTCTGTTCAAATATAGACTATTTTTTTCCAGCCTATTGCACTTAGTCTTAGAGTTGCCAAATCCAAATCTTTATGCGACTTTGCGTTTCTTTTTTAAGTCTCTTTTGGACTGCGTTTTTAGTTCATAAAAGGAGTAAACTTAAGTAATTTTTCAGGTTTGATTTATGGAAATATATCAATTTATACGACCAAAACATTAATTTTTAGCATGTATTCATGTGTAAAAGTTGTTACTAATGTAAGAAAAACACATACACTTGTTTTCCTGCAACACACAATGTTCTAATTAATCAATTATTTTATTAACTTTTCTTTGAAGGGCTGAGTTTGCTTGTTTCTCTCTGAAAATTTGGCAACACTGATCTGATTTTGACAGCTTTATTTAGCTGTTGATAGTGAATTGTATTTACCTCAAAGACAATAGGAAAATAAACTGTCTACAAGAATCGTGATAAAATCGAAATCATGATCTGGCTCCAAAAATATCGTGAGGTTAATTTTTTTTGCAATATCGCCCAGGCCTAACTTGTATTGCAATATTACTGTCTTTAAAATGAGTTACTTTGAATTATTCATAACATTTGTTAAGACATTGTACAATTTTACTGCTTCTGATTAATGATTAATTAATACAAATGTGACGTCACAAAATTCTTTTTTTTTTCATTCATTTTCCACCGCTTAATCCCGTTAGGGGTCGTGGGTGACTGGAGCCTATCCCAGTGACTTTGGGCCTTAGGCGGGGAACACCCTGGACAGTGGCCAACTTGCCGCAGGGTTAGACAGACAAACATTCACTCTCTCATTCACTCACTGAGGGAAATTTACAGTGATGCCCAATTAACCTAAACATACATGTTTTTGGAGGTGGGAGGAAACCGGAGTACCCGGAGAAAACCCACGGTGACACGGGGAGAACATGCAAACTCCACCCTGAGAGATCGTGAGATGTTGATATGGTCCGACCCGGGAGTCGAACCCACGACCTCCTTATTGGGAAGCCAGAGCTCTAACCACTTGGCTACCGTGCACCCTCGTCACAAAACATTTTCCTTATATTTTATTCACCTTTAAGTCAACAGACTCCACATAGATTATTTGTAACAGTTTTAGTGGTGTTTTGGTCTTGTTGTTTTCAATAGAAAATCAATTTATATGCAAGTAACTTAACGTTTAAAAGTCATGAGTTATAGATAGAATATAAGTGTAATATAATCAGTACTATATGAGTTACTTCCAACATTATAATTTGTAATGATTCAGTCACTGTAAAAATGGACCCACAAGAAATATGATTTACTGTAGTTAATATCAGTTCTTTGTCATTCACAGGGTATTTCACCAGTGAAAGTGTAATTTAATAATTTATTTTTTAGAACTGGCACTAAAATTCATATTAAAAGGAAGTTCTAACTCCAGATCAAATTAAACACATCCATTAGACGTCTCATTCATGTGACTTCAGTTTGTTTTCCAGCTTATACAAAGAAGCTGTTTAGCATCTGAGTTTATTTAACCTGCTTCAGACAAGTCACTTAAAGCTTTTCCAGAGAAACAGGTTCTATCAGTTTGTCTTATGTAACATTATTTTCTAAAGCCGGCTTTGAAATGACAGACTGTAAATACATGAGCTGATGTAATGAAGTGTGCATCCATGAACATCTAATTAAGATGTTTTATTCTTAATCTCTGGTATAAAAAAGCACTATTATATTCTGTAAATGTTTAACCAGGAATAATCAAGGTGAGTAATAAATCTAGAAGAAGATAAAAGGAGGTCCGAGACACTGACTTACAATAATAGTCCCTTATTAAGCTATAGTTCAGTAAAAAAAAAAAGTCTGAGTTTTATTGTAAGTCAGAGTGCCTCGGATCTTCTTTTCGTGGCGCCGCTGGATCTTTGTAGAGCAGCTGCTGATCTGACTTTTGGCCTGTCGACAGTCGATGCCCTCACTACTTTCTCCTTGTGAGTAATAAATCTAGTTTAGCTAAAACTATTTTGTCAAATCTATAGGCTGAATAATTTGTAATAATTATGTTTTTTTTGCAGTGTGGCACTTTTAAAGCACATGTTTATATGGCATTTTAAACACGTTACATTTTTAGAGTAATCTTCTGTTGATGACATTCAGCGTTTTTTCATTCCTGAATGATACTGTTTTTAAATTAAAATACCAAATGTTTTCTGCAGTGACTCCACAGAGCAGCTTTCTGGGACATGTTCTTCTTGATCTGGACCGGAGCTAGAGGATTAGTCAGTGGGAAACCGGAGTGTCTGGAGGAAACCTACCCAGACACGAGAAGAATCATGCAAAGTCGTGCAGTCTTCTGGCTGTGAGGCGAGAGGGCTAACCACTCTGCCACAACTGAGGCAAGTGCTCATGTATCTCATGTTGAATGGTTGAAAATATTGTGATAATGTCCCCTGAAGCTGCACTTTTAAATGAGTGCAGCAGAGGCAGTTTTTTTTTACTTTGTAAGAACTATTTTACTAAAGAAAAAACACTTCATATAGTCTTTTAAACAAAGTTATTCTTAGTGACTCCAGAGGAATGCTGTGTCATCATCTGCAGCTTTGTAAATCCTTGTGGCTCCGGCCCAGACACGTTCTTTTGAAGACTGTGGAAGGTTTTCACAAAGCACATCGGCTTCAGTAAATTAAAAACACCCTGTACGCTTTTTTGTATTGAGTTGCAATTACTCAAACAAATCTGAGTAAATTTTACCATAAAGAGACAAAACATACTAGCAGAGCTGGGACAGTGTTTTGCAAGTCTCGGGCGAAATACCGCACATTTATGTTGAATTATTTCAAGAGCCACATAGAACATGAGGCTGTTTGTCCCAAAAAAGTTTCAGATTTTAGTATTTCTGTCTAAAAAGTCCAGAACGGTGATGCAGGGATCAGCTGTTCCAGCGTCAGCGTGAAGAGGGAACAGAGGCGGAGCTCACAGGGAGAGGGACAGGGCAGGGGCCCCATTTGGAAACATTGACACCAAGTGAAACTTGATGAGAGGTGCAATGATATTAATGATAAAATTATGCATAAATTAAAGATTTTTCGGTCTAAAATAGCTCACTCCAAATTTAGGGAAAATGCATCTGTTGTTTTTTTTTCCGTTTTTTGTTGTTTTTTTTTTTCAAAAGTTTCTGGGGCAGGATCTTAAACTATCTCTTTCTTATGAGAAATATTATTTAGCTTAAACTTATTTGTGTCTGTTGCTTTGTGTGTAGTTATAGATTAGAATGAAAAAAAAAAGTAAATTTAAACGCTGCTTTGGCTTGACTGATTAAGGTTCGTGGAAAAAAGACTGAAGTGCCCCCGAAGCTGATTTTTGCTTAGGGCCCCCAAAAGGTTAGATCCGGCTCTGGTCTCAAGGCTTTGGCTTCAAGTTCAAGATTTATACTTTTAGTTTCAAGTCTTCATGTCAAAGTAATGCAACTTGTTTGTAAATGTCTATTTGTAATACTCTTTTTAAAGGTAGGTAGGTGATTTTCACACCGAAGCACAATTTAGGTTTTTAATCTGACAACTCATATCTTTTGACATGTGGTTATTATTGACGTGTATTCGTTTTTGGTTGGAAAAACGGCATTTTAAAAGCAATAATGTAAAATGGAGAGGACCACCCAAGCACAGCCAATCAGAGAGCTGCATTCAACTTCTGATAAGAACTAAAATTATTTTTTATTCATTTCTGACAGCACACAATGTTCTTAATTTTTTACAAAATGCTGCAATTATCATAGACTTTTTAATGGAAAACAAAATTTACTCATGTACAACTAAAAAGTTAGTTATTCCAACTTTAAAACTAATTTCTTGTCACAAATATAGAAGTGATAGACATGTTCCAGTTTGTTTATGTAATATTACGTAAAGTCTCATGTAATCAAAATATTCACTTTAGTCAAGACTTACAAGTCCACGGTTCTGCAGTTTGAGCAGGAAGTCAATGCACCGGTTTACAGGTTGTTTTAGAAACTAGTCTTTATCATGTTACAGCAACGTCTCTCATCATTACTTTCCCCAAAGTTGTATTTATACTGATTCATGCACGTTTGAGTATAATCTTGTAGGCTGTTGTCCTGCAGCTGATGCGTCAGTGCTCAGAAAATCCTTGTCTTCACCTTCCACCTATCCCCGCCCACTTGTCTGTATTTACTTGCAATTACTCAAAAATTAAGATTGGACGAGTGAAACATGTTCAAAACTGTTATGTAGACACTCTCCATCTGTTTACATGGAGAAACTACTTTGATTGAACCGGTCTGATAGACGTCTGTCTCCTGAAGCTTGAGACAGTGTTTTTCTCGCAGTTTTTTCACCTGAATGTTTAAGGGTCGTAGGGTCGAAACATTTGTTCACAAATGTTATTTAGCAGCATAACTTTTGTTTTTGCACAGAGATAAACTCTTGTAGTTAGCTGTGCTTTTTCGACTTGTTTCTATTGTTTGTGTCTATGAGCGGTGACTCTTTCTGGAGGCAGGTTGCGTGCGCATCACCGTGTTAATCAACAAAAATCCCTCTATAAAAATTTTATTTTACAAAAAAGAGGCAGGGCTTATTCGTTCTGCAGTTTTGAACAGGAAGTCAATGGACTTGTTTCTTTTCTAAGCTGTTTTAGATCATTTTTGTGTTTTGCAATGAACAAAATGCAAACTATTTATCTGCGCATGCCATAGTTTAAATTCTAAATATACGGAAAAATCACAATAGGTCTCCTTTAAAGCCATGTTATGGTTTGCACTTCATAAAGTATATTCCTGATCTACATATGTCATAGTTTATTCCTAAACACACGTCAAAAACTCAATATGTCTTCTTTAAATTCAACCAGACAGAGTGTCCACACAAAGCCACATTATGTGTTAATATTGCTTTGAAACAAAAGTGGTCTGTGGCCCCTGTGCGTCACGTGTCCCTGGTCCGGAGGTGTGCCAGAACATCCCGGAAGTGTCACAGAAAGAGAGAGAGCGCGCGTCACTCAGCCTCTCTCACCCACTCACCTGCTCCACGCGCGTGCTCTCTCTCTTTCTCCCTCCTCTTTCCTTCTTTCTCTCTCTCATTACCTTTAAAAACAATGCGTAAAAAAAAGCAGCAGCAGCAGCAGGACGGACACGGACACGACACCGAGCAGGATCCACTTTCTTCACTGACACCGATCTGTCCTCCGCGGATCAAGTAAGTTTCTCACGTGTTTTTTCACTTTACTTTACTTTACTTTGTGTCTGACTGTTTTGAATAAGCGCTAACCAGCCTGCAGTTTCCTTGTTCTTTGTTTGGCTTTGAGCGAAAATGTCACAGAGTCTATAAGGCTCTAAAAATAGCCTCTGTGTAAATGAACGGTCAGTGGACGTGCGCTTTTTGGATTGTTTTTTACATTTGTTGTCACGTGTGAACGTCGTGGATTATAATTTTTGTTCGGTTTGATGATATGAGAGCTTAAAAGTTTTCTTAAAACATAAGTATGCTGAAATGGTACCACAAAAAGATGATATTGCTTGATTTCTTGGCTGTAGCTACAATTTATTAGCCTATTTTACAATCGCGGTTTTAAAAGTGGCGTAATCTTACACTGAATTACTTTCTGGAGCAAAGACACTAAGAAACCCTGACAGAAAAATAGAAAAACTACAACAAATTACATTTCTCTGCTTAAGTGGTGTTTTTAGTCAGTTTGATGAGTGAAAAAATGTGTTGTTTAACAGTAAAAATGCTGTAAATCTCATAACTGCCGTTAGCAAACAAGCTAGCTAAAGTCTGCGCTGTTGCCTTGACAACACAAAATCTTTTTTGCCCGACAAACAGTCTGGAGGAAAAGTTTAGCCCCGAAAAAAGTTAAAAAACACATTTTCAAACAAAAGAATGTCAGTACATAACCTGTAAAAGCTTAAAAGACATGACAGGTAGACCATATTTTCAATAAAAAAAACAAAAACGTATGCTTTTATTTAAGATTCGTAGTTTGTAGTTGTATTTGTCCAGCAAATATGACATATGTAGAGGTGAACCCACAACTGTTACCTAGCAACTGCATTGTAAATGTGGGTCAAAACCATAGACTGTAGGCTATATATCATTATCATTACAGTCTATGGTCAGAACCCACATAAATGACACAGACGTTATGATTTGACATAATATTTTGTAACACTTTTTTTTGTGTTAAATGTTTGTTTTTCCTATGACACGTTGAACCACTCATTTCACAAAGACATAGGCTTTAAGATTATTTTAGGTTTTAATAAATATTTTTCAATTTTCATCCCAGTTTGCCTCCTTTTTAGATTTAAATATTTGCTTCCTGCTCATAAATGATGACATCACACTCGGTAGTTGCCTGGCGACAGCGTAATAAATTGGACTAAAATTCTTCTAATGTAACAGGCTTTTTGTTTAACTTGAGCCATAAAAGTACGCTTGACTCAACTTTTGTTAAACGTGTGTTTACAAGACCATAAAAATCTGTTTCTTTTGAGAAAATTGAAAAATATCCTTGTCTCCCTATGTGATGCCATCGGTTTAGAACTCTGCTCTACTTCCTAGTATTTTCAACATGTTTTCAATTTTTTCACTTATAATTACAACAGGTATTAATCTACCAAAATAAATGACAATTTAAAAAACGTAAAAAAACTGTTATACCCACTTTAAAGGTGCATGGCGTAAGTTGCAAAGGTTTTGAACAAGGGCGCCATCTTTGGCGTTTTGTGGCACTGCACCCTCCCTACTATCAGCAGCTGAAAACGTATTTTACGGCTGAAAAGATTCTTTTGACACATCGTTATTTTCTGCTAAATGTTTTCTGACTTAAGAAGACAAAGGTTTTTGTATGAAAAAGTAGATGCTGGCTATTTTATGTTCTTTTTGACTGAATGATCAGTTTACACACTTCAAAAGTTACACAAGAAAAGATTGAGAGTTTGAGGAAAAGCTTTGTTTTAGCGTGAGAGAAAATTGTAAACAAGCTTTTTACAGGCCTCATTTGTCATAAACTAAATGCTCAATGGCAATTTATTACTCTAATAAAACATAAACCTTACCAATACAAACAGCTAAGCGCTAAGCTACTAAATCTGTGTCTAAATGTGGATGTACTTTGACAGGCCTGAGAGTCTGACCTTCTAATGAAAATAATCGCCAGATGAACGTCTTATTGATCTCCAGCACAATTCCTCTTTCTCAAAAACATGTCCAAGTGCTCCTCGGTCCTGCAGTCGGCTTCATACCATGCCGTTGCGGTGGGCTAGTTGTTTTGAATTCTTCCGTGTGTTACGGGGGTTCGGAAGCTAGATGGCAGTATTTACCAATGATTATTTATTTTATTTTTCATTAAACAGCATTTACAACAGCCGTCCATTGTATAAAACCGAGAGCTTTTGCTAAATAAATAGAAATAATGACGATAATCCAGTGAAGGAGGATTAGCGCGGGAAAATGCGACCCGCACCACTCACATTTATGAGCCTGTCTGCGCTTACAGAGGCAAACTCGGTCAGTTTACAAAACGTCATGGCGCACATCCAGGCAAGTGCCAATGGACGGTAATTTGATATATCGTAATATTGAACATTTTAACTTACGCAATGCACCTTTAAACTCCCAGTGTGGGTTACATTTTTTGACGACACATGTGGAGGGATTCTGTTTTAGAAGTCAGATTACTTCTTGTAATTTTTAACTCTATTTGTCAATTTCTTCATATTTTGCAACTGAACTGGTGTAAAACTATGATAAATATTTACCACAAAGATTATCAGACCAAGCTAAGCCAAAATTGTGTCTAATCTGTCATATTGACTATAATTTTCAATACCGCTGTACAGGGGCCTGGGACAAAAATTGTTCTATTGGATCGTCCAAAATGCCTCTGTCATTGTAACAAGATCTGACTATTATTCAGTTCAGAGGTTCCCATGAACTACTAATGATGTATTGATTCGATAATGGGATCAAATATCTGCGATGTTCTCTGAAATTTTGCTGGACCGAGTATCAGTCCCATGATAACGGTTCAGCCAAGATCCTATTTGTATATATATCAGATTACAGTCAAAGTATCAAATTGGTATTGGAGCTGAAAAAGCGGGATTGTAGATCATTATTAAATATAGAGTCACAGTCACAAAAATACATCCCGAAATCATCTCACGACTCAAAGATTTTTGAATTTGCTTTATTAATTTGCCCATCACTAGTAAAAGTGATCAGACATGTATTTATTTTACTAAGAGGAGTAACTCTTTAGAAAAAACATCTCACTTTTGAGGAAATAAAAATATTTACAGTACATACTTTAGCCTTTATGAAAACATTTGTACTAATTTTACCCCAGATTAAACTAATATGATGTTTTTTGGTCAAGTGGCTTGTTTTAAAGTCTCTACTGTTGTGCTAATTGCTGTAGAATCCATCCATCTTCTGTCTCTTCTCTTCTCTTTCCCTCTCTCTGTTTCAGTCTCACGTTTAACTCTTGGCCGAGAGAAGCTTTAGGACACAGACGGTTCAAAAGTGCAGCTAAACTCGGGCTAATCTGATCCACTGGCTCTGGAACAATCGGGTCACTTTCTCTTTAAATCCTCCACGAGTGCTTCCAAAACAGATCTGTAAACAACGATTCTGTCTTAGTCAAGATCATTTACTATTAGAGCTGTGCAATATATCGAGTTTTAGATAATATCGTGAATGTGGTTTTCAAGATATTCTAAAATGGATTATCGAGTATATCGTTAATAGTTAAAATGGCCACAAAAAGAACCCTGTTAGAATAGAAAATAGAGAAAATGATGCTAATACCTTTGAACTTAGGATATAAATGTAATATGTCTGCACCTCTGTGATTCATTTACAAACATTTCACATTGTTCATTTGACATTCCAGTATTTTCCAGACCAATAATACTTCACACAGATGTTTGCAGCTCAAATAAATCTGGTTCAAAGTTGTAATACAAAAGTGATCAGGTCTAGTCACTAAAGGAAATCACCAGATCGAAACAGTTTGAGATTATCTTTTAGATATTTCATGACAAAGTACAAAAATCACAAATCTTGTTCTAGATCAGACCTGGGCAATCTGCAGCCTGGGTTAGGGTTAGGGATGCACCGATCCAGCTTTTTCTGTTCCGATACCGATTCCGATACTTTGGCTTAAGTACTTGCCGATACCCGATATCAACCGATACCAGTGCAAAAACTGAAATACCTTATTTTTCTTATCAAAGCATAAGACATTTGGTTATGTAGTGTTATGTAAATATTATTTCTAGTGCAAGTCACAACTTAACAACTTCATCTGAACAAAATGTCATTATCACATGTTCTGAATCAACACCAGCCAGTAGATTTGTCTCATTATGTCCAATTAAAAGCACAACAATAGTATCGACTGAACCGATATCATGGAGCCGATACCCGATCCAGCAAAATTGCCTGGATCGGCACCGATATCCGATCCCAGTATCGGATCGGTGCATAGTTAGGGTTAGCACTCAGCACTCTTTTGAGAACAAGTGTTACTCTTTACTTCTTTTATCTGATTGATTTTGCTATGGAGCATGTGTCTTTGCTTGTGTTCCTAATATTTATCATCAAAATAGTGGATTAAAAAGCCTGTTTTACAAAAGATTTGCACATAATAATGACAATTTGTTACACCAATGACCACGGACCGGCCCTCCGTCAGTTTTCTGGGTTTGAATCTGGCCCTTGGTGAAAAATAACTGCCCACCTCTGGTCTAGATTCATGACAACGTTGCATTCTTCAACTTGAACTCAGCCTATTGATGTAATAATCGTCTGTATATCGTTATCGAGGTATGCACAAAAAATATTGAGATATTCATTTTTGTCAATATCGCCCAGCCCTACTTACTCTAGATATACAGTTAAACAGAGAGACATTTGTAACTCATGCAAAGTCAACTCTGAGTTGACATCGCTTCCTCATCACAAACACAGCTGTAGTTGTGGCTATGAGATACTATTCTTTCTCCTCTGAGCCTCAGAAAACTAACTCAAAAACTAACTCAATTCCTGATGTGGGCAACACTTGATTGTCGGTGTTGTCCAGTCGTGTTGTTTCCAGTTAAAGATCTGACACAGTTCACTTTGTTTTTCTGATTCTTGCAATGCATCGTGGTCTGTATTGATTATTCTAGGGACCATTGATTTTGATGCACTAGTTTTTGACCCGCTTTACATTCGAACACCATATGCCGTGACCACTATATGTACGGTAGTTGGAGAGCACATTTGGACACAGTCTTTCTGTTTATCTGCTTTTCTGCCACTGTTTATCTGAATTTGTGTTTTGTTTTTACATGTCAGTAACAAACCCAGTGTTCTGCAGAGTTGTTGTGGGTCAGTTTTTTCCTCACATATTGTCTCTTTTCCCTATTTTAGCAAGAGAAAAAGATAGATAGATAGATAGATAGATAGATAGATAGATAGATAGATAGATAGATAGATAGATAGATAGACTTCAACTAAGACATTTAAATATGTGTTTGAACATTTTCTGGCTAGTCTGAAATAATATTGTCTATAGGGCTGTAGTCGACCAAAGAAATTCTTGGTCGACTAAAAACATGTCCCATCGACCGATTAATCGACTAAAAAGCAAAGGTTCTGAAGCTAAAAGTACAGTTATCAAAAATATTCCAAATCAAAGCTAAAACTGGTGTCGAAATTAGATACTCATTAGAACAAATACAGAGAACATTAACAGGACAAATATTTTTTTATTTTTTTATTGAACACCAGGTGATAGAAAGGTACATTGTATATTTACAGAATTACATCTTTACTTTTCTGGCTTTCTGGAAAAAGCCACATTCAATATTTACAATATTTACAAGATTACAATTTTTGTTGTTCGGCTTTTAGGAAGACAGGGAGTGAGAGAGAGAGACACAAATAATCTGCATGTGATGCAAAAGAGTATACTGTTATGGTAGTGTATGAATGTAAAATATATAATAACAGGATAAACATTTGAACAAAATCTTTTCTGCAAAAAAAAAAAAAAAAAATCACATTTTCTGAAAAGTTTTAAAATAATCTTGAGTTTCATCACTTGCATTTTGTGTTGTAAATCAGTCCATTGTATAAAATTCTAGACTTTCTTGAAAGGACATTCTAATTCTCATTGTGTCAAAATTGAGTTGGAAATTTTTTTATTGTGACAACTCGGCCAAAAAACTTGCTCAAAAAGACTCATAATATTATGTAGTTCATACAAAACTATAGTTTAAACAGAAAATGAAGAGGAAACAGTGTGTTTGTATACAAAAGCAGTTCAGTCCAATAATTCTGTTACTGTTGAAGACAAATTTCTTATCTAAATAAAAGAATTAGTCGACTAATACAACATCGACCGATTAATCGACTAAACGACTAAAGAACTACAGCCCTAATCGTCTGTATATTGTGATGTGTCAAATATAATCATCATATCCATTTTTGTCAGTATAGCCCAGCCCGACTCGTCATGTGAGCTGTACTTTACTGTTTGTGTTGGTTCTGGTGCTTGTGATTCCAAAGTGGAGTTTCTCTGGAGCAGGTTTGACTGGAACAACGCAAATAATCCATCATATTATTTATCCTTTAAATGTGCCACGTGAGTAATGTGCTTGTCAGTTTCAGAAAGTCCTTTAAACTTGGATTTGGGGTAGATGTTTTAAAAGTCATATTGGTCACCTTGTTGTTTTGTTTTGTCAGTCATCATAATCAACAGAAGAGTTCTTGTGTTTCAGTCTTCATGTTTAAGTTTGAAGTGAGCTGTAGTTCTGGTTTAATTTTTGTCACGCAGCATTCACTCGTCAACATGACAAGATCTGTTACATCTGTGTTTACCTAATATTGAGTCACACGCTTCCTGTTCAAGTAACTGCTCATAATCAACAGTTTAGGATTATTTAAATATGAAATAATTGATAGTTGATGATTATTTCAATAATCAGTTAGTTGTGATTACTTGATTAAAGTTGGGGTAGCTGATTTTTACACTGCAAACATGATTTAGGTTTTAAATCTGACAACTTTCTCTAATAAATCCTTCAACACATGGTTAATATCGACATGTATTCATTTTGGTTGCATTTATGGCTTATAAACTTCTTTTTACAAACAACAAAGTGAAACTGGAGAGGACCACCCAGGCTCAGCCAATCAGAGAGCTGCATTCAGCTCCTGATTAGAACTAAAATTCTTTATTATTCAGTTCAGACAGTACTCAGAGGTCTCATTTTTCACAAAGTGCTGTATTTACTACATACTTTTTAGTGGAAAGCACAAAGTTTACTAATTTACAACTAAAAAAGTTAGCTACCCCACCTTTAACTTGTTTCAGCCCTATAGAGGGATTATTTGTTTTTCAACACGGGAACACGCACACAGCCCGACAGCAGAAGTAGTAGCGGCTGATTGACACAAACTGTAGCAGCAACACTAACCAGTGCTGTTGTCAGCTACTACAAGAGTTTAGCTCTGTGTGAAAACAAAGGTTATGCAACTAAACAGGGCTGGGCCATTATTCGATAAATTGAGAGATTGCGATCGGATCGAATCGAATTGTGGATTGACCCTGTGCATGTTTCTGTGAGGTTTTCACAACACCAGCTTAAAACGATAAATACTCAGAAGATCAGGCAGTGACAGTGAGTTTGTGGTGTATGTTACAGAAAAAACATGTTAAATACTTCACAAATCAGAAGAATAATTTATAGGGATGGGACGAGACAGAATTTTCACGAGACGAGACGAGCCACAAGATTGGGTCCACGAGATCGAGACGAGACAAGACAAGATTTTTAAATAATTTGCATTAATTGTTTCAATTTAGAATTTAAACAAGGCAAATTACAAAATTTGATTTGTATTATTTATTATTGTTAGTTTATATTCTTTTAGTTTAGCTTTACCTTTTATTATGTGTATCACCTTGGATTTTTATTATTTGAACGATCTGTGTTTTGACTGAAATTGATCCACTCCTCCGTGTGTAGCTCAGGCTCCGCCCCCTTCTCCTTCCTTCACAGCGCTGCCGCTGCTGCTGCAGGGACCAGACACAGACAGATGAGGAGACTTTCCTACTTTTTACATGACAGAGGCCAAAATATCTCTTTGTGGATCTATTTTAAACTATGTTTAAGTGTGAAAAACACCACGCTGTTCCCGCGATGTCCGCGCGTATATTTGACGATTATATATTTTTCGTGCTAACTTTTACAATGTTTAGGACTAATTATCTCTGTCAATATTGGTCCTATCTTTACGAAATAAAACTGAGACAGAGTTTAGACAGTTTTCTGTCAGAATAAGTCAGCTACAAGTCTGTGTGTGGAGGAGAATATTTGCTACAGCTGCTCAAAGATACGAAACTTAATGTCATGACCATGGAAAAATCTCACGAGACAGATCAGTACGTGTGCGCACAGTATCGTGACAGTTTGATCTCGCGAGATCTCGCGGCACGAGATCTCGTCCCATCCCTAATAATTTACTATACGACACTTGTGTGTTTAAAAGAGACGTGTTTGTATCTAAATGCTAACGCTAACAGGAAATGCTTGTACAGAAGTTAGCTATTCTGAATAATGTTCCATGCACAGAGACAATTATTTGGTGGTGGGTTTTGAATTGAAAGATTGAAAACCAATCCTTTTTCAGTAAAAATGTGAGGTTTGGGGGAAACTTCAAACGTTGAGACAGAATATTGATATATAGTTTTAAAATAATCTAATAAATGGGACATATTTAAAAAATTGGTTTTGTTTATGTTCATGAATGGCATTTTTTATTATTATATTTTTCTCAGATGGCCCAGCCCTACTGTTAAATCAACTATTGTGAATGAAATTCGACCCTAACACTCATACATGGAGTCAGACGTCTGTCAGACCGGTTCATATCTGATCCAAACAGCTATTCGCGTCTCATTTTGTTGTTTTGATCAAAGAAGTTTCCCCAGCTAACCAGACGGACGGCGTCTTTCTGCAGGCAACATGCACAGTAGAGAGATGTCGACCGATCCCTCTATAGACACAGAGAAGCTTTTATCAGATTGAAAGTCTATCATCTGGATTTATGACATCCTATTCTACAACATGAACGCAACCTATTAAACCTAAAAAAGTTTAATGTTTTAAGACATTACTGTTGGATTGACATATTATTGTCTAAAAATGGTTCTTGATATATGAGGAAAAAATAATTGAAATATTCATTTTTGTCATTGTCACTATCGTCCAGGCCTATTTGAACATTACATTGCTTTATTTATAGACTCTGAATGTTGTGCAGCAGAAACAGATGTCTTTGTGGTTGTGACTGTTCAAATCACTTCCTCTCTGAGACTCTCTACAGTGTGTGAGAGAATATCGTCTTCTTTACATGACACTGTTGTGTTTTCAGATCCGAGAATTTAGGCCAGACTATAAATAGAGACAAAACTAAAACATGATTTGAAAAAGGACTGTTTGATCGCAGAGTTATTTTTAGCTTCACAACTCGACTCTACAGACAGATCACTAAAACTAAAACTCTGCTTTGGATTAGCATTGTCAAAACACAAAAATACAACTACTGCAATGCTGTGAAGAGCTTGAAAATAGTAGGTCTGTAGTTCAATGTATTGCTTCATTGATAACCTGCGTGATACAAGGAAGTGGAAGATGACTTGGTTTTGTGACTTATCAGATCATGACATAAGTACGTGCTTGGCAACTTCTGCAAAAGTTAATCAGCCAGAACAGACTTTGGACCAGAGATCACAACTTCATCTTCACCAGTGGTTTTGTGCGGTCAAGTTTGTTGGACAGATAAATGACAAATTCTAAGACAGTGATGTTGTGTATATTTCTATGCTAACCTATAATGCATAGTTACAGCTTCTTGTTATCAGTCATTCATAATAAAACTCTTTTCCACTTGTATCTACTTGGCCTTAGTCTACTCTACTCTTCGTGACGTGGCCCTGGTGCGGACTGACTATTGATACCAAGTACTTTTTTACTTGGTTCCTCCCAGGATCCTAGTGAGCTAACCTGGCTCATTTATCAACATGGCTGATGCATGTGCACCCAACATGCAGAAATTGTCATTGACCAAGCTAACTGAAAGAGTTTATCACGTGTGAAAACAAAAGTTCTGCTGCTAAATAAACATTTGTGAACAAAATTTGACCCTACGACCCTTTAAAAGTTACAAAAGGCGAGAAAAACCCTGTCTCAAGCTTCAGGAGCCAGACGTCTGTCAGACTGATTCAGACTTGATCCAAACAGCTGCTCTCAAAGAAGTTTTGCTAACCAGATGGACAGCGGCTCTTTCTACATGGAGCATGCGCAGTAGACCAGAAAGTGACGTAGACCAATAATCCCTCTATAAAAAGATTCTCAAAAATGTGGCACCTGGGTCGCAGTTAGCCCAGGTCTGTTTGAGCAGAAAACTTTGACCTGATCTGACATAGCGATGTTTTCACCAATCACAGAACATAATCATAAATAAGACTCTTGCAGAACAGTTGGAGAAATCTACAAACATCTTTCCCATTCACAAATGCACAAAGCACTTCTTCTTGCTCTTTTGTCAAAAAAGAAATTGTCAGCAGTTCTGTTTGAACTGATTCAAAGCCTCAGCTAGAGCACCTGCATCTGCTGCGTCGTTTGTTGTTTGTATTTTTGCTGTGAGCGCGTCTGGCACTCGCTGCTGTCGTCACATCTGTAAATCCCTCCTCTTTCTGTAGAAAAGCCTTCTGATTGGTGCAAGCATTATACTCTGTTTGAACCATTGGCCTGGAGCCAGTGTTGCCAGACGTACGATAATTATCGTTTTTGTACGATAATTATCGTTTTTGTACGATAATTCCCCCCCCCTGTACGATGTACGATCAATAATTCTAAGTCACTGTAAAACTCTATGTAAAATAATGTACGATAATTTCGAAGCGCCAGGTATTTTCTTCGTCTTGACTAACTTGAGCTTGCCTAAAAGACTGAAAAACTGATCCAGGATCAGCAAACACTTAACACAGCGTGCGCTTTAGTGGTGTTCTGTGATATTATTGGTCAAAAGCACCAATAGTTCCTCAAGGCTGCGCATCTGTGTCTGCCCCAATGTGCTGAGATCAAACGTAAATACACAACTACGCCGCGTGAGCAATATGGAGACATCGAACAAGGGAAAGAGTGAGTGAATCAATGCTTTATTTTACTTACAATACAGTATGACTTCGTTCTAATAATAAAATTTTGGGCTGTGAAGAGGAGAAAGCTTGCTGTGTGCAATGCATTAAACAGCAATGATTAAATGTTTTCACCTTCAAAACTGAGCGGAACATGTTTAAAATTCTATTTAATCGTCTGAAGAGGTCTTTATTTATTCTACAAATTGCTCTGGCCTGAAATAGAACACAATTTGGACGTGTACGATAATTTTTACCAAAGTACGATAATTTTGAGGCTCTGGTACGATAATTCAACATTTCCCATCTGGCAACACTGCCTGGAGCCATTCAAGATATTTTTTCTTGGATTTGTAAACCCACAAATACCGCGAGAATCCATCTTGCCTCACAACGCTCAGAGTGAGGCGTGCGTGAGGGCAAACATCACAAAAGTCTTAAACTAGAATTAAATGTGAAAGAAAACTTGCTGAACTGACATGAAGAGAATCTTACAAATGCTATGATCCTCCAAGAGAAAACAGAGAACAAACGCTTCTCTGTGATACAAGATAAAAGTTGTGCTAATGAAGCTAGCACACCTAACACCAGCTGTTTCCTGTTTAACCGTAGAATAAAGTGACTCTTTCACAACACTAAACTGCCCAAAGTGAACCAAGTACTTCATTAATTTAGATGCAAGTTCAGTTGGTGTTTTTATTAGTATTGTTTATACAGTAAGTGTTTTAAATGCACAGAAAGCTTTGATAAACCTCAGGAAGTGGCTCCGTCATTCCTCAATCATTTGCTGAAATAGTCAGTCATGCTAGTTATTAGCTTGACTATGTGTTCATTATTTAAACTGCCAGAAAATGTTCTCTGTCAGTCAGTTGTGTCTCAGGATTGCCTCATATGAGATAAATAAAGTCAGCTGAGTCGAATTGTGGAATGACTCCTGTGTATCCGCAGCAGCTTCACTGTTCGTCGTAGCACTAGGAATAAACGTGTGAGCTAACAACGCTACTTCTTGTGCAAAAATGACTAAGCACGATCTCCAGACAAGGGCCTCTCTGTCGCTAGATATTTTGAGTTTGTTCTGTTTTAGGTTTGGATGATTCAGCTTTCCGATCAGCTACAAGTCTCATCTCAGTGTAAAAAGGGAACTGCAGGCATGTTAGCATCAGTATTTATATTATTCTCAAGGGAAATTCAGTGGTGGGAAAAGATCATCAAATCACAGCATAATTCTCTTTACAGTAACAAAAAAAATGTCTTATTCTGCATGGGAAAAAGGAATGTAAAATCTGATGGAAAAGTAAAAAATGCAAATGGACATTAGTTAGTGTCTTATAGATAAAATAAGCGACAGAATTCTACAGGAGCTAAGCTTTTGAACAAGACAGCATGTCTGTTCTGTCTGTGATCATTACAACATTTGATTGTGACTAATGTAACTTAGGCTAACTGCAGCTAAACCAGACGTGCACTTCCAAAGATGTGGGTCGGCCGTAATGAGGTGAAAACAGTGAATAAAATATGTATTTTATACCTCATTTCATTTGGTTTTGCAGATGTAGATTTAGTTGTAAATAGATGTAGATTTAGTTGTAAATAGGGATGTGCGATGTTGACAAAACCGATTATCTCGATATATTTTTTTATGTATTTCGATTAGGGATGCACCGATCCAGCTTTTTCAGTTCCGATACCGATCCCGATATTTTGGCTTTAACTAACTGTCGATACCCGATATCAACCGATACAAGTGTAGGAACTGAAAAAGTTTTTTCAGCCTATAAAAACATAATAAATTTGGTCATATTATGTGGTGTAACTGTTATTTAAAGTACAAATAACTACTTAACAACGTAATCTGAACATAAAACCCAATATTATGAGACGTTCTGGATCATAACCAGCCAGTAAATTAATCTCCTTATGTCCAATTCATTGCAAAACCATGATATCGGCTGAACCGATATCATGAAGTCGATACCTGATCCAGCAAAATTTCCTGGATCGGCGCCGATATCCGATCCTAGTATCGGATCGGTGCATCCCTAATTTCGATAACGATATTCAAACGATACTAAGTCAGTCCAACATAAAATGTGTTCAAACATGTTTCCAAAATATAACCATCTTAATAAGACTTCATGTTCACCAATGCCTGTAATCAGTGAATTAGTTCTTTATTTTGACCGTATTAAAATATGATTTACCAATGAAGCATTTTCTAACTTAAAAAACGGAAAAAACTTACAGTCAGAATTTTTTTTTACAGTAACTTAATCTGGATTCCCCATTAGTCAATAAGTAACTAAAGACGTTTTTAACACATTTTTGTTGGACTGACTCAATATTGTTTTTACTGCAGCAGTAATTTTACTCCACAGTCAGAAATAAAAATGATATTGACGACTTATTTCAAGGATTTGTGCAGGATCCCTTTTTTAGTTTTGTTTTTAATAAATGTTTTGTTCCCATCTAAACGATATAATTGATATTTAATTTTTGCATATCTCCAAAAGAACATTGACGATATTATCTAAAATTCGATATATTGCACACCGCTAGTTGTAAACTGTTTTTTTTTAGTAATAACTTAATCTTGTCATTTGCAGCAGTAAATCTATACAGAAGTAGATTCTAAGCACACTTCACTCTATATGCAATGATTGATTTTACTTTTGGGGAAAAAGGAATTTTCAGACTCTGCCTGATTGAGAGATTTTGATCTCAATGATAAGGCTTGTGCATTCAGCTACCTGTCCATAAGTCAATCACAATACACATGGGAGTTGTCACCCACTACAGTCTTTATTTTTAAGATTAAAATGGTCAGTGTTAATGAAGCTTTGTCTTATCATAATGACAAGCTGAAACCTGTGCGCGGACCGAACCAGAGCCAAGCCCGAGTGATCCCCGAGTGTTTGAGGCAGGAGCTGGAGACAATGCACGCGCTGAATCTTTCACGAGGAAAACATTTGGTCTTGAGTTGAGTAGAAAAAAGCAGATCGCAGCACTTAAACTCACTTACCTGGAGAACTGTCAATCATCTGCGAACAGCACCAGGTCACGTGAATGTCAGC
Source organism: Mugilogobius chulae (assembly GCA_038363315.1). Lineage (NCBI taxonomy): Eukaryota > Metazoa > Chordata > Actinopteri > Gobiiformes > Gobiidae > Mugilogobius > Mugilogobius chulae. The sequence goes on from CM076414.1 coordinate 20,364,903, forward strand.
GTTAGCCTATTATTTCTGCCGATCTGACCTGGGACATCAACGGCACATTTTACACATCCATTAAAGAGAAAGACACTTGAGCAAGACACTTAAATTAACAGTAAATTCCTAGAATGTCTTGTTCATCTGGAATACCACGTCTGTCACAACAGCACGTGGTTGTTTTGGTCTTTGCCTGAGTCAGATTTCTAATGTTGGCCCTTGTCAGCTGTGGTTTACAGTAGTTGCATATGTTTTCAGAGGAATTTGTTTTGCCTGGAGCAGACAAGCCGGATCCTGCCCTGAGTTTAAAGGAAAAGACTGAGTGATTCAGACGAAGAGCTGCGGAAAGGTCCATGGGGTTGTTTCAGTTTCATTTACTAAAAACGTAAACCTTTATCTGGCTATTTGTGTCACATTGCTTCACGACCATCCACAGATCAGGCAATGTGGGGGAAGTGTCTTGCCTAAGGACAGTGTTTCCCAATAATTTTTAATACAGTTTGGGGAGTCTCTGGTGGCATAAGAGTTTTTATTTTAATATATGTTGCTTTTCACATTTCACATTTGTTGTTTTTCTCACCGGTTCTCACAGGAAACCACATCACTTCACACGACACAGACAACAGTTACGTGTCTCATTTCCTTCCTGCTTTAGTTTTATCAAGTGTGTAATGCTTTGTTGACATCCATGTAGTCTTAATATCTCATTTCTTTATTTAATGCATCTATTTGTTCAAATACAACCTACTTCTCTCAGTCTCAGGGTTGCCAAGTCTACTTTTTTATACTGACTTTGAGATTTTTTTCCCCCCAAGTTTATCAAGAATTTTAAAGGTTCTGTTTTTTTGGGGGGGCTGCAATTTTTTGTCATAAGTGTAAGTATGTCACATTATACGTCTGTTGGCTCACATGGATTGACTGACTTTCTGCATATGGTAATTGCAGCTAATTGGCTTATTCAAGAAAAAAAAAACTTTAAAAATATAAAACGTAACTAGTTTTCTCATAAATTAAGGATTAGTATTAAAACAAATCATATTTTATTATGATAACAGTGAAACATAACAAAGTAAGATTTTATAATAAAAGTCAATGGGCGAGGTGTTCTTAAAACATGGTAATCTCAGGCTACAAAAAAAAAAAAAATGTAAATGCCAGATATTTTAAATTTTGTTGTTCCTCCATTGGACACATCTAAAAATGTCGCCCATTAAACTCTGCCTTCAGTTGTTTGGAAAATATTGCAGTTTTTCACTAAATGTGAAATTCAGGTTTTGACGCTTTAAGCAGGGTTATATATTTGGGTCATTCTCTGAAAGTGGGACCGTTTTGCCCATTGGTTATTTGACAGGTTTTTATTAAGTAAATAATAATAGTTTTGTTTAAATTTTTATGTAATATATACTACTAATGTGCCACTAAAAGATTTTAAAAAATTGCAGTCCAAGATACTTTTTTTTTTTACAACCTGTTTTTAAAAAAAAATAGCTTAAATAATAGACGAAAAGTGTGACATTCTTATCCAGCAATAAACATGATGTAATTTCCTCATGTAAACTTGATAAAATACTGCATTGAAACACAAAAAAATGAAGAATAATGTTGGAAAATATGTTTGCATTTTGTTTTTCTACTTTTGTATTCAGTTTTGTGAAAATGAAGCCGAATTCCTGGGTATCCGTATGTAACTGTTGGTGTCCATATAAGTTACACACGGACCTGATCAGTTTTATCAGCAAGTGAAGACTTTTCAACGCTCAGGAACCTTGCAGCGGATAAACGCCACTAATGTGTGTATTCAGAGATAATAATATAATATATATAATATTTTATTTAGTTTATAGCAACTCTCTCAGCTAAAACATGTGTCCCCTTGGTGTCCATGCTACATGCAGAATTATTGAGAGCAATTGAAATTGAAATGGCCATATTGGAAAAAATAGTTGTGCATCTTTCTTGACCATTATAGATCCTGTCAGTACACTTCTCAAAGATGGAAATTAACCTAAAAATAAAACAATTGCTGCAGTTTGAATTTTCAGCCTGGATGTCACACTTTATAGTCCCACTTTCACAGAATGACCCATTTATGAATTTTTCTAAAACACATTTTTGTTTAGAGCAGGGATAGATCTTTAAATGGAGAAAAAATCTGATATTTTGCCCCAGGGTCTTGAGTGTGATTTTTTCTTCTTATCGAGCACTAATCAAAAACTAAAAAAGCTAATAGCTCAAAATTTTAGACAAAGTTGTACCTTCACAGAACACATTTAAAAATGCAGCCTATTAAAGTTTGTCTTTGGGTTTCTAAAAAAAATATTGCATTTTTAGAGGTAATTTTGTCAAGTATGGAAAAAATAATGATGTTCTTACAGAGGTTTTTTGTATGTGGACATTTATGTTCTTAGGGTATTGAGTGCAATTTTTTATAATTTTTTTTTTAGGGAAACCTGAGAGTTAATAACTTTTCCTTGAAAGGTTGAGGTCACTTGCATTCACAGCATAGGATTGTGGAAAAGAAGAATGTCCTTGCTAATACATGTACTAATTTTAGAATTTTTGCTGTGATGTTTGAATTCTTCAGGTTTATTATTTAGTTTTCAAAGCGGGGGGCCTCCCTTGAAATCTTCAGGACCAATTTAGTCTGGAATGTATTTGCAAACACTTCTTTTACATAGAGATGCACCGATCCAGCTTTTTCAGTTCCAATACCGATCCCGATACTTTAGCATTGAGCATCTGCCGATACCCGATATCAACCGATACTTGAAATAGCTCTTTTTTTCCTTTTCAAAACATAAGACTTTTGATCATTTAGTGTAATTTATACCGCAAGTCAAAGCTGAACAACTTAAGAAGAAGAGAGAGAAGAGAGAAAGAAAGAGAAGAAAGAGAGAGAGAAAGAGAGGGAGAGAGAATGAGAAGAAAGAAAGAAAGAAAGAAGACAGAGAAATAGAGAGAAGAAAGAGAAGACAGAGAAATAGAGGGAGAGCAAGAGGAGAAAGAGAGAGAGTGAGAGGAGAGAGAGAAGAGAAGAAAGAGATAGAAAGGGAAAGAGAGAGCACGAGGAGAGAGAGAGAGATAGAGAGAGAAAGAAAGAAGAGAAGACAGTAGTAGAGAGAAGAGAGAATTAGAGAGAAGAAAGAGAGAAAGAGAAGAGAGAGGAGAGTGAGAAGAGGGAGAAAGAAAAAGAGAAGAAAGAAAGAGAGAGAGAGAAAGAATAAAATGTCAAACATTATGAGACATTCCGGCTCAACATCAGCCTATAAATCAGACTCATTATGTCCAATTAAACACAACTAGGATATTGGCTGAACCGATATTATGGAGCCGATACTCGATCCAGCAAAATTTCCTGGATCGGCACCGATATTCGATCCCAGTATTGGATCGGTGCATCTCTACTTTTACATTTGCCATTTTAGGTGTAATTTTGTCCTACGGCTTCTGATTGCAAATTCACATTGAACAGTCTGAACAGAAATGCCAAAGTCTGATGAAGCTTTAATTTTAGCATCAGTTTGAACTTGTAAACATGAGCCGTGTGTGACGATGTTTAAACGTTTTCCTTTCCGTTTCAAAGACCAGTTTCAGTTTGTTCCTGGAGCCTCGTGTTGACTGCGTCTCTTGTTTCCATTAGATCTTTTTATCCCGAAACCGGCTTTTCCGTGTCCCGGAGCAGTGACAAAAGCACCGCGTGTGTCGCCTCGTCAGATCACGTATGTCATAAACACAAAAGAAACCAGGACCAGGAAGTGTGACTCAGCACAGCAGGTGACTGAATCAGACCCACGTATCAGCTCCACACGTCAGGACTCTGGGTCAAAGATTGTTATTATTATAAAGGACTTGAAGTGCATATGACAGGTTCTAAATATAACCTCCGGCTGGGAAAGTCCTGGTGGTAAATATTTGTCATCGTTTTAAACAAGTCAAGTTCAAGTTTGTGAAGAAGCATTGAAAAAGACATGTTCAAATTGACAGGAGCTGCATTTTAAAACAAAACTTTCCATATGTTGTCAAAAAGTGACTAAATTCGACATTCAGATAAAGCAATCCTAATCTTTTTACTATTTAGACAATCATTTAACAAAATTAAAGTGTATTTCAGGTATTATTATTTATCAAATCATAACTGTAACGAACATTTTAATGCCACAAAAATATATATGCATTTGTAGATTGCATGAAAATACATACTTTTTCTACTAAAAACACAACACACAAATGTACTTTTCAAGTGGAGCTGCTTTGTTGCCCATCCCTAGTTTCTGCAGAGTGAACTATAAAGACCTGCAAGAGTTTTTAATCTTGTTCTAACACGACTTCCTCATCAAAAACTTCAGCTGGAGTTGTGTCTGTGAGATACTATTCTTCCCCCTCTGAGCCTTAGAAACCTTAGAAGTACTTAGATTTGTGATGACATTCGCTGCGTTTACATGATCAGGGAAATCAGACTAGGCCAGAGGTGGGCATCTGTTTAGCTCCGAGGGCCATGTTCAAACCTAAACTTCAACCAAAGAGCCAGACCATGATCACATGCAAGTTCTACATTTTTCAAGACTGCAAACAAATCTTAAGTAGCTTGGATTCAGAATTTGTAGAATAATGAATTGGTTTCAAAGCATTTTTGACCAATAATTGTGATTTTTAAGAGAATGTGGCTTAAAACAGTAAATAGCTTTGCCAGTGAGGTCAGTAAGATGAAGACACATGCTTCAAGTCAATCAGAGTAACTCTGTCAAAAAACATGACAAGGGCCTGATTAAAAACAGACTGACCCCGGGCTCACACTGCATCTAGTCCAATAATCGTCTTTACTTAACTTGAAAAGTCTGAGAGTGGCTCACACGGCGTACAGTCCAGTCCGGTGTCTCCGGTACGGCCAATCCGGCGCTACGAATCCGTTTCGTTTGTTTCAAATTTTGGCCGGACGCCGGAGCGCACTGGAGCCCTTTTTGATGAAGTTACTGTATTATAATACATCCATGAGTTGTGAAAACAAGACACGATATACAGGATGAAGTGAATCCGGTAGTTTTCAAAATAAAATTATTACGTTACCACTAATAATACAACATACGTCAAAATACGACATTTACACGATTATGTAACACATAGAATGTAAATAAACCTCCCGTGCTTATCCATTGTGCGGCGAAAAATCAAACAAAAAATCAACTGACGTGAAACAAGCCCAAAACTCGGCGCATGTGTTCTTTGCTTACATATACATGTGCCCAGCGAAAGAGAGAGAGAAAAAAAAGTGCTCAGCAATCGCGTAATCTCCCACGTTGAACGTGAACCTCCGTGAGTTCGGGGTCTCGCGAGGTCGGCAGCAGAGCCTGTGGCTGTAGCAGGACTGTAGACCACCAGAGCTAATGTGAGTCACCCACCGTAGCCAGACCGGTCCGGTGACTGGACTGGAGTTGGACTGGAGGCAGTGTGAGCCCGGGGTGAGGGCCGCATCTGGCTCCGGGTCGCAGTTTGCCCAGGTCTGGACAAGGCTGTAACCGAACTCTACTTGTTTTTTCCCTTAAACCAGTGGCACGAGATCTCCTTCCATCCCTAATATTTGTCAAGTGTTTTGTTTTTAGTTTTATATTGCAACTTGAATAATCACAACTATTGATTAATCTTGACACCCCTGACAAGAACTAAGTTAGAACCAGACTTGCACCAAACTCCAAAGTGCTGCGTGATCATAAAGTCAGATTAGAAGATTACGGGCATTTCCCTTCACTTTACTGACCTGGACTAAACTTTACAAACATGTTTAGAGCCGGAAAAGCCCTGTCTGTCTGATGAGGTCACACTTTCAGCTCCATAAAGGTGAAACGCGGGAAGTCCCTTTATGTCACCGCGCAGTCTAAAGCGGTTTCCCAGCAGGTCCTTACAATAAACCTCATAAACCAACAACAAACACAAACTGGACCCATAAAGCTCCATTATCAGCGTGACGTCTCCTCCTCCCGCTCTTTCCAGGAAGGACATTTATAAGGCTGCTTAGGTGGGCAGTATATACCGTCTAGTACTGAATAAAATAGTTTAAAAGTTGTGGCAAAGAAGAGGAGGTAATTTGACTGTAAAAAAGCTGAGTCAAAGATTTGCGTTTGTGGCCCCCTCCAAGACTGGAATAGCTTTGTTTTTGTATAACGACAATAAACTAGATGGACTCAGGAGATTACAACATGTTTTTAAGATCATTATAAAGATTTAATTATCAAACAATTGTGAAATATCATAGCATTAACTACTTAATCTAGCGCTAGCCTAACCACTAATTCCACTGTCGTCACGGTGACGCGTCGTTAGCTGCTGGGTGGTTTTAAATTTAAGACAAAACACAAAAAATTAATAACAAGCTATCAGAAATCTGTGATCAAGTGGAGCGTTTATGGTTCTGTTCAGATGATTTTCAATAAAAGGTGAGTGACTAACTTCAAAAACAAAAACAAACAAAAACTGTTGGCTAATGCTAATATATACAGTACAGACCAAAAGTTTGGACACACCTTCTCATTCAAAGACTTTTTTTTTTAAATTTTCATGACTATGAACATTGTAGATTCACACTGAAGGCATCCAAATTATGAATTAAAGGGGCACTGTGTAAGATTGAGAGGAATTTTAATTATCACATATAGTCCACAAACATTTAAATCATATTTATTCTTTACAACATGAATACTTAAGAGAGCACTGTTAACCAATCCACATCAATTATGATACATTTATACGTATTTGAAATGTTTTATTACGGGCCGGAATGTGGATTATTACGCGTTTTCCCACATGAAAGTACCAAGAACTACTCCCCTCATTTCTTCAGTCCCTGTTTAGTCAGAGGAACTACCCTGTCCCCATGTTTGTGTTCACACAGCAGCAGTTTCTGAAAGTGGGTCTAACTAGCTTCAGCATTAGCATCTGTAAAGTCTGGAACAGTTAAATAAGTCATTATGGTGTTAGGAAAACAAAAATTGTGTTTTTTTGATTCCACATAAAACTATGATGTGCAAAACTTAAAAACATCACTGAAATTAAAAATAAATCAAAATTATTCACTGTAATTTCTAATAATAGTCTTATAGGCTACTATTTACAAACTAAATAAATACATTTTAAGAGTTACTGCCTTTAAATCATTTTTCTAAAGGATAAGGAAAATTTATCTGAATGTCAGAATGTGTAAAACATGTTTCCAAACAAAGTTAGTGTTGTAAATGTGCTGGTGTCACCAAAAGGTTCCTGGTCTGACTGGAAAGTACCCGCCCCAGAGCAGGAGCTAAAAAAAGTCCCTAAAGTGTGGCCCCAGTCCATAGGTCCTCCTCTGTGTGAATGCTCCTAAAATGGGGACAGGAACTAAAAAAGTTCTAGGACCAGAAAAAAGTTCCTACAGTGGGAAAAGGCCTATTGACGCTAGATGGCAGCATGCTTAATAGGCAAAATGCATGTGAAAGGCTCCCTCTGGTGTTCAAAAGTGGAAATCACTTTGTTTGTTTGTTTTTCTTACATAGTGCCCCTTTAACACATGTGGAAGTATAGTACATAACCAAAAAGTGTGAAACAACTGAAAATATGTCATATTCTAGGTTCTTCAAATAAGCCACCTTTTGCTTTGTTTTCTGCTTTGCACACTCTTGGCATTCTCTTGATGAGCTTTAAGAGCTAGTCACTTGAAATGTTCTTCCAACAGTCTTGAAGAGATGCTCCTTCAAGCATCTCTGGGAACTCCTTCACACTGCAGTCTAGCTCACCCCAAAACCATCTGGATTGGGTTCAGGTCTGATGACTGTGGAGGCCAGGTCATCTGGCGCAACACACCATCACACTCCCTCCTGGTCATTCATGATGTTTATATCTTTAGTGTGCATCTACAATGTTCATAGTCATGAAAATAAAGAAGACTCTTTGAATGAGAAAGTGTGTCCAAACTTTTGGTCTGTACTGTAAATATAAACAGGAATACTTGAGTAAACTCAATTGAGATGCCAACTGTCAGTTTAAAGCAGCACAAGCTGAAAACAACGAGATTTGGAGCTTTCTTTTGCTGAAGTTTTGTGAATAGAAATAACAGACACTTACAAATAATGAATAGTTTTTGTTTGTGACAGTTTATCAGGTTCTTACATGGCCCTTTTGTTTGCTTCTTTAACTCTACATTGTCTTGGTTGACGCTCCATCCTGAGCTGTTTACATTTTCAGTCTATTTCACCATCTCCTTACAGATATTTTCTTGTGCTTGTTTGACAGATTTCTGACACAGTGACTGAGACGAGTCCACATCCAGAATGGACGACCCGGACATTAACCCCTCACACGCCACGTTTGAGCGTTTCACTCAGGCTCAGACTTTTAAAGATGTCCAACAACACTTCTCCGATCTCTGCAAACTCCTGGAGCTCAACCCCAGAGACAAGACCTTCTACAAGTGTCTGAAGGAGAAGCTGAACTGGTGGAAGGCCAAAGAGATGTGGGGCATGTTCGACAAGAGAGCGTCTCATGCGGATTATCAACAGAGGAAAGTCTGCTCCAAGAATAAGGTAAACGGCTTTTTTATGGCTTTATGTCATAGCTGTAACAAAAAACTTTACCCAGATACTAATTAATATTAAAATGGGCATCGATAGTAGATTGTCATTTGAACAATTACCATTATGTCTCTTTAAAGTGGCACTGTGTACCCTTTTGGAGGTAAAGAGTCAGCTACCTTATTCAATAAACAAGTTTAAGCCATACTTTGGAACATTCATAATGGGGATAAACATGTTTTGTGCTATAATGTAATAATATATCGCTAAGGTAACAGCTTTTCCGTTGAAATGTATAAAAGGAGGCCCTTCTCCAGGCAAAATAATAGTGCAGTTTGTGACCAAAGGAAGATTACTCAAAGCAAAGACATCACTTTGTATTAAATATTGCTAACCCTAAACCTACTGCAACAAAGACTTGTAAATAATAAAAACATGATCATATATTGGTTGGTTGGTGTGTTTTGGTCAGAATGTTACACGGTGTACTTTTAAGAGTCTTTCACACCAACACAACCCCCAGATTCCTGAACAAATGCTGAGTGGACATGCGCGTGACCTTATGCTTGATGAAAAGGACAAAATGTATTTTGCGCAGTATCTATGTTGTAGTTGTCAAACTTTGACAGAGCAGAAGTTGTCCTGGTCCACAAAAGCTGAGTTAGGCAGTGACAAGAAAGCTGAGTTACCCAATAAATCAGGGGTTCTTAACCATTTTAACCCTTTAACCTCGAGGCCCAAATATTCATGTGCAAGATAACCTGGGGCCCAATCTCATATTAAATGTATTGTATTTTACTGATTGTGCAACCTTCAAGGACTTGCTCGCGGCCCTAACGTTAGGTCCCGGCCCTATGGTTAAGAATCACTGCGATAGATTGAACGCAACTTCTGTTTTCTGCCACAGTCCAGCCTTTGGACTGCAGTTGTTGTATTTGGTGCATCTCTTCTCAGTCTTCATTTCCCTCTGTCCTAATAGTAATCATTCTCTGTCCTTATGTCGCTTTTGAACTTGTGCAAATTAGAGGTTGACCGTTTGTCAGCCGATGTTGATGTCAACAACCGATTTTCAGGGGCGAATTTTAAAGCGGAACGAAGCAACTTCAGCGGTAGTGTTTCCCCTACTGCTCTCTTGTGTAATTAAGCTAGCCAAACTGAAACGAAACTTATCATTATTTATTTATTTCTCATTCAAGTCTCATTTTAGCGTAACTTTAGGGTTGGAATAAAAACGTGTTAGCACAGTTAGCACAGTTTACATTGCTAAATCCCCAAAACAAAAAGCCAGAGTTTCTCAAGACAAAAATTCGGGTCGGCCCGGTGGCAACACAGACAAGTTGCATTTGCTGTACTTGATGTGGGACGCACCCGAGAGAGCCGACACATGCTTCAAATGCCCCAAAATACATACTGTATGTAACCATCATCACAAAGGCTTAGAAGAACATTTAACAAGGTAAAAATGTTACTTAGTTCTGCTTTAAGGCCGATTTTAAGGCCAATTTTTTAAATAGTACAACCAAGAAAACCTTCAACCTTTGGCCCAAGAAACAATCATTTCATATCGTCATAAAAACATTCATATTGTCATACTGAGACTGTTTATCCAGTTTTCCTCACAGTTTTCTAATGCACTGATTCACTGGTTCTTTAGTAGCTACGGGCCAATCAAACAACTGCATATGTGGCAACTGGCGATGCAGACTTGGCAAGCAAGTCTTTAAAATCCCACCTCCACGACCTGCTCCGCTCCTCTGCCCCCAACAGCCTTTCACACCAAACACACGTGAGCCGCCTGTCGGCAAAAGTTACCAAACAAGTTCAGACAATCGACCTTCGGCTTGGTGTGAAATTCCAGCTTGGTCACAGTCACAGACTCCTTTTAGACAAAGCTTATTTTCCCAGGAGACTTGCTCTTTTACACACTTATACAGCAAAGTGTAAGTTCTTTGGAGCCCTGATAATCACAGAGAAACATGAGGTTAAGGTTGTTTTAACTATGAACTGTCAATTGTCATAGTCTTCATTCTTTGTTTCAGTCCCTGGTTCTGGGGTCTGGACCGTGTGGACTGAGGACGGCCATAGAACTGTCTCTGCTCGGGGCTCAAGTCGTGGTCATCGACAAAAGAGAAACGTACTCCAGAAATAACGTCCTCCACCTTTGGCCTTTCACCATCGTCGACCTGCGAAACCTTTGTGCCAAAAAGTTCTACGGAAAGTTCTGCACCGGCTCCTTGGACCACATCAGTGAGTCTGTCTCAGTCTGTCTGAGGCTGGTTCAGGGGGAAAGTCTGTGAGGATGTTTTGAAGACTTTGTGACTCTAAAAAAGTTTGATATACTGTCCACCTCTGTTTAAAACAAACCCAGTGTCACTCAACAATTAGATCAAAACTAAACCTTTTTCTACAGTTGGATTACATCAGACACAGACTACATTTCGAACTACAAAATCTGAACCAGAACTATAAGTAAGGATGGGCAATATTGTGATAAAAATCGAATTGTGAGCTTGTCTCTGTGACAATCTGCTTTTTTGATGAAATCGTCAAATCGTGATTTCCCTTTTCTCTATCTGTCTGTTCAAATATAGACTATTTTTTCCAACCTATTACTTTTTAGTCTCCCAGTTGCTAAATCCAAGTTTTTTTGGGGCTTCTTTTTTGAAGTCTCTTTTGGACTGCGCTTTTAGATCATACAAGGAACAAATCTTAAAACATTTTCAGATTTGATTTATGGAAATGTATGACTGAAATTTATGAATTTTTAGCTTGTTTTCATGTCTAAAAGTCGCTATTAATTTAAGAAAAACACACACACTTGTTGTGCAGCAACTCACAATGTTCTAATTCAGGGGTGCCCAACCTTTTTCAGCTCGCGAGCTACTTTTAGTCTGAGCACAGCCCGAAGATCTACCTTTGGATTTACATTATTTTATTTTTTAACAATGTCGAAAAAATTGTTCTTTAGACTAGTCCTGATTAAGACGGTTAGTTTTTTTTTTAATAGTGCAATAATATTTATTAAAATGTAAGTTATAAACCTGTTAAAAAGTGACACATTTATTTTTTAAAGGAAAAAAGGAGTCCTTTGTCTTTATAAATGAATTATTTCTTACTGTCATATATGTCTAGAAATGTACAAAAATGTACTATTACTTTATCAGTGAATGTATTTTGATTTGTTTTGTGCTCCATACCATGTATATGGTGATGAGCAAAACCAATAAATGAAATGAAAATGAAAAAATGAAAATAAATTATTGTGGCTAACAACAACAAAAAGTCATTAAAAAGTTCAAGCTATCCAAGTCACCTCACTGGAAGCACTTCAAACTACAGTACTATGAGTAATTGGTGATTACCATGGTAACAGTGAGGGGGAGGGGCTTGAGAAAGTTAGGTTTTGTTTTTGACTCGCATCAACAACAGCAAGCTGTTGGACAACAACACCGCGTGAGCAGGTAGGATTCTGAGGCACTACCTGTCTCCTCCTCCTGCTTCTCTCTCTTTCTCTCCTCCTGCTCCTCTCCCCTCTGTTCTATCTCACCCCTATGAGCGCGTGTGTTCAGGAGCCGCGTTGGCAAGCGCTCAAGTGCTGTGCGGCTGCTGTGCGCTCCAACGAGCAGACAGTGGAGAATTCTTGCTGCCGCATATAAATCTAGCGCTCGTATATTGCGGTTGTAATTCGCGCGTGTAGTACGCGCATACAGCGCTTGTTGATGCCGCGTGTAGTTCGCGCTTGTAATTACGCCTATATCTCGCGGTTAAAGTTCGTATTAACAGACGGGGCTTTGGGAGCTACTTCCACTGCCTCAAAGATCCACTAGTCGATCCCGATCGACGGGTTGGGCACCCCTGTTCTAATTGATCAATTCTTTTATTATTTTTTAATTGACCTTTATTTAACCAGGGAAGTCCCAGTGAGATTCAGAATCTCTTTTGCAGGGGAGCCCTGGGGAAGGGTCAGGGGAGGCATTAATGGACATGTTTTTAGTTGTAGGAGGAAACCGGAGTACTCCACATAGAAAGGCCCCGGGTCGACTGGGAATCGAACCCAGAACCTTCTTGCTATGAGGCCAGAGCGCTAACCGCTGCGCCACCGTGTCGCAATATATTAACTTATATTGAAGAGCTGAGTTTGCTTGTTTCTCTCTGAAAATCTGGCAACACTGATCAGATTTTGACAGCTGGATTTACCCGTTGATAGTGAATTATAATTACCTTAAAGACAATAGGAAAATAAACAGTCTACAAGAATCGTAGTAAAATCTAAATCGTGATCAGGCTCCAAAAAAATCGTGATGTTAATTTTTTGTCATATCGCCCAACCCTAACTATAAGGCCCCAACAATTAATTGGCATAACATAATCTGGCATAGTGCACAAAGAAAACAGTGCATGGATCAGATCATATGACCAAAATATAGAAATATTGTCCAGAGTATGGGCTGTTTTTCACGCTGGGATAAAACACTACAGTATTTTCTAAACTATAAGTCGCAGTTTTTTTCCATAGTTTGACTCGGGGTCCGACTTATACTGACATGCCACAATTGTTTAAAAAAATGTGAATCATTATATTGCAGCTCCTGACTAGGGATGTAACAATGTCAAACTGTATTGTTCCGATTATTGTGGGACAAGATAACATGATTTAACGATTATTAGATGATTGTCTGACATGTCACTTTTCCTCAAGTTTGTGACCAATTTTTTTCTGTTTTATGGGTTGAATTAAAAGACTTAATTATGCTTCCAAAATTGAAACAATTCTAAAAGTTGAAAGACAGAATGGCCAACTTTTTTTTGATGTTGTTGTTATTTAACCTCCTGAAATGACAAATAAATCACAAAGTCAATTTCCACTCTAGTAGAAAATAATAATAATAAATATATTTTTTTTCTATAAAGCCAGCTGTTGCCAATACTGTAACTCATGGGTGGGCAATTATTTTATACACTCACGTTATTATACACTCGTGTTGCAGACAGGACTTCATTCGAAAAAAAAATTACGGGACTGAAAGAGTTGATTCAGTCTGATTTTAAAAGGATTAGTTCTTTTGACCACGATCAATTGAAAGACACTGATGCTTGTCTGAAGACTGATGTACAAAAAAAACGAAAACTAGCACCTGCGTCTCCTTGTGTTCACGCTTAGCTGTGACCAGATCGACAGAAGAAGAATCGTGAGAGAGGACTCAACGAATGACTGTTTTTTTATGCACAAAGAGACGGAAATAACGTGGAGTTTGGGCAAAATAGACAGTGTATTTAGCAGAAACTAGAGATGTGTGGAACTTTGCTTCAGGCGTCAAATGGACTGTAGGTATTACAGATGATTTAGTGAAATTTTAAGAGCCGATTTTTTATCAGAATCTTGTAGTTTTGCTTCATGCCAGCAGACAATCTCAGCGTCACACAAAAACATGGACAGGAGCAGGATAGAAATACGTGTCTTGTGTCTGTTCTTGGTTTCAGTTTATGTAAAAAGCCTCTTATATATGTTTTTTTTGTCTTATACTTCAGAAAACTAGTCCCCGGGCCGCCCTTTTGAACAGCCATGTCCTAGATTTTCTTCTGAATTACAGTATCTGACTTTACGCTTGTGTTTTTTCAGGTATACGTCAGCTGCAGTTGATCCTGCTGAAGGTGGCTCTGCTTCTCGGGGTCGAAGTTCACTCTGGAGTCGAGTTCAATGGTCTGACTGAGCCGTCGGGAGAAAACGGTAATTCTGCACTGTGAACTTTTACTTTTGTTATTGCTCTGATCTGGTCCCTCATCAAAGACATGGGTAACTAGCTTTTGTTTAAGGAGTTGTGATTTCCTTTGCTGCCAGTGGAAGCAGCTCTGGCTCAGTTCCTGATGTGGGAAACACTTAATTGCCACTGACAGCTCAAATATCATACAATACTATGCTCTTCCTGACAGATAATGAGAGTGTGCTCTTTACACATTTCACCAGCCATTTAAAATAAATAAGAGCTTCATAACATTACAGTAAAGTCAGTTTGATTCTCTGTTTCTCTGCACTGATTTGTTTTACATGCAGTAATATGTGTCTTCTGTCCCAGGTTGGATGGCCCAGATAAAGCCTGCGTCTCATCCCGTCTCTTCGTATCAGTTTGACGTGTTCATCTGTGCAGCTGGAGGAAGCTTCAGACCTGAAGGTGAGTGAACTGGAGACGCGGAGATCAAGTTAAAGCTGGAGAACCTGACTGTTTAGTTGTACATTAGTAAACTGTGAAGTTTCTGTCAAAAGGTGCATTACATAAGCAGCACATAGTGTCCACTTGCCTGGGATCCAGAATCCACGCTTCAGCAAACTGTGAAGAGTGGGTTTGCGTTTCAGATCAAATCCACATCGTACCGTGCAATCAGATTAGTTTACTTGTGTGACGCAGATGAAACAAAGAAGCTAATTGGTCGTCTGTCATTTAGACTAAAATCTAATTTTGGGTTTTTTGCTTGGCTCATTGATTTAGCATAATCTGTAATGTTTTTCAGTTCCATCTTATACTTTTTCCATGTATTTTTTCATCACATGGCAGACGATGGGTGTCTCTGATTGGCTAATTAATCAATCAATCAGTCATTCACAGCTACATAAATTTGAAAGAGGGACACGGTGGCCAGACGATATATTTTTATACACTGTATCGTCTGGATTTTCCAGGCAAAGTGTCTATTGCACCCGGAATGCAGAAATAGCTGCATTGGCTAAGCTGTAGCAACAACTCGAGTTAGGGCTGTTGTCAGCTAACTACAAGAGTTTATCACTTTGTGAAAACAAAAGTTCTGCTGCTAATTCAACATTTGTGAATACAATTCGACCCTACGACCCTCAAAAGTTACATTCAGGTGAAAAAACGGCAAGAAAAACATTGTCTCAAGCTTCAGGAGACAGACGTCTGTCAGACTGGTTCAGACCTGATCCAAACATCTGAGAGCAGCTTGTTTTGTTGTTTTATTCAAAGAAGTTTCCCCAGCTAAGCAGATGGACAGTATATGTTTCTTCATGGAGCATGTTCAGTAGAGCAGAAAGTGACATCGACCAACTATTTCTCTGTAGGGAGACCAAAATCTGTAAAAAACCCTCATGATCCTGTTCTGTTTTTTGTTTGGTGTCTTTTTTCGTTGACAGGTTTTAAGGCGAAGGAGTTGAGAGGAATGTTGGCCATCGGGATCACGGCAAACTTTGTGAACCGTCGCACTGCAGCTGAAAGTCGAGTCCCGGAGCTCGGAGGAGTCGCCCGAATCTACAAACAGAAAGTCTTCCAGGATCTGCTCACACAAACCGGTCAGAGCACACAACTATTTAAAAATATAGATATTTTTTTCCACACTTACGAACCGTAAGTCAGTTGTATTCAAGTCTTTAATGTGTTTTAGAGACATTCAGCACATCTCACTGTTCTCTGTTTGACCCTCTGAGTATTTATTATTTTTAGACTGATGTAGCGAAACTTTAAGCCGGCTGCACACAAGAGGAGTTTAAGATTTTTCGCGATTTTTAGTCTCGTCAAAACAGAACAGGTCATACACATAAGGACATTTACAGTGGCATAATGTGTCAGAAGAACAGAGATGACACAGACTTGTGGAGCAGCAGCAGCGAGCGGAGAACAGTGTGTGTGTCACGTGATCGAGCGCAGAGTGTTTTCTTTCATGTGCGCGGTTATAAAAGTAAAACAACAACAATGATGAAACACCAGAGGATTAAAGCAGGTTTATAAAGGTCACAGGAGACCAGAGTGTTGTCCATGTTCTCTAGTCGAGTAAAGGTGCTTCTCACATCATTTCAGGAGCAGGTGTGTTGGAGATGACACAGTGTGTAATGCAAAAAGAATCCTGCACTCGAGCGCAAAGAGTTACATTTATTTACAGATGATGAGGTGATGTTTCTTCTTTGTTTGACATTTGAAGAGGCGGATGCACCAGATGCTTCTGTTGTAAAGGTCCTCGCTCGTGCAGCAGGTGAACCTCACCATGATACTCCTGATAAATAGTCCTAACAGAGTCACAGTGATGCGCAGACAGATGGAGAGAAACCACAAAAAATCTCCTACAAAAATCCTTCCTCTGGTCACGCCTCCTGAACTCGTAGAGGGAAACATCGGGATTAAAATCGGGCCAAAACTCCTGTAGTGTGCAGAGGGCTTTAATGAACAGGAAATACTCATAAGCACGAGGTTCTAAAGATAGAACTGTAGTTAACTATTCAACAACTGCAAAATCTGTCTCTTTTAATCTAAATAAGTGGGTAGACAATACAAATCTATTCACTAAACAAATAAAGATCCAGACCAATGTTCAGACAAGTCACATAATCTAGGTCAGTGTTTTGCTCTCTTGTTGTTGTTGACGTAATCTCTTTCTCATTTCCTTCCCGTGACTCAAGTCGAGGCAAAGTTTGAGGTGATGTAATGTGTAAAACTACAAGAATAGGAACAAGACAAGTAATTTCAGGGCCTGTTTCCTCAGTACAGAAGTAGTAGTGATGAAGTAAAAATGGTAAACTGAAATATTCACAACTTGCTTTTTTTCCCGTTTCCAGGCATCGATTTGGAGAATATAGTTTATTATAAAGACGACACGCATTACTTTGTGATGACGGCCAAGAAGAAGAGTCTGCTGAAGAAAGGCGTCATTAAACAGGTGGGTTTGAAAGAAATGTGATCATAGTCCAGACCACGTTTAGTCCTGACTCTGGTCCATGTTTAGTCCTGACTCTGGGCCACGTTTAGTCCTGACTCTGGTCCATGCTTAGTCCTGACTCTGGTCCACGTTTTGTCCTGACTCTGGTCCACGTTTTGTCCTGACTCTGGTCCACGTTTAGTCCTGACTCTGGTCCACGTTTGTCCTGACTCTGGTCCACGTTTTGTCCTGACTCTGGTCCACGTTTTGTCCTGACTCTGGTCCACGTTTAGTCCTGACTCTGGTTCGCGTTTAGTCCTGACTCTGGTCCGCGTTTAGTCCTGACTCTGGTCCACGTTAAGTCCTGTTTTAAAGTCTATTTTCTGAGCCACTGGAGCCAGTGCAAAGACCTAAGCACAGGACTAATGTGATGGTACTTCCTGGTTCTGGTCAGGACTCGAGCAGCAGCGTTCTGGATGTACTGCAGCTGTTTTACAGCTCGTTTGGATAGGCCGGTGAGAAGGCCGTTACAATAGTCTAATCTACTGGAGACAAATGCATGGATAAGTCTCTCCAAGTCTGGCATGTATTGCTGAACTTGTAGTATTTTAGTCCATGGATCTCTAACCTTTCTCCCCAGGAGAGCTTCTTTTGCAAAACAAAACCAGTGATGGGTTACTTCTTTTAGTGATCATAAGAATTTAAAGTTAAATGGGGCAAAGTTACATGCCTATGGCCGTTATAGGTCATGTTTACTTTGAACATATAACCTCATGTGAGATTTTTGTCTCTACACGCAAAATTAACAAAAAAATAATTCCCGTCGCAAGTTTTGATCTAATGACAACTAACTATGCTAGATTTGTGAACATAACATGACAACTTTTTGGCTTTTGGGGTAAAATATTTGCCTGTGAAGACACGGTGAAGACACCTTTAAACTTATTGTATTTGGTCGTGGAAAGTCAGATTTCCCTTGTATTCAGACACAAACAGAGCTGTTAGGCAAACAGAGGCCTGATTCGGCTTTGTTCAAATGACGTTTATTGTCAAATTAACTAAATAAAAGCGCTCAAAATATGCTCTTTCTTTACAAAAGAAGACAAGGCACTCGAAAAAGTACATCTACAAACATATTTTATCACTTTTTGTGGAGAAAAGGTTCGTAAAAGCGCATTTAATCTTAATGACATTAAGTACGGTATTTTTCGCCCATGATCTGGTGAGTTGTTGCCTCACCTGCCTCCCCCTGACCACACCTCACTGCAATTAAGCATCTATAGATATATCTACAATTACAAATAGATGTGCAATAATAAAAATTTGAGTAAAAAAACTAAATATGTATGATCCAACATCCTTTGGTGAACTACTTGGCAGGTGGAGGAGAGTTACTAGTAGCTTTTGAACTACATATGGAAGACCAAATTCAAAAACTCTCCTGTAGAAAACATACATTTAGTACTTTATATTTGTTCATTTTTTTCTCTTTGCAGGACTTTGCAGCTGCCGACGAGCTCCTGGCCCGTTCAAACGTTGACTTTGAAGCTCTGTGTGAGTACGCTTACACCGCGGCCGACTTCTCCACCGGAGGACAGCTGCCCGACCTGGAGTTCGCCGTGAACCACAAAGGGAAGCAGGACGTGGCCATGTTTGACTTCACCTGCATGCACAACGCCGAGAACTCCTGCATGATCCGAGAGAGACGAGGGAAGAGGCTGCTGGTGGCTCTGGTGGGAGACTGTCTGCTGGAGGTGAGGACAAACGCACAGCGCTATCATGGTGTATTTATGACCTACATTCAGTTGTTATCAGAGTAAACGCCACTATTTAAACACACAATAATAGTGTTACTACTGTGCAAACAAACTGAGCCAATCCTTTATCCTGACATTTAATTAAGTCATTGAAATCTTTGCATTGTTGCATTTTATACTGAATGTCAAAAAACAATTGTCATCACGAAGATCAGGCATAGTTGCAGCAAATATTGTAATCTTTGTAAAGTAGTAGGCAAAAGACCTGAGCAACAACTCAATAAACTGCAATGTTGCCTTGTTTTTATTCTCTTTGTATGTTGTGTAAATTGATAACCATAAGTATTAGTGATGGAAGATCGCTCAAAAACTTCAAAAATTGTTCAAAGTTTGCAGCGATCGAATCGAAAAGCCAGAATCGATTAGTTTTGCTCATGTAGCCACTGACTTGCACACACTCTTAAGTTGTATAATACACACAGTAATACAAGAATAGCCATGATGTTTGAAGAAACAAAGTGTGTACTTGTGCCAGACCTGACGGAATGTGCTTTATTATGTTTCTTCAACAACTAAATATGACTGTTTACTGTTCAAATTTTGATTTAAAAAATACAAGTTCTGGGGTGCACGGTGGCAGAGTGGTTAAAGCTCTGGCTTCCCAATAAGGTCGTGGGTTCGACTCCCGGGTCGGGTCCTGTGAGTGAATGAGAGAGTGAATGTTTGTCTGTCTAACTCTGCGACGAGTTGGCCACTGTCCAGGGTGTTCCCCGCCTAAGGCCCAAAGTCACTGGGATAAACTCCAGTCACTCGCAACCCCTAATGGGATTAAGCAGTAGAAAAAGAATAAATAAAAAAAACATGAATGAATTATTATGGGATATTTAGTGTCTTAAGGTAAAAAAAAATGTTAATATACTGTAGATAACTAACAAAATCGAACAAAATCGAACAAAATCAAAAATCGTGACTGCAAAATCAAAAATTGAATTGTGACTTATGCGAATCGTCCCTTCCCTAACCGTCAGTACTTAAATGCTTTTAAATGTGTGTTTGTTTAGCCTTTCTGGCCTCTGGGGACCGGCATCGCTCGTGGGTTTTTAGCAGCGTTCGACGTGGCCTGGATGGTGAGGAGCTGGGGCCTCGGGGCTCCACATCTGAAGATCCTGGCTGAGAGGTGAGTAGACTTCTGCTTCCACTGTTTTTATTTTACATCTTGTACATTATTTAAAGGTTTGATTCTCTGATTTACTTCCTGTCACATGATTGGCTGTTAAACCTGACGATTAAAATCTGCTAATCAGTTATTGAGATAAAGTAAAGTTAGGATTGTGATCTAATGACTTGAAAAAACAGGAAATTAGTGAATCAATCTGGGACAGTTTGTTCCACGGAAATGTAATGAAGTGACTTTTCTGTTGTCACGGTAACAGGGCAGACTTTAGTCAGCTTGTTCGGTAACAGCAGTTGGAGATGGGGCTAAAGTCAAACAAACTAGGGTGACCAGATGTCCCGCTTTGTGCGGGACTGCACAGCATTTTCATCTCAATTCTCACGTCACACAAATTGGAGCTGTGTCCCGCATTTCATTAAATGTCAGCTGCAAAACACTGGGTGCGAGTTCAGTGCGAGGCGCAGGACTTTCACGACTTTCGCAAGACTTAGAAAGTGCTTAAAACCAATGTGCCCTTGTGCACAGGCCCCGGTGCAGTGCGAGCGCACGTACGAGAGTTGCGTGAGTGTGCAGAAAAAATCCGTAGAGAGTCTATTTTTGTCGGAGGGAGGTCGCAGCGGTCGGATGCGGCTTTCAGTTCATAATACGAGCCTTCTCGTCCACGTGAATCCGCTTGGCTTTGGGCAATAACGGAGAGCAGTGGACTGGAGCTGGAACGGGAGGTGTAGATGTGTGAGAGAGAGAGAGAGAGAGAGGGAGAGAGAGAGAGAGAGAGAGCGCTGGGCGAGAGCTGTTTGGATTTATAAGTGGAGAGTTATAAACTTTTAATTAAATTGACACCTGGTTGAAAACAGAAAGTAAAAATATTATAGACTTACTTCTTTTCATGTTCAAAAATGACTATAGGTGTAATATTTAATGTGTCCACATCAGAAATGAGACAGGAAAAGCAATGACACTTTCCATAGCTGCACTGCTAAAAAAGTACATTTTTTAATGTTGGGAAATAACAAACGTGCACAGATCTTTGCAAAACATAAGTCTATGCAATTTTATTTAGCCTTTATTTTATTACTTTTCATCTGGAAGATGTCCCTCACAGACACGCTTTGTCCCACTTAAACAGGGGCGATGTCCCTCTTTTGGCTGGTTTTCATCTGGTCACCCTAAAATGAACTGAAAACATCTTATTTAAGCGTAGAAAGGTAAAGATTTGAACTGTGTGTGATAATAAAGTCTGTGTCAGTGAGAGAAGCAGATGTGTTCCTGTTGTTTTTCTGCTTTTCTGCCACTGTTTACCTCATTTTCTCTTTTTACACGTCACATACAAACTCAGTATTCAGCGGTAGTTGTGGTTGTTTATATTTTTATCAGACTGTAGCTGCTTTTTGTTTTTATATTTATATTACTAGTCTTTAGAGGTTTTGCCACTCACTGCTGACATTTTAATCTGTGTTTTATTGTTTTAAATGTATGCATTAATGTTAGTTTGTTTGTTGACAGGGAAAGTGTGTATCAGCTCCTGTCTCAGACCAAACCTGAAAACACCAGTAAAAACTACGCCTCCTACAGCATCGATCCTAAAACGCGATACCAGCGAGTCAACTACTCCTCCGTCCAGCCTCACCAGGTCAGAGCCGCTTTGTACTGCTTTTATGTTCTGAGATGGGCACATGGTTCTTCAAAAAACATTCTACTGTGCCAAGTCATTGTTTAAGTGCAAACTACACTGCATTCAGCTCCTGATTAGAAATAAACTTCTAAATTTAGACAGTACTCAAAGTGCTGCATTTATCATGGACTTTTTCGTGGAAAAACCTAAGGGCCAGATTTATCAAGTATTTGCTCATGTATACATTTTTTTTTTTTTTGCTTTTGTCGACCATCTTTTACTCTATAATACACTGCACACTTTAAGTTAAGGCCCTTTTTCAGAATGTTTTTGTTTTATCTTTTTCTTTGCTGAGATTTCTTTTATTAAAAAGCTCCCATTATCTTATGTTAAAGTGCGTATGACAGGTTTGAAAAAGTTTCAAATTTTGATTTAGTTTAGTAGCTCAATACCTGTTGTAGTTATAAATAATAGTTTAATGTTAATCAAGAACAAGTTTGTGAAGAAACATTTTAAAATATGTTGAAAATACCAGGAACAGACAGACAGAGTTCTAAACTGATGACATCACACTAGGGAGACAAAAACATTTTCAATTTTCTCATGAGAAACAGATTTTTATGGCCCTGTAAACACACATTTAACAAAAGAAGTGGGTTCTAGTGTATTTTATGGCTCGAGTTAAAAAAAAAATTACATTTGAAGTTTTGGACCAATTTATTACATGGTTGCCAGGCAACTACCTAGCGTGATGTCATCATTGATGAACAGGAAGTACATTTTTAATGCTAATTAATGGACAAACTGGAATGAAATTTGAAAAATGTTTAGTAAAATCTTAAATATAATAATCTTAACTACGTCTTTGTGAAATGAGTAGTTCAACCTGTCATGGGGACTTTAATACTGGGAAGCGAAGTAACTTGAAGTTGGAGTAACTAATTTTTTAGTTATAAATTAGACAGTTTTATACCATCATTCCTCCAAGAGTGATCCAGGGGCGGACTGGCCATAGGTGCATTCTGGAAAAGCACAGAATGGCCGCTCGCTCCATGGGCCGGTAGCCTCTGGTACATTTTTTTTTTTTTTTTTTTTTTTAACGCAGCCTGATCAGGAGCAGCGGCCACATCCCCACAGCTGCGCAGCGCTGCAGCCTGGGAGAAGACGGACGCACGTGAAACGAGAGGGAAAGCAGGACAGACAGTCAGGGAGCACTAACCCGGCCTACAGACAGCGGTTGTAGACGTGTGAAGAGCGCACGGCTATGAGAGGAGCGCCAGCCCCAGCCGCTGAGTGACAGACGTCTGCACATTGGTCTGATCATTAACAGCACATAGCAGGAAATCAAACCCCCTGGGTACTTTTGGTAACCCTAAAAGATGTTCTGCATCTCATAAGCAGTTAGCCAGTCTTTATATCGCGTCAATAGGACATATATTCACAAAGTTACGAGCATAAACAGCAGATGAACTCATACGTCTCTTAATCACGTAATTTACCGCGACGTATTTACCGCGGCGAAATACGGCGCATTTCTCTGGACTTTGAAGGTGGATTGTGCCTTTTTAAAACACACAAAGCATGAGGTTATCTGTTCTGACTAAAGTTTTAGACTTTAGTATTTCTGTCACAGTCTACAAGTGTGAGGATGCAGCTCATCAGGCGTCTGTGTTTCCTGCACACTGGAAGGAGAGAGAGAGAGCAGGGCCGGAACACAGAAGGAAGAGCAGGGGGACACAGAGGGCTGGGGCCCCACTGAGAAATACACCAAATAGAAAATAAAAATGCACAAAAACCCAATTTGAATCTTGCTGAGGAATGTAAACATTATGGGACAAAATAACACATAAAATAACTTTTGTAAAATATCACATTTGTTGGTCTGAAATTTCCCCAGGTTAAAGCAAATGATGTCTAGTTTTCAGATTTTCAGACCCTCCTGCCTTCAGAGCTACTATTTAGTCTATTTATATATTTTGAACTCTGTAAAGGGACTCTTATTTATTGTCTTACAAAACAACCACTAGGGGCACCAAATGCAATCTTGCTGACCTGCTGACAGCTTAATAATAAGAGTATTCACTTCAGGTTATCTGAATCTATAAAAACAAGTCTAAAACTCACCAAATTACAGGAAATTACACCTGTTTTTTTCAAAATCTTCTTGGGGGAGGGCCCCCAAACCCCCAGACCAAAGAGGCAATTTATGCTCAAACTTGATGCCAATTCTTTACAATACTACCCACAGTTTATTATGATACAAGAGAATCTAGTGGTAGAGGGCTGGACCATGACCATAGAAATTCTAATTTGACTGGAAAAAACATACATCTAATTACATGGTTTCAGTTGCGTGCATACAGAGAATATTTCACTGATTTCAAATTTTTTCTATTGATTTTTGGGGAAATAGAAAATTACAGGAGTAACGTTAAATAAAATCTTCTTTGCACAATGGCAAATAATTTTGCTCAAGTAAAGAAGCATTGTCTTCAAATAAGTTTAGGACGTAGTCAGATTTAAAACCTAAATTGTGTTAGGGTTTATTGTATTAACCTTTAAACAGGGTTGCTACAATAGCTGTAGTTTCAAAGTCTGGCAGATCCAAAATCCAACGTACTGTATACAGCTGACTCTAGACTATAAAACTAGGGATGGGCGATATATCGGGACCGATACTTCGAGATATCGGTATCGGTCCGATATCAAAACGACGGCCGATATTTGGCGCCGATATTTTTCGGGGAGGTTCTCCAGTCTCTCTGTGCACATGTACCAGCCTCAATTTGACCTCAAAGCATCATATTTGCAATTTTGAACAGACTAAGGAATGAAAAGTATATATAAACAAACAATTATTCTAAAATTTGTCTTTATAATTACATAATAAAACCACAAAATATTTTTTATCTCAGATAAATATATTTGTTTGTAAGTTTTTGATCTTGTGAGTTGTGCTGTGGATTTTAAAGCAGAACAAGCAACTTCAGAAGTAGAGCGCCCCCTACAGTTCTCTTCTGCAAATACCAGCATCAGACCTACAACATCACTTTTTTCCTTATGTTATTTTTTTTATCAATTTTTTAATTTTTTCAAACAAGGCAAAGAAAAGTACATTAAAATATTTCACACTGTCAAATGTACAAATAAAAGAGCCAGTGTTTCTCAGAAGAGCTGTCAAATTACAAGTGCAGGTTTTCCAGCAGGAGGCAGCAGAGAGCAGATGTTTGCTTAAAATGTGAAGAAAATACATTTGTAATCATCACACAAACTAACAAAGACATTTAGCAAAGTCAAAATGTCACTTAGATCTGCTTTAAATAATAATTATCGGTATCTGCAGTTATCGGTTATCGGCCAGAGTAGAGGGCCAAATATCGGTTATCGGTATCGGCTCAATAAAAATTTATATCGGCCCATCCCTATATAAAACACAGTGGAGCTCTTCCTGTATTTTCAATTTATGACATCACAAGGAGGAACGGAGTGTTTTTTAGTCTGAGGAAAGAATACAGCCTCAACATGCAGGATTTGTGCGTTTGAAATGTATGTGGATGAGACAACATTAGAAAAAGTGAAATATTTGAGTAATATGAGTCCTTAATCCAATGCTTCGTGTCAGTCTTGTTGACGTAAAGCCACAGTTGAGGTCCGTTTGAAACCTAAACTTCTCCAAACCGGTTTGTGTGTGTTTACTCCAGGTCCAGCATCTCTACAACACGGACAAAGGCGGCTCTCTGAACAATAAGCTGAAAAGTAAACTCAATCCTACGAGACAAGGTCAGTTCCTCTCGACAACGGCCGTGTTTTAATCTCTATTGTGTTTTAGCATAAATGCAGTAAGTTCACACGTTTGTTTTGTTCAAAAAATTAGAGAAGTAAAAAAATCGTTTAACATTATCTGAAAACAATCAAAAAGTAATATTTACAAATGTGAAATCCAATATTAATGGTGCTTCTTATTGTATTATCAATGGTTAATGGTAACTACACTAAAAAATATTAGTGCAGTTTAACTTAAAAATGCAAGTCTGATTTCGACCTTAATGTTTTACAGTATGTCAGTTAAACTTATGTATGTGAGTTGTCTCTCTCTCTCTCTCCCTCCTCTACCTCTTTTCTCCTTCTTCCCCCCACTCTCTCTCTCCCTTCCTCTCTGTCTTTCTCTCTCCTCTCTCCCCATCTTTCTACTCTCGATCTGTCTTTTTCTATCTCTCTCTCCTCTCTCTTGCCCTCTCTCTCTTCTCTCTCTCCCCTCTCTTTCCTCTCTTTCTCCTCTCTCTCCCCCCTCTCTTACTCTCTCCCCCCCCCCTCTCTCTCTCTCTCTCTCGCTCTTCTCTCTCTCCCGTCTCGCTCTCTCTTTCTCTTCTCTCTCTACCCTCTCTCTCTCTTCCCCCCCCTCTCTCTTCTCCCCCCCTCTCTCTCCCCTCCTTCTACCCTCTCTCTCTCTCTTCTCTCTCTCTCCTCCTTCTACCCTCTCTCTCCCTATCTCTCTTTCTCTCTCTCTCTCTTCTCTCCCCTCTCTCTCTCTCTCTCCCCCCACTCTTACTCACTCTCTCTCCCTCTCTCCCCTCCTTCTACCCTCTCTCTCTTCTCTCTCTTCTCCCCCCTCTCTCTCTCTTCTCTCTCTCTCTCCCTCTCTCTTCTCTCTCTCTCCCCTCTCTCTCCCTCTCTCCCCTCCTCTACCCTCTCTCTCTCTCCTCTCTCTCTTCTCTCTCCCCCTCTCTCTCTCTCCCCTCCTTCTACCCTCTCTCTCTTTCTCCCTCTCTCTCTTTCCTCTTTCTGCTCTCTCCCCTCTCTCTCTCTCTCTCTCTCTCTCTCCTCTCTCCCCTCTCTCTCTTTCTCTTCACTCTCTCCCCTCTTTCTCTGTCACACGCTCTTCCCGCTCTCACATTCTCTCCTCTCTCTCCATCTTTCTTTCTTTGTCTCTCCCTCTCTCTCTCTTCTCTCTCCCTCTCTCTCTCTCTTCTCTCTCTCTCTCTCTCTTCTCTCTCTCTTCTCTCTCCCCTCTCTCTCTCTCTCTCTCTTCCTTGTAATAATCTTCAAGCTTCATTATTCCACTACATCATCTGTTTTATATCAAAATAATCCACAAGTTATGCAGATTACTCTGTGACATTTGACCAGTAATGATGAACTCTGTCCAACACAAACAGGTCTTTTGAAATAGTTACAAGTTTCACATTCACTTCCTGCTCTGTACATGAGTTAAAAGACGTCGTGTAAAGTAGATTGTTTATTTTTGTCTGTCTGTTGCAGATTCCATGAGTGGTTTCCAGGAGCTGCTGAGGTGGTGTCAGAAGAACACTGCAGGTTACAAACAGGTGAAGGTCACAGACTTCACAGAGTCCTGGAGATCTGGACTGGCCTTGTGCGCGCTCATCCACCACTTCAGACCAAAGCTCCTGTGAGTACTACACTGATAAGTACAACTACTAACCCGTACGACTAACCCTTTTTATGTTTATCCACTGGGTTCTTTTCAACTTAGTAACATCAGACCTGTAATACACAAACCTACTGACTAAAAAAGGAACAGGTAGAAAAACAAAAAATACCGTATTTTACTCAGGCGTATACGTCGCAGAGCCCCCAAAATGCATATTTCAGAAGAAAAAAATGTGTATAAGTTGCACTGGAGTATAAGTCGCACTTTTTGGGGGAAATTAAATTGACATATTCCAGCATCATAAACAGACGCAGGACACGTTTTTCTAACCTGCACCTATTCCAGCTTTTTTATCTGTCACGGAGGTTACACAGAAGCCAGGGACCGCTGACATGACCGCAAAACATGACTAAATTCTGCATTAATCGGCTGCTATATTATCACAAAATCATCTGCATTAAGCATTTTGTTCATTTATCACAAAATGACTCCAGTGTAGTATTTCTTACCAGCAGCAAGTTCCACACATCTCTTTCCACTAAATCCACTGCCTGTTTTACCCAAGCTCCATTTCCGTCTCTCCTGCATAAACAGCAGTCCTTCCATTCATTCCTCTGGAAAGTTTTTCCCCACGCTGCTTCTGTCATAGATCTGCAAGTTCTCCCCTGATATTACGCGTTAAACAAGGAAATGCAGCTGCGAGTTTTCGTTGTGTATCAGTCACCAGACAAACATCAGTGTTTGTCTTTCAAGTGATCATGGTTAAGAGAACAAATCCTCTTGAAATCAGACCAAATCAACTCTCTCTTTCCTATTATTTCTGTTGAATAAAGCTCTCTCACAGGAGACAGTGTCACGCCTCACTGGAGAAACAGACGCTTTGTCCCTCGTTTGAGAAGCAGGAAGAACTCCCGTAATATATTAATAGTTATTCACGAATTCATATTTGTTTTATATACCCCCTCTCCCCGTCAGACGATAAAAAAGTGAGACTTCTAGCTCATATAATATGGTAATTGTATTTTATTCAGTGAAACACTTTGTGGCCTTTGTCTGTGAAAGGTGCTATGCAAAAAAACTTCACCCTTTACTTAATCCACAGCAGAGTCCAGTCAATCGAAGTCAAAATTCCCAGTAACAATTATTCACAAAAAAACATGACTTGATATTGTAGCTGGTATATTTATCTGTTTGTACATGGACTGTTTGATTGTGTAAACACAGGCAAGGCAAGTTTGTTATTACAGTGCTATTTGTACACAGTAATTTAAACTGCTGGCAAAGATTAAAATTACAATACAAACCATTAAGAGTATAAATATCATCCTAGAAAAACAAAGATCATATGCACAGTCAAACAGTCTTGACAGTCTCCCGTTTCAACCCGTTAAAATGACAGCAGGCCTTGGAAATGTGTCTTTAAAGCAGAATAAGATGCAAAAACCCCTCATGTTAACACTTCTTTTGTGTTTTACCAGAGACATGTCGGAGCTGAGTGAGTCTGACCCGGTGCTGAACCATCACTTGGCCTTTAGTCTGCTGGAGAAAGAGCTGGGCGTGCCTCGAGTCATGTCCCCGGAAGACTTCACCGGCGCAGCTCAGGTCGACAAACTCTCCATGGTCCTGTACCTCACCCAGGTCCAGAAGGCCTTCACAACAGCGCCCCCCAAAGGTCAGAGCAGGAGCCGTCTGTGTCATGTTTAGGTCTTGGCAATATCATGATAAAAATCTAATCATCACAATTGACCTTTCGCCGAGCCCCGCCCCCCTTAGTTACTGTTGCTACGCCCGTCAAATATGACAGCGTGTCATAGACTTTAATAACAGAAAGAAGTACACCTGTTCGCGTTAGTGACTTTTTAAAGCAATTTTTCCGTGATATCCTCCAGATCGAGGCAAAAGGGGTTCACTATGCAATATGGGATTTATCCAAAACATTAAAATACGCAACGAAATGGACTTAACTCCTATCAAGGCTAATGCCACTGGTCTCAAGCTAAATCAGAGAAACTCATAATTTTCCCATCTGCAACAATAATGTAATTAATTAAATTGGATTAAAACAAAACAAAAACACTTAAATTGAGAGATTAAAAATAGATTAATTTATTACAAATCATAATTGATTAATCTCTTAATTTTTTTAATCGCTTGACAGCACTAATTTTAAAATATTCATTTAAAAAAAATACATACATTAAAAAATTATTGTAAGTTTTTAAACGAGTGTACTGCTCAGAGAATCGTTTTTGAATTGACTCGTGACTCCAAAAAAGTATTACATATTTTACATTTTCTTAATTCTCACATTCTAGAGAATAATTTTATATCACATTTGTGTGTCTGTCATGTTCCTAGAGCTTTCAGCGAGAAACGTAGCAAAACAGTTCAGAAAATGTAAAGCCTAGATATTGACCTTTCCAAAAATGTATGATAGCCCTTGCCACCTCTGGTGAGCCCCGTTTGGCAAAATCTGGCCTCTGGCCCATGGACTAAAAGTTACGAGTCAGAGTAAAGTCCAAGTCAAGTCTAAGTCTTTAATGCTACAAGTCTGAGTCAAGTCCCAGTCACTTGAAACAGGGACTCAAGTCAAACAGAAATCCTGATATGTCTCCAAGTAAACCGTGATTATTAAATTCTCTGCCGTTTCTCTCAGCCTTAGTCACATTAGTGTTTTAATTAGATTCACTTCAACCTTTTAGTCTTTTTTATTCTAATCATCTGAGTGAGTCTTTTGAGATGAAGTGCTCTTTGAAAGTGGAGGAAGTGACAGATGTTACATAAGAGCGTTGCCTAGTTACGCAGCATTAGCATCTCTTAAAGGGACAGGCGCCTCCGTTCTCCCGCCGGCGTGTGTTCACTGTGGCCGAGCGCACAACACGCGACTGTCCCTTTAAGAGTTTTATGTGACAGATTATTTTTTGTTGTCATTTTTTAATCTGAGACTTTTTATATTTATAATTTTTTAAAGCATTTTTCCATATTAAAAACAATGGGATAGAGATGGTGCTGATGACGTCACAGCATTCAAAATGTCAGCAGTGAGTGGTAAAAATAAATCACATTTATCCCGCAAGAGTGAAAACACGACCAAAACAGGAAAAATCAGCTACAGACTGATAATAAATACAAACAACCTCAACTACAGCTGAACATTAAGTTTGTATTGGACATGTGAAAAGAGAAAGTCAGGTATACAGTGGCAGAAAAACAGATAAACAACACAAACACTTCTGTTTATCTCGCGTTAGGATCACACATAGAGGAACGCGTCACCTTTCTCTGCTTAAATAAGATGTTTTAGTCAGTTTGACGAGTGAATTATTTGTTGTGCAATCGTTAAAATGTCCTAAATCTAGCTAACTAAAGTCTGCACTGTTGCCGTGACAACATTTTGTTCATCCCACACTTTGCCTCAATCAGAATGTTGAGGGCCACTTTTCAGATTAACGAATTAGTGCATAACCTCTATCGCAGAAGTGGGCAATTATTTTACTCGAGGGCCATATCCAAACCCAGATAAAACAATTCTCTTTATTGCAAACACATTTGTTTTACTGAATATAGAAGTACCAGTACAAATAAAAAGTTTGCTCTACCATAACAAACTTATAACATTTTGAGACAAAGCTAAAAGTTCTCTGAAAATAAAGTCGAAGCTTAAAGGTGGAGTAACTGATTTTTACACTTTAAACACGATTTAGGTTTAAATCTGACAACTTCCACTCATAAATGCTTCGACACATGATTAATATCGACATGTATTAATTTTGGTTGTATTTATGGCTTATAAACTTCTTTTTACAAACAACAAAGTGAAATAGAAGAGGACCACCCAGGTCAACCAATCAAAACGCAGCACTTAGCTCCAGATTAGAACTAAAATGCTTTATTATTCCAGTTCGGACAGTACTCAGACGTCTCATTTTTTCACAGAGTGCTGCTCTTACTACATACTTTTTAGTGGAAAGCACAACGTTTACTAATTTACAACTAAAAAGTTAGCTACCCCACCTTTAAGGAAGTATGATTTTAAACTTTATACGAGAATGAAGTTGAAGCCATAAAGAGAAGCTATTTTATTGACCCTATTTTGTCCCGCCTACTTTTCTAGGATGTGCACTTCCTGTTTAGCTGCATTTAGCCTGTAGATTTCAGTTGATGGGTTTATTTTAACTGTCATTATATTTAATTAAAGTTGCCCCACAAGACAGACAAACAAACACGTTAGCAACCTTAACAGAGCTAAACAGGAAGTGCATTTCCAAGCCAAGTGGCGGGACAAAATAGGGTCAATAGACTTAAACTTAGAATAAAATTGTAATTTTACACTAAATGATTGTCAAATATTTGGAAAAAAACACACAATAGATCTTCCATGATCCATATCACATTTTTGTTCTCATAAAATGTTTTTATGGCCTTGATTTTATAACATTGTGAATTTAATCTCAAAATGTTACAAGTTTATTGTTGGATCCAAGTTTTTGTCTCTTAAACGTCGTCATACATTTCAGTTTCTCAAAATCAGGTTGTGGGCCGCTTTTGGCCTCCGGGCCGCAGTTTGCCTAGGTCTGCACTAAAGTCATATTAATAGAGGTTCTGCAGCTGACATCACAGCATTCTAAATGTTCATGCTGAGTGGCAACGATGCATGAGAGTTAATGGAAAGAACGGACATTTTCTACTGTAAGAGTTTGATAAACAGCTAAAACAGGAAAAATAAACTACAGTTGGATAACAAATTCAACCCACAACAAGTCTACTGAGCACTGGGTTTGTAACTGACATGTAAAAAGAGAAAATCAGGTAAACAGTTGTAGCAAAGCAGATAAACAACAAGACTTTAGCTTCTCACATTTATCAGACATTGAAATAACCTTTTTTAGCACCTATTTTAAAGCATGACGAAACTAACTTGCAGCTGAAATTTCTGTTCAAATCTAATTGCAATACTTGTTAGCAGCAAAACCCCAGTTAGCTTCACGCAGCTTTAGAAAGATGATGCAGGAGAGATTTACAGAGACGCTGCCCCTTTAAGATCCCATTACCCACAATCCCCTGGTTTAAGTGGCTGGTGCTGCTCTGCTCAGACCAGCCTGTGCTCACAGACAGGAGCAGTGTGTTGTGGCTTAGCTCGCTCTCTCGTTCACCGTGATGCAGGACGACCGGCGGCTCAGGACAAGCTAAATCTGTCCCCGGAGAGAAGATCCCAGCCTGTCTGCGGTCTGTGAGTGTCTTTAGCGCGTAGCATTTAGCCTCCTTCACCAGGGTTTGTGAATGATTCGAGTGGGTGTGTGAGGGAGAGAGAGGGAGAGATGCACTGCTCCATTCACTGATCAGCAGCAGCAGTGGTTAGCTGTCATCTCTCTGGTGTTTTTTTGACATCGTCGTGCTCGCTAGGCTGCAGAAATGTGTTTAAAACGGATTGAAATGGCAGTATTCAGCTTGATGTGTGATTAGGTTTTGGTCAGTAAACGTCTAATCTTTGAGTGTAGCTCTGCGTTTGACATCATCCAGCTCACTTCACTGCAAAAATGTAGCTAGAAATGACTTGATATGACTTGGAAATGACTATATTCGACTTAATCTGACTAATATTGAAGTATTCCTGTTTGTTTAAGCCTGGTCATGGTCATTCCACTGCAGAAATGTGGCTAGAAATGACCTGAAATGGTTATATTCAACTTAATTAGACAATTTTTTACCGTAAAGCTAAATGTATTTAAGTATCCCTGTATATTTAAGCCTCATAATGCCAGCTCCAGTGCAGAAACGTAGCTGGAAGTGAATTTTAATGGCTCTGAATCATAATATTTAACTTAATTTGACCGGTTTTGAACTGTAAATGTAGATTATTTAAGTAACCTCCTGTGTTTGACGTCATAGCGCTCACTCCGCTGCAAAAACGTTCCTTAAAATGACTGGAAATAACAATATTCATCCTAATTTGTCAAGCATTAAACCTATATTAGTTAAATGTATCTCTGTTTTTTCAACTCACTGCAAAAAAAATTGTCTGAAAATGACTTGAAGCTGTCATGTCACATCAAAACTGTTGTTTTGATGTGACATGAACGGAGAGAGAAACATGACAATTCCACACACAAAAAGTCTGATATGAGAGTCTTTTTTCTAGATCGATTTATTTTTTGTGCCTTGTTCATTTGTGACCTGTGTGTTTTCTGTGGTTTCAGATCCTGTGGGTTTGCAGCCGTCTCCGAAGCGCCTGACGCTCTCCCAAACACAGTCGGCCGTTTTCTTCCTGAACAAACTGAAACACAACTCGCTACAACGAAGAAAGGTTTGTCCCGTTTGTACGTTCAGATCAGGAGACATCAGTGATGATAAAGTTACAAAGCTCTGCCGGGAACTGAACTGGGGTTAAAGCAGGGAACGAAGCTGTGAGCAAAATCTATAACAAAAACCAAGAACTGGGATGATTATTTAGCTGTCGGTGTTTTGAAATCCAGTCTAGTCAATATAGACTCTATAAACTTTCACTGGGACAATCCAAACTGATAAATCATTGTAATATTTTGCTCAATCTTTGGTCCAGAGTTTTATCTAAAGCCATTCCAGGCTCTCTGTCTCCAGACTCCAGAGCTGATAAGTTCAGCAGCTTTTGTTTGATTTATGATACTTTGGAATGAAATGATAACTGTCAAAAGGTTTTTTTACTCCACATTTTGTCATTTTTTTTTTTTTTTTAAATTGTCCACCATTGATAAATTTTTTTTTAGATATTTCAATCATTTCTTGTTACAAACCTTAGATCAAGTCATATTTTAAAAAAATCAACTCACAATTTTGCTAAACCCAGAGTCTGTGCTGTCCTTATGTTCTGTTAGAACCTTTTACTTAAAAAGTAGTAGATTATCTATTTTCAAACTTTTTTTTCTCTTAATCCACTGCTGTTCAGACTGAAAATACCAAAAGACTCCCAGAAGAGGTGAAAATGTGACTCAAATGGCCCATTTTTCATATAAAATGTGAATCTAAGCTGGATTTGTTTGAACCTTTATTACAAAAAAGTTTAAAAATGAATATTTGACATAATTTTACAACTGTCAAAAAAAAATTTATTAATGTTTTCTCAGAAAATGTTCCTAACTTCCATTTTAAAGGAGGCATATGCCTGTGTTTTTTCCAACTCTTTAGAAATAAACTAGAACAAATGTAGATCAGCAATTTACATTTTGTTCACTGTAAAACCCAAATTGATCTAAGACGGCTTAAAAATAGAAACTAACTGTAAGGAGCAACAAATTTTAAATGATTTATTTTTATTGTGGGAAAGTGACTATGGGACAGTTTTAAACCATACACGCTTTGCTTTGAGTGATAACAAGTAAATCCAGACACGTGTGCGAGGCCCTATTTAAAAAGATGCAGAGAATGTGTTCTCAAGAAGCCACCAACAACCACCTACAAATAAAATGTAGAAAAGGAATATGTATTGTATTTGCTCTGTAAGCCTTCTAAACGTCCACACAATGGGAACACAAACAGATCATGTGACACTGCCAGAGCAAACAGACAAAATGGGTATGAGGAAGTGCCATCTATCGCTCTCATACATGTAACACTATATTATAAATGTCATAAAATATGAGCACACTTAACGAATAGATAGAGAGTGTATATACAATAATTTTAAATAATACATCAACTAAAATCGTCAAAAGTTAAAAATTCTGAATGCTCCTGGCTGTTCTTTGGATTTGTTCTTCCAGAAGAACATTTTCAGTTAAGAACAAATGTGTTAATGATAAATGTCGTGACTGTGTTGTGTGTTTTCTCTGCAGGAGAAGTTTGCATCTCAGAAAAACTCCACTCTGAGAAACAAAACAATGGAGGATGAGGTCAAAGTAAGTCTTATGTTCTTACTTAAAACAAACACAAAGTCATTTCACTGGTTTAAAAAGAAAGACTTGAGTCATCTTCTGGTGTCGTGACAAAAGAGTTACTAATGAATTTCCAAAGAGTTAGTTTTTGTTACAAATCAAAATAAACAAATTAGCTGTCTGTCCTGTCTGTTTCTAGCACTTCAGAATTATGTAAATGTTTTGTGTAATTAAATTGAACCCACCTGACTGTGTTTTCTTTTTTCTTTTTTTTAATAGTTTATTTATTTACGAGAGGGAATATACTTGTACATATAACACAGAAACACATATACATGCACAAAAATACACATGAAAACATTCACATACATACCGTACTTGCACACATACAAACATAAACCAATACATAAATGCATACATACATATATACATACATACATGCATACATATATACAAACTGCAGACTTACATACATATATTAATACGCACTAGTACAAATACTGCAAATTCACATTTTTATTGTCAATCTAGTTCATTGCCTTACAAAGAGGATCACTTTACTTATTTTATTTTATTTATTTATTATTTTTATATATTTTATTGATTAAAAATATTCTATTTATATTATTAGTTAATTATTTATTTATTCATTTGTTATTATTCATCAATTTAATTGATTTTATTGAGGATTAGTTAGGAATGTTCCCAGGAACTCCCATGGCCAAGAGCTCCTTCAGCATTACAATCAACTCTGGCTGCTGCTTTCTCCAACATTATCATGTCTAGTGCACCAGTCTAAATGTGTTGGGCTATCAGCATCAACCCATTTTTTTAGAATAAATTTTTTATTTATAATACATAAAGATAAAAACACATTTTTATTTTTTGAAGAAACATGACTGAACTCATGCAAGTACCCAAGAATACATGTTTGTGGCGTTATAGGAATGTCTATATTAGCATATAAAACTGCTTCTTTAGTTGTTTTTAGCCATAGATCTTTTATTTTTTTACATTCCCACAGTAAATGTAGAAGGGTTCCCTCATCAGATTGACACTTATTGCATAAGTTAGAATCCAAGGCTTTCATTTTGAACAGCTGAGAGGGTGTGTAATATAGCCTGTTTGTAATTTGAATTGACAAAGATTATTTGTAACATATCTAAATGGTTTCTCCATGATATATTGATTTCTGGTATATCTAAGCCCATTTTTTAGTACATGAACTATTTGCATCTGTGTTTTCTTACAGACGGTGTGTGGATCTCCAGAACCTCAGCCGGACTCTGAGCCTAAACTCAGCCCAGCTCCGGCCTCTCTCCCTGGGCCCAGCCTGGACCCTCTCCCTGACTCTCCCCCGGACTCTCCTGTGGATCGTAGCTTCTCTCCGGAGCCGGTCTCTCCTCTGGGTCCCGGTCTTCCTCAGGACTCTGGCTCTCTCACGCCCTCTGAGGAGTGTTACTTCTGCACACAGCGGGTCTACGTTCTGGAGAGGATCAGTGCCGAGGGGCTGTTCTTCCACCGCAGCTGCTTCAAGTGTCACCGCTGTGGGATCACGCTGCGGCTCGGCGGCTACACCTACGACCAGGCCACAGGTCAGTCTGCTCGAGTCTCCACTGGTCACGTGATTCTGACAAAAAATGATCCACACAAGCTCATCCAGCATAGAACAGTTTTATTTTTACAAACCGAATCCAAGAGGGACAACCAAAGGAAACACGTTCAAAAAAAAAAAACTTCACTTATTGTAACTTTAAAATACAGAATGTATATCTTAAAGGGGTCCCATTAAGTAAAATGTATTATTCAAAGTTTTTAACCTTGTTATGATGGCCTCCCTTCAACATTTGTTTACTCAAAATTATATTTGAATAGATTAATGCCACCCACTTGTCTGTATTTACTTGTTATAGCTTAAAATTATATTACTCAAAATTAAGTATATATGGTTCAAAACTCTCCCATAGCCACTTTCCAACAATTATTAGTTGCATAGACTTAAAGAAAAACCCAAGGCACTCTCTTTTAAATAAAATGCCTTTATTAACTATGACATGTCAAAAATGGACCTCATAAAGCCCCAACACGTGTCAGCCTGCTGCCTTCATCGGGGGAATTCAAATGCAACATGTGATATTATATACCGGTATTCCACCAATAGGGCTTCACCACCTAACCAAGTTAGTGTGAGAAGTGGGCAGTAACACCACAAGATGGCGGTGTGGAAAAAAAAGTTTTTTAAGAGTACCTTAACTGCAACAACGGGAAACATTTAGGATTTATAAAGTCACTAAACACCCTGGATTGAATGAGGATCTTGATTTTACTGTATTTTTGTTGTTTTGTGTGAACTTGTAATCTTTTCTGCTTTTTATCATACAACATTTTTCCCACACCACCATCTTGTGGTGCATATATGTTACTGCCCACTTCTCACACTAACTTGGTTAGGTGGTGAAGCCCCATTGGTGGAATACCTGTATATAATATCACATGTTGCATTTTAATTCTGTTTGTCCCCTGATGAAGGCAGCAGGCTGAAACGCGTTGGGGCTTTATGAGGTCCATTTTTGACATGCCATAGTTAATAAAGGCATGTTATTTCAAAGAGAGTGCCTTGGGTTTTTCTGTAAGTCAATGCATCTATGACCACTTCACCAATGGGCACCTCTTTCTACCTTTTACTCTAGTTTGGAGGTCCATGAAGCTTTCCTCTTTTTGTTTCGTTCTTAAATAATTATTAGTTATTTAAAAGCCGTTGCTTTTTATAGTTACAATTTAAAATGAAGAGGCGGTGCTTAATGTTTCTGTAGATTTGAACTGGAAGTTAATAGAGCTGTTTCTATTTTCAAGCCGTTTTAGATCAATTTTGTGTTTTACAATGAACAAAAGGTGAATTACTGATCTGCACATCTTGTAGTTTCATACTAAATAGTTGTAAAAAAACAGAATAGGTTTCCTTTTAAAATGAGTGCTTGTTCCAGCCGTCAGCCATCTGTTTGATGTCCACTTCCTGCTTCTGCCTTTCCGTCCTCCAGAGAGAACTGTTTTGGCAATAGTCTGTCTCTTATCTCCAATGCATTCGACTTTTCTTCATGATCATGTCACAGTAACAGTAAACATCCAGGTTCTTTTGACTCTTAATTCTAAAAACTACTCATCCCCCTGTCCAGAACGTCCGTCGCGTGTACTGTGTTTTGTGCTATGTGTTGCTGTGTTTTTTAATGTATTCTCTGCAATAACTGTACCTAAATTTCGGAAGAGTGAGTGGCGGCGCAGCCATGTTCGCAGCGGCCTGGAGGCTCACTCCAAAAGTAATTTCGTGGTACTCTGTGACAATCACGTTAAATCTGATTCTGATTCACTCACTCTTGCCAGTTACACATTGGGCAGACATTAGTGCATTTAAGGTACAACGTGTAACTTTTTGGCCAAGAAAATACAACTTTATTAAAGCATGTTATTCTACTTTGGAAGTTTCTTTGACATTGAGTAAATAATACAAATGTCTGACTGTTTATTTCTATAGAAAGCTATATTTTTTTTCACATTATAGCATAAAACTTACTATCCCCATTTTTCTTTTTCTAAAGCAAAGACACAGCCTCTTGCATAACCCAACAGAACAAACCTCTCTGATCAGACCCGTCAGCTAAAGCATTTGCGTGTTTTACATTCAGAGTAACATGACTTTGTGTGCTCCACATTTTGCGGTGTTGATAAATAATTTGGTGCGTTTCATTTGAAGTGGGTCGTATACATCTTTTATGATCTTGAGAGGATTTCCACGGCCTCTTTGTGACGGCTCATGTGTTTTATTTCCACAGGGAGGTTTTCTGTGAGCTGCACTCTGAAGACCTGCTGACCTCTGAACTCATGCCCAGCCAGGTAAAAGTCAATCTGCATTTATAATCCAATAAATATGCATGTTGTTTTGTAAATTTCACTTCTTTAATACTGCATGTTTTGATGTGTTGTTAATCTCAATATGATTAAAGGTGCTGGGCCTGATTTTTGCCGTCTTAAAGGCATAATTTGACTATTTCAGCAGAGTCTGAAAACCTGCGACTGTCGTTCTTGATTCATTGCACGTGTTGTGTCTCCAGAGTGAACGACCAATTCTCAGTAGCGTCTGCAAATTTACACTGCTTTGTCAATCCTCTTGTGAGGATTGACCTTCAGTCATTGTCTGAGCTTATGGATGGACCAACCAAGCTACAAAGAGAAAATGGCAAAAGCCTTAGTATCATTAGACCAGAGTTGGCAAACCCACGGCTCTATGGCTCACTGGGAAACATGTTCAACTCCATAAAATAGTGCAAAACTTCACAGCGTTGAAGTTTTTACAGTGACCTTTACATCTTTTATTTTTATATAATTGTGATTTAGACACTGACTCGACAAAAGTGTGGGCTGCAGCGGGACAGTCCTGTCAGGTTGAGTCTGACTGATGCACCTAAAACCCAGTTTTACTGGGGCGGCGCTAAGGGGGGCATCTAGGGCTGGGGCCCCTAAATCTGGTTTCTATGGAGCTCAACAGTGGAAGATAGCCCTGGTTCCAGAAGCATTTTGCCCCATGTTAAAGTGCCATAGGCTTTTCAAAAATTTAAATGTTATGAGTTTAAAGACATATCGCGGGCTAACCAGCTATGTGCTAACCCAGATCCACAGCGCGATTGTTTCAGTCTAAAAAGCACCTCTACAACTTTAAATTCTGCAAAATGTCTGTAAGAATATCACATCTAAAACACAAAAATACAGGAAATTGCAGAGGATTTAATAAAATGTTCCCAGAATTACACCAAAACCTTATGTTTAAATGTATTTGTAATAAAGAGCTTATGAGTAGTTTTAAGGGTCTGTGTGTAAATTAAAAAATAAATATAACTAAAAACATGTCCAATGTGCCTCCCCTCTCCAGGACTACAGATTGAAAGTAGCTGTAAAACTGGTACAAGCATCTCTGCCACTGTGCTTAATGTAATTGTACATTGTCCTAAATAAACATTACCTTTAAATACCGTAATTTCTGGAAAATAAGCCGCTACTTTTTCCACAAACTTTGACCTCTGCGGCTTATATAATGATGCAGCAAAATTTGATTATCATAGACTTACTATTAGCAAGTGCAGCTTATATACAGTATATTCTTTATCATTATTCTTATTTAACTCTATTTGGTGCAGCTTATATTCAGGTGCGCTTAATAGTATGGAAATTACAGTAAATTAATTTCACCCATGTAGGTGGCAGTCGGTTGACTAATGGTAGGGCTTCCCCCGCTCTCGACCGTGCATGCTCAGTGTGCAGCTCATAACACAGGCACGTGTAGGGAGGACAGGATGACAGGAACAAGAACCTGTTTGTGACATGATCCACGTAACATTTAGAGTTCGGATTAGGGCTGTGTCCTTATTTGTAATGGAAGTTAACCAAATGCCAACAATATAAACAAATGTACTTCCTGGATATTAATGCATGTCGCAGCTCCTTTCGTACCGGAAGACCCGATTCGTCCGGAAGTTCCCTTTTTTTCTAAATAAAAACGGAAATTAAGGGCTATTTATTATTCTTCTTTTTAAAAGGATCCCTGATTATGAAGATAAATATGGCTTAAATGCTAGTTCTGGCCATGTTTACTAAAATAAATTGCAAACAAATCTATATCCCCTTACTATTTTTTATAAAATTGTCATTGTTTGGAGCCACTGGGAGCAGCCATATTGTCCAGGTGCAATGCATTCTGGGTTGATGATGTCAAATGGTTGCTTTTTGTTGTTGCCATGGCTGCTCCTGCCATAGTTGCTCCCTAGGCTGTTACCTTGACAACCACCAGAAGACAGAGACAACCATTTGATGTCATAACCAAAGCAAAATGGCAGCCTCCAGGTATTTCTTTAAAACACTATTTTAATAAAACTACAAATATTATAAAGGTATGTATCCTGTATTTATATAAGTGATGATATTATAAGAGTTTTAGGGTAAACATGTGATTATAGCCAGGGTTCACTTTAAACCAAATACTATGGTTATCCACAAGCCTTATATTCATTACCCACAGTCGTTATTTGCCTTTTAGCAGTTTATCCAGTGTAATACAAGAGTTTGATCTTTCCGTTCAACCTTTGAACGCATCATCACACGTGACCTCAAAAAAAAAAAAAAATTTCGGCGATTTCTTAAACAACACTTATTGTTATTTGTTCATAAACATTTAAGTAATTCACGAATAAAGACTGTTTAGATTAAAAACAAGCTTTTTACATTATTATTTTCAATGTGTGCATTCTCTAATCACACTTCCGGATGGATCGGGTCTGCTGGTACGAAAGGGGCCGTGACAATGCACAAATTAAATTATTAGACACAAGTTAAAATGTCACCTGTGCTGTTATTTTTTCAGTCCCCCATGATATTTTTTCTTTTATTTTTTCCTTGTAAGTAGCCATATTTGTTTTCATATGCTAGAAGATCCATGTCCCTGAATGGCCTAAGTTCTAATTTGAAGAACTGCACTAATATTTTGTACTTTTGTGTCTCTTATTTCAGATTGTGGACAAAGACTCGAATGAAGAAAACCACGTGTCCAGCGACTACACTCCTTCTCCTTCAGACGAGGAGTTGGATCGCTGTTTTGACTCTAAGCC
This sequence comes from Mugilogobius chulae, assembly GCA_038363315.1. Taxonomy (NCBI): domain Eukaryota; kingdom Metazoa; phylum Chordata; class Actinopteri; order Gobiiformes; family Gobiidae; genus Mugilogobius; species Mugilogobius chulae. The sequence goes on from CM076414.1 coordinate 20,406,482, forward strand.
TTCTTCTTCTACCCGACGCGTTATTAAAGCTCCAGACAGCCTCAAACTTTCTGAATCGACCCAACCAGAACCGACAACGAACACAAACGAACCGACACAAGAGGAACCCGCTTCTTACCCCGTCCCAAAGCCTCGCCTTTCCAGACACACGAGCCCCCAAGAAGAAGAGAACAACGCGCCCGTAGCTAAACCCAGGACAATCCATCTCAACAGCAACGCGTCTTCCCCGGCGAAATCTTTGAAGAAACTGCAGCTCACGGACGAGGAGAAGAGCCAGCTGGTCAGCCTGAGCGCGGATTCGGATTCAGAAACTCCGTGCGGGTCGTCGTCCTGTTCGTCCTCCTCCGCGACGGTGACGAAGTCTCACGGAGCGGACGGACAGGAGGAGGAGGGATACTGGAGCGGGAGCACGGCGGGGAACCTGAGGGAGAAGAGGAGACGCTGCTTTAAGAGGAAGGATATTCCGGGAGGTCAGGGCAAATCCAGGTCCAAGTTTTCTCCCTGGAATCTGTCGTCTCCGAGAATCAGCCGCGACGGGAAGCTCAGCGTGCTCGGGCATCCTGGGACTGTGGGTGAGTGGAGTTTGGTTTTTTGAATTTTGTCTTGTGTTGCTTTGAACCAGAGGGTTTCTCATTTGATTCCTACTTCAGTGTGTCTTTGGTAGCAGGGCTGGGCAAAATCCTCCTAAAAATCGAGCCGATATCATGCATCAGTTTGAGAGATTTTCTACAAATTACATCTTTTATTTTATTATTTTATTGTGTGAGTTTTCCCAATTTAGTTTACTGCAGTTTTTGCTGTAGTCACAGCTGATTGGTTGAGAGGAATGATTGACTGCAGCAGCAACCAATTACAAATAGAAATGGGCGAGTGCAAGTAACTTACTTTGAGGTTTTGTATTGTTGGTTTGGTGGTTTGTAACACGCCAAGGAATTGACTTGATGAAAGAAAATTTAATGGCTCTCTTGTAGGATTGTTTGCTTGGTTGATTGTAAATTATAAAAAATATACAGGAAGAAACCCTGGAAAATAAAAAGTATATCGAAATACTGGATGTTATAAATCAGACGTTGGCCCTAAATAATGGATTGGGTTTAGATTTATGGTTTTAGGTAGGCTTAAAAAGGTCTTACCTACAGAAACCCTGATGTCAGTTTGACACTGGCATAAAGGCAAGTTAACGATTATTCAATTAGTTAACGTTTATTGAATTAGATAACATTCAGAGAGGCATCACTGGTCACCATGCGTCAGAGCTAAATGAGGCTCCCGACAAACAGGGTGGAGTGTCAGGGTAAACAAGAACACTGTGGACTGGCCACCTAATGCGGGACATAACCTGGCCATCCAGATGGATTCTCACATTATTTGTGAATCCACTTGGGCCCCATCAGCCGAATGGTTTGCAGTTCTAACCAGTGGTTTAACGACCCAGTCACATTGCAGCAAGACTAGTTGAGAAGATTTTTTAGCAAAGGCTGCTGCGAGTCAAGCAGAATCAAGCAGAACAAAGATGACAGCACCCGTGGGTGTACGTGTTTCTGCTGCTTATGATTCTGTTTTAGTAGAAATACTGATTATTTCTTTTTGAAAGAAGAGCAGAGGTGTCTCTGTGTGACACTTGTTCTATCCACACATGTTGGATGCGTCATTGCGAATCATTGCTGTGATTGGTTAAGCGCAAACTAAGGTAGAAGGGCACTAGTTGACAATTCAAGTATTTACCAAAACATTTTCCCAAACACTTTCAGTGAGGGAAGTTCCAGATGGATAATGTGGAAGAACTCAAATTAAACATGAAGAAAAACAAGTGAAAAATAATTATGCAGAAATTACTAAGCTGTAAGGGTAGACTGCTTTTCCAGGGCTGCAACAAAACAGCACCTGGGTGATGAGACCAGCTTAATACCGTGCCTCACAAAGTGTTCATATTAGAAGCTTTATATCAGCTAATAAGGGACACGTCAAAACAAAATATGGGCCTTGTCTGGAGAACTAAGGATTATAGTCTACGAGCTGTTCTCACTTATTTCTACCCTCTCTTTCTTCCTGTCAATGTTTTCTTTATCCTACATACTCCCTACACATACACAGCTTTAACAAAATGCTCTTGTGACCCACAGAAACCACGTTCAGACACGCTCACTGTGCCTCTGAAAACGACGCCGATGATGATGATGAAGATGAAGACGAGATGTTTCAGTCCGACGACCTCGACTTGTTCAGTGAGAAAGTAAGAGATTATCTGTCATTTACTCACATTTTTTAGCTAAACTATTTGCCAAAACCTGGACCGAATTCATGACAGTTTCCTCTCAAGTCAGGGCTTCATTTTAGATTTTATTCACTGCCTGGATCTTTAAAAAAAAACTTTCAGAATGTAATCAGTACTGTTTTTGTTGGTCCAGTTCCAGTCGTTGCCGTCAGACCCGGTGGAGGCTCAGAAGCTGGAGCTGATGAAGATGAGGACTTTGGAGAGAAGAGCCAAAATGAGTGAACTGCAGAGACTCAGGAAAGCTCAGGTCTGACACAGAAACTTCTAGAGCCATACAATAGGTCGAGTCAAGCAGGTTGTTTTTATAATTACTTTATTTGTTGATATCAGTCAATCCAGAGGAGACTGGAGGAGATCGAGGTCACGTTTAAGGATTTGGAAGAGAAAGGCGTCCGGCTGGAGAGAACTCTGCGTCGGGAAGATGGTAACTGCAAATACATCTGTTTGGTGGTTATAAAAAGAATCTTTCTCTAAAGCTGGGTTCAGACTGGACAGCGTTTTAGCGTCTTTGCATCGAGGCTTTAGGTTTACATGTTAAGTCACAAAGACATTGATACTGCATGGTTTCCAAATCATTATATGATCCAATATTTTGTTCAGATGTATCTATTGGTGATGTGTTTCAAGCCATGTGATAAAATGTGTGCACACTGTTGAGAATCAGACATTAGGTGTATCCGTGCTAATCCGCCCATGACACAGGTGTGGAATGTCCAAGCGCTGATCACACAGCGTGACCATTACACAGACACTCTGTAGACTCTGTAGACGCACACACTGGATACACGCCAGCACGATTCGTTTTTGTTATTGATTTAGCACAAACTAAGGCAGAACCAGCTAGCTCCAAGTATTTCTTTAAACATTCTATCTTTTCCCAAACTCTTTCAGCGGGGAAGTTCCAGATGGATTCTGTGGAAGAACTCAAATCAAAGTTCAACAAAAATCCATCTGGCGTGAGCTAGGTTGGCTCAAACTTGTATCTTACTCATTTCCGGCCCGTCAAGCATCCAAAGCAGTGGTTCCAAACCTGGGGTCCCCAGGGCAATTGTCTGGTTAGAGGGTCAAGTTCTAAAAGTAGTTATAAGTGAAACTTTATTAGTAAAAAACACAAATCTAAGCGCAAAAACAACACAATAGTGGTTTATTTGGCTAAAATGAATGTTTTTAATTCTAATTTTCATCATACAATATCAATTTAGAGGCCACTGGTTTGAACATGGGGGCTCGACAAGTCTCCTGTTCAGTCAGGGGGGGCCTCGAGGAAAAAAGGTTGGGAACCACTGGTCCAAAGGTCACTTTACTGTTCCTGTTTCTAAGGGAAAACAGGAGCTTCCAGAAGAAAAATAGCTCAAGAACTATTTTACGTCAGAATTTGCTCGTAGCAACAATTCTGACACACATATGCAGTCTGAACGCAGCATAGGAGGTTTGATATTTACCTACTTGTTACTGAACGGAATACACTAAACAAAACTGTCCTTAAACCATACGTTAGCATGAGAAATTAGTCTGTCTGAATGCATGTCTGTGTTGTCTCCTGCAGACAGTTCGACGGACACCATCGAGAGCTGGATTCAACTGGTTCATGAGAAAAACGCCCTGGTGTCGGAGGAATCTGAACTCATGGTGGCGTAAGTGAACAGCTCCGCACAGCACAAGTCAGATTCACACGTACACGACAATATTATTCACATTTATTCACAGTTTAGGCTAAAGGTGGTACGTGTTTAATGTATAAGACCATTCATTATTCAGTAAGCATTGAGCTGATGAAGTAATTCTTGAGTGTCTAATGTTTGTGTGTCTGGTGTTTGTGTGTCTGATGTTTGTGTTCACAGGTCTCGTCAGCTGGAGCTGGAGGACAAGCAGAGCATGTTGGAGCTGGAGCTGCGCAAATACATGGAAATCGCTGGTGAGCAGAGCAGAAAGTTACTCTTAACCACTCGTGTTACTGGAATTATGGATTTGTACTTTCAGGCAGAGATTACGTTAGCCGGCACCTGCCGGTCTTTTGCCGGTAAAATGTACCGCTGACCGGAAAAAATAGACGTCCCTGGTCAGCTTGACCGGCAGAAATAATAGTCAAAAAAAATAAAAAGTCGAAGTAAAATGAGGAACAATAGCCTAGAATAGATAATAGCCTAGATAGGCTATTTAATTATAATTGCACATTTGTTCGTTCTGTGGTCAGTCTATGCTCGGGTTCAGACATTATAAACAAGACTTGCGCTGATACACGTGACTCTGGTGCTGCTCTGATGATTGACAGCTCTGCAGAGAAGCGAGCGCGAGTGCTTTTTACTACTCAACTTAAGACAAATTTTTACTCGCGTGTGAATACAGTGGCTAAGTGAGAAGAATTCGCGCAATGAAAGTGCGTCGCTTATGAAGTGGAGAAAAGAGAGAGAAAATAGAGAGAGAAACGGAGGAAAGCGCGTCTCTCTTGCAGATTTGCTGATCAGCGAAACAGACGAGTGTTTCTGCAGGAGACAAACAGGTACAACACTTTACACATAAAGCCCATTGGAATGTGCCTTTACTGTCACTAAAAACTCTTGCTGAACTTAGAAAACTCCGTCTCAAAAGTGGGCTGCGCGGTCTCGATGCGCTCAGGGGCTTTCGTTTCAGATACACGGGGGTTGACCTGGCTTGGCCCGGGTCCAGCGCGTGCGTTGTCCCGGCTCCGGTCTCAAACACACCGGGGATCGCGGAGGCTTGGCTCTGGTTAAGTGCGCAGACGGGCACGAATCAAAGCGCGGCATTATAAGTAAATGTTAAAGACACTTCATTAACAATGACCAATCCGGTCACTTTGACCGACAGCTACAAAAAAGTCTAGCGTAACCACTGCTTTCAGGTTCTTTGCATTCACCAAAATCATCCTGGCTAACATGTTCCCAAGCTTTCTCTTTGTCTTTTCTCACTGAACTCACATCTTTCTTTTCTCCCTCAGACAAAACCCCGGAGCAGGCGGCCGAGGAGGAGCAAATCCTGCAGCAGATGATCGAGGTGGTGGACATGAGGGACTCTCTGGTGTCTTTCCTGGAGGAGAAACGTCAGAAGGAGATGAGCGAAGAGCAGGAGGCCTTTACCATCATGGAGGCTAAACGACACTCCAAGACCGGCGCGCAGGTCAACTGGGCCTGAAGGAGACGAGAAAAACTGTCTCCGAACGGCCTCACGACGAGCTGCGTTTGGAAGCTCTCGTCTATACGCCAAAGATGAAACTGAATGTGGACACAGACTAGGCAAAAAAATAAAGGAAAAAACGCAGTGAATCCAGGAATAGAAAGCTTAAAAACCTGATCAAACGCACATCTGCACAACTACGCCAATCGTTTTTGGGATATTAACAATTCTTCAGGTCAAATAAGGGTCAGTCAGCCAAAAGGAAGTTTCAGAATGCTTATGGGTAATGCAAAAAAAAAACAAAGCACGAATCTATGTGTAAATCTGGATTATAGCTTCGACTACTCAGATTAAGATGTAAAAACAACAAAATGATAAAGCCTGTGGACATAGTCTGGGTTTAAAATGGTAAATCAAAAACATTAAGGATATAAAGTTAGTTTCAAACACCTTTTTCTGTCATGATTGTTGTTTGGACAATCTTTAAACTTTTTTTTTAGTTATAATTTAGTTAACTTAGTGTTTTCCACAAAAAAGTCTATGACAACTGCAGCACTTCTGAGCACTGTCTGAATTGAATAATGAAGTATTTTAGTTGTAATCAGGAGTTGAATGCAAATATGAATACATGTCGATATTAACCATGTGTCAAAGGATTTTGGAGAGAGAAAGTTGTAAGATTTAAAACCTAAATCGTGTGAAAATCGACTTGCCCTTGCCTGGAATTACTAAAAATATATCGTCTGGTCACCGTGTCCCTCTTTCAGATTTCTGTAGCCCTGATTGACAAATGAATTAACCAATCAGAGACGCGCATCTTCCGCCGTGTAAAAATCAACATAGCTGCTCCCGACGAAAAAAACAATACATGGAAAAATATTATGTGGAACTGAAAAACATCGCGGACTTCTGTAGAATCAATGAGCGATGAGTTTGGTGAAGTTAGTTTTTGGTCTAAATGACAGACGACCAATCAGCTTCTTTTGTTTCATCTGCGTCACACAAATAAACTAATCTGGTTGGCCGGTACGATGTAGATTTGATCTGAAACGCAGGCGGGGGGCGTGGTGACCAGACCCACTCTTCATAGTTTGCTGAAGCGTGGGCTCTGGATCCCAGGCAAGACTTCTCCACCTTTAAAGGCCCGAGGCTCTCTATGGGGCCCCGGACTCCACTTTTTGAATCACTAATCTAGAATATAAAGACCATGTGTGACAAACACATGTAAAAAAAAGTCTGAGGATTTGATTTGTTAAGATAAGATCACATTTATTTTTCCCACAATGGGGAAATTCTTCGAGCTACATTAACCCTCTAATGTTTCCAGAGGGGTAATAACAACAGACGAGTTCAAAATCTGATGAAACAAAATCAGTTCTGTCCGTCAGATGTTACACAGTTAATATGTGACTTCAGTCTGAGCAGATGTAAAACAGTTCTCCGGCCTCTAGGGGGCGACAACATGCTGACTAAAGCCTGATATCTGGAGCTGAGTCTTTGTCTGTTTTAGAATCAATGAAACTCTGTGATTGAAGATGACTTCAGATCGGGCTGAGCAATAGCATATTAATCATATATCAATATTATTGTGAGAAAGTTGAAATTGAGAATATCGTGATATAATTACAGTTTTCCTCATAGTTGTGACAAACTCCATAAGTCCAGTGCCAGATTGTGCTATGACATTTTAACAATGTTTTTATCATTAATACGAACCTTTAAGACCTGAAAATACGCTGTAGTAGGGCTGGACGATATGGAAAAAACATGTTAACACAATTTTCTTGGAGACAGATCACAATTTTGATTATATCACGATTCTCATACCATTTTTTTTGCCTTTGAGGTAAAGTATCTGAAGTTCCTACTTCACTGTCATTGGCTCAATCCAGATGTCAAAGTCTGTCTTGTTGCCAGATTTTCAGAGTGAAACAAGTGACCAGGCATTTGAAAATAAATCCCAAAACAATAAAAAGTAAAAAAAGAAAAAAATTATTATGTGTTGCCTTTAAACAAGTATTAATGATTTTGGCATATTTTAATAGTTTTTCTAACATTAATAACAACTTTTAGGCACGAACATATGCTATAATGGATATATGTTTTTGTAAAACAAACTTGAAAAATGCTAAAATTAATCTCTTTTATGACTTGAATGCGCTGCCCAAAAAAGCACAACCTTCAAAGTTTATAAGAGACTTTGAAAAAAGATGTGTGAGTGGGATATGTGGGGAAAAAACAGATTGTCACAGAGATGACCTCACAATTTGACTTTTATCACAATATTGTCCAGACCTAGTTTCTCTCTAATTCTTATTTATCTTATTTATTTGTTTGGGGGATGGTGACGTCATCAGCAGATACTAAAATTCCTTAAAACTGCTCTAGCTGCATTTTGAAGCTTCCTTTTGCCTGACTGACCAACATTTAACCTAAAAAAATCATTAATATCTCTATTACACAAAACCACAAAAGTTATTGTCAATGTTGTGCGACTGATGCGGGACCAACTTCACACAGAATTAAAAACTTACTTGGATTTTCCGTGTCAGATTTTGGTTTTGCCGGCAGGATTTGAAAACAAAAACTTCTTCAAGTCTCTTAAGAAGCTGCAGATGCGTTTGAAAAGATTGTAATCATCGGAGAAAAGCCTTCAACTGGACTATTTTTGGATTTGCGCTCTCGATGTTTGTGCTTGCCGATCTTGCACGACGGAGAATAGAATTTTTAAGGGAACACTTCGTCAGGGCTATGCTGGGATTTCGATCAGTCACACCCAGAATTTGAAATTAAAATATGTTTTCTAGCGTCGACGGAGCGACACGAACACTTGAGACGCGTTTGAGGAGACCGGAGGTAGCATTAGATCTAATAAATTTGCCGCTTTTGTAAAAGAAAAACTGCGACATTTCTACTTTTGCCTGGCTGGAGGAGAAGACACGACGGAGAATAGTTTCTTTTCTATCGTGGAAGTAGCTACAGCAAAGCCAACGCGGATTTATAATGAGAACTACTGTGAGACTGTGACTAAAAAAACACATTTAAGCATTTGCAGAAGACGCGCTGGAGGGTGAGATGTTTATGGTGGAGGTTCAATAACGCAGCGAGTAAGTCTGAATATGTGGCATTTGAATTCTAAATGCAGGTGAATGTTTATTTTTATGCAGGGGGTTCGGACTATTTCGGAATCACTGGTCTGGACCTTATGTGTATGCAGTATAACACATGAAAAGTCTGAAAATGTCATCTCTTAAAGGGACTATATTTTACAAGTTTTTGGTCCTTATTTTAGCAAATTGCTGCTTCATCAAAAGCACACCTGAAGTTGCGTTTTGCTTCATTCACATTTGTTTGACTGCATATTTAAGTCAAGTTCTTTTTTCCAACCTCAAAACACTCTGTTCCCCCTTGTGATGTCATGAGGTGCCAACACAGGAAGTGCTTCTGTGTGTTTTTAAACCCACATACTGTCACCACAATAATTTGAACATCTCAATCCTGGATTTGCCCGTCTTTGAAGCTATGACGACTGTTTTAGCCTTGCTTAAAGAGTGGGGTAGCTAATTTTCACACTGCAAACATAATTTAGGTTTTAAATCTGACTACTTCCTCGTGGTTAAAATTGAAATGTATCAATTTTTGGTTGCAATTGCAGCTCATGAACTTCTTTTTACAAGCACCGAAGTGAATCTGGAGAGGACCACCCAAGCTCAGCCAATCAGAGCGCAGCATTCGGCCGCTGATAAGAACTAAAATTCTTTATTTTTCATTTCAAACAGTACCCAGTGGTCTAATTTTTTCACAAATTGCTGCATTTATCATAGACTTTTTAGTAGAAAACAAAGTTTACCAATTTACAGCAAAAAAAAATTGGCTACCCCACCTTTAAACTGCTTTTCTTGACTGTGTGGTGGACTATGGAGAATGTCTGTGGCAATACCAACTGAATAAATGGCAATATAAACAACAACTTAACAGGTTATTCTAGTGCTTTACGTATGCTAAAGTTAAAACCACCACATAATGACCTCACAATGTGATACAGAGCATTTTGAGCTTTGGAAACGTAAACATGTGTGAATGGAACATTAAACTAATTTGATTATTGTGTAAGCAACATTACAAAATGGCTAAAAGCTTCACATGAGTCACTTTTGCACAATATGGGACCTTTTAAGATAAGATATCCCTTTATTTGTCCCACAATTCTGATGAAACAAGATCAGCTCTGTGCGTCAGACGTTACACGGTTAATATGTGACTTCAGTCTGAGCAGATGTAAAACAGTTCTCCAGTCTCTAGGGGGCGACACAGCTTGACTAAAGCCTGATAACTGTCTGTTTTTGGAGACACACTTTGCAGCTGCAAAAACGAATAACTCCTGCATCTCTTCACTGTGTTTGTAAAACCTGCTGCAATTGGACCGTTTCCCTGGATTCTGCTGTTGGAAAGACTTTTATTCACTTGTGCCAATCAAATACACAAATATGTCAGTTTCTTTTGACAAAAAAGTGGCATAAAAAAGATTGTATTTCTGCTTGTGTAACTGTTTCAAGTATGTATGGCTGTTAAGCGAATTGACACACATTTTTTTTACCTGTAGTATTGCGGACTTAAACACTTTCAAATGTGTTTACACCAGTGGATTTCAACCATTTCACACTAAATTAAACCACCAAGACTAATACAGGTCTATAACATGACGAGCCTCGACGTAAACCAAAAGCAGAAAAGCAATATTGTGTGTCGTTCTGAAAAGATTTAGCAATAGCACTCGTCAGCAGCACAGTCCGTCTCTGTTTATTGTTTATTGTTTGTTGTAAAAGCTGATGTGGAGGTTTGTTCTTTCATCGGCGGTGCCACCAGTGACTCTGAAAAGTGAGAAATGCTGTACAGATTTCATATGTTTAAAGTTTCTATTGAAAAGCGTGTTCTACAGAAACGGGAAAGGGAAATATTATTAAAGAAATGGTATTGTTAAATATTATTATTATTATTAAAGAACACTTTTTCTGCTTTTGTTGTACTTGATTTGTTTTAAGTTGTGACGTCATGAAAATCTTGAGCCAAAAGGAAAGGAAATTGTATATATTTTGAACCCAAATCAACATTGTATGTAATGAACACATTAAACTAGTGTTTTTTGATCAATGTAATGGATTCTAATCCAGGACTAGACCAGGACTATAACTGCACTAAACAAGAGCTAAAGCTGGACTAAACCTGGACAAAACCAGGATATTAACCAGACTACAACTGCACTAGAGAAGGGCTAAAGCAGGAATAAACCTGGACTAAAACTGGATTAAACCAGGACTAGACCAGAATATTAGCCAGAGTATAACTGCACTAGACACGGGCTAAAACTGAACTAAACAAGGGCTAAAACTGGACTAAACCAGCACTAAAACTGGGCTAAAACTCCACTAAACATGGACTAGGATTGGACTAAACCAGGACACAAAAAAGTCCCTTTTAAAGAATCTTAAATCAGACAAAACGTGTTTGATTGTTTTTTTTTTTTTTTTTTTTTTTTTTTTTAGCTTGTTTTTTTAAGATGCTGAATTCTTCTTCTTTTATTTTTATCCTGTGTGAGGGATGTGGAAAGAGAAGCAGAAAGAGATGGACAAACCAAAGGACTGTTACGGTAATTCTTCTTAATGTTTGATTTTTATTGTGTTCCTGAATAATTTAGACTAAACAGACGTCACAGAAACATAATTCTCTAAAGCGGAGAGCGCCCTGTTCTTTTCACTATTATGACTTTTTACTGGGATTTTCAAGGAACTCCTGTTAATTTGTGGCTAATTTTACAACAATTCAGACGCAGCAGTAACAGGGCAATTATCCACAATCATGTTTTCAGTCATTCGGAAATACAAAACACTGGTTAAAGTGGTTTGACTCTTGGTTCTTCTGGGCACAGCAGCTTCAAAAACACAATATTTAATTAGTGAGTAACAAATAATAGTGGATAATTGAGCTTTGTTGTTGGTTTATTAATAATGTTTGTTTTCAATCTCATAATAATGACATAATAATCATTTTATAGGTTACTTATGTAAACTTGGCCACATACATTACATAACTGGAGTGAAAACAGGATTACTTTATTATGAACATTTCTGCATTGTTGAGTGATAATTTTATTTTATTATTTTAGCTATTAGCTAATATTATTTTTTTTTGTCTCTGATAATATGATTTCTACAACAAGAGAGAATTATAAAACGTGTTTTGTTTTACCGTAATTCATTTATATTATTTTTTCTCATAAACAAACACTTGTACACTTTTCATTGGTTAAACGGGTCATGTGACCAGGTCCAACACGTTAGCGCCGCTAGCTAGTTGCTAACAGCGCTCTTTCGGGAGGATTTTAGTGAATGGACATTAAAAGTAGCAACAGAGGTAAAGAAGTTGGACATTTTTCCGCTCTGGATTTTACGTGGATGCGTGGGATTTCATCAAAAGAAAACTTTTATCATTTGGACCGTCAGATATAGCATGAGGTGAGGAGGAAGGTGTGTCTTTGCCATTGCCCACTTCGTACCTCTTTACTTCTTTTACATTGAAGTTTTAATTAAACACAGACGAAACTAAACTGTTAAGCACAAAACTGTCAACAACAAACAAAATTTCAACAAAGCAAATTATTTTAAAATGAGATTATTACTGTTTCAAATCCATAAAAGCCCGATTAAGCTAGTTCCGGCTGCTAACTGATTAAGCTAGTTCCGGCTGCTAACTGCTAGCTTTAAATGGTCATAATAAATAAATAGGACGTTTTGGGCTTTCTATTGGCAATCCTTTGTGAGAAACGTTCATAAATAACAATACAAATAAATTATGTAAATTGTACATTTACAAATATTTATTTTTAAAAGATGTAATTTTGGCCTGAGAATGTGAAGTTGCTAAAAGCTATAACGTGGGCAGTAGAGCTGTGGACTTTTGGTTGTTTAGTCGATTAATGATCAAATCAAATCGATTTATTTTTGTATAGCCCAAAATCACAACAACAGTCGTCTCTGAGGACTTCCCAAGATTATTAATTTTAGCAAATATGAATAATGATCAGTAGATGGGGTCAACCAAAATTTCGATTTATATTAAATAGGAAAAAAAATAAATGTGTTGGTTGAAGATCTGGGAGTCATGGCCTAATCTGCAAATTTAAATAGAAATGCACACTTCTCAAATAATCTTCTGTGTGAATTAGTGCTTTAGCATGGATTCCAAGGCCTTTTTAGTTCATTCAAGAACTGTTTGGGTCAGATAAAAAGTTAGATCATAAAGACACTTTTTAGCTTCAGAATATTTGCTTTGTCAATTAATCGGTGGATGGGACATGTCTTTAGTTTACCAAGAAATTCTTTGGTCGACCACAACCCTAGTGGACAGAGGTACAAAGTGGGCAATGACAAGCTCCATAGTTGCTAGCAGCACTCTCCCAGGAGGATTTTGGTAAATGGACATTAAAAGTGGCAACAGAGGTGAAGAAGTTGGATATTTTTCCTCTGTGGATGCGTAGGATTTTGTCATTTGGAGCATCAGCTTCAGTGTGAGGAGAGAAGAGAAGGGGGAGGGCGCTTCTATATACTGTTTTATGTTGCTTCTGCTTTGATCAAAGGTGTGTGCATTTTTGACACGGTATCTTTGATGTTTAGAGAGAAATTTCAAACAAAGGATAAAGTTGTGGTGGTGAGAAACAATATTTCATCTTTCTGTTTGTTCTTTTCCATCTGGTTTTCAGCTGAGCCTGTGTTTTCTCTTCTTCAATCACCGAGCTTAAAGAGAGGACAGAAGTGAGCCATGGAAGGGTCTCCTGCAGGATTTGCTGTGAAAGTAGGACCATCCACACCGGGTCATTTCAGGCCGATTGTTTCTGTCTTAGTCCTGACTGTTGCTGTCCATCTTTCGATTTCTAAAGTGACTCACAGTAAACTCTTACCTAAGACGTTAAACATCTCCTGATCCTGTTACACTTCAGGGCTAATCTCATTCAAACTAATGTGCTCACAATGCAGCTTTAAGCCTTTGTTTCTCCACAGAGGCAGGAAATTAACCCCAGCACAGTTCAAAGGGTTGTTTTATATGAAAGATTTGTTTCATTAATACTGAAGTTTAAATAGGCTTCTTCCTATACAATTTAATTTTCCAGAAGCCAGAGCTCTAACCATTGGCATATGGTTAGAGCTTGTAATTTAGATTTCTTTGCTGCACTAAACAAATAATAAAAATCTGTGTTTATTACTTGAACAGGCTTGTATGGCAACATTATGGACTGTTATTTGTCCTGGAGGAGGCCTGCACATTTGTTTGTTTTTATAGAAATGTGGTAAGTGTAGCTGTATTTTTTCACATTATAGCATAAAGTGTATTTAGACTTTATACAGAATGTCTCAAAGGGTGGTTTAAACTGTCTAATTCTTGTGAATTCTCAGGTTTTCGCAGTGCAACTTTAAGTCTTGTGAACATCTATACACTGAATACTTTAAAAAGTTTAAATAAACCGGTCTCAAGATCACTTTTTTAAATGTCTCGACCTTGGACTCTTTGGTTTTAAGAACAATTGGACTCGGTCATGTCTTGGTTTTAAGGGCACTTGGACTTGGTCTTGTCTTGGTTTTAAGGGCACTTGGACTCGGTCTTGTCTTGGATTTAAGGGCACTTGGACTTGGTCTTGTCTTGGTTTTTAGGGCACTTGGACTTGGTCTTGTCTTGGTTTTAAGGGCACTTGGACTTGGTCTTGTCTTGGTTTTAAGGGCACTTGGACTTGGTCTTGTCTTGGATTTAAGGGCACTTGGACTTGGTCTTGTCTTGGTTTTAAGGGCACTTGGACTTGGTCTTGTCTTGGATTTAAGGGGACTTGGACTTGGTCTTGTCTTGATTTTAAGGGCACTTGGACTCGGTCTTGTCTTGGTTTTAAGGGCACTTGGACTCTGTCTTGTCCTGGTTTTAAGGGCACTTGGACTCGGTCTTGTCCTGGTTTTAAGGGCACTTGGACTCGGTCTTGTCCTGGTTTTAAGGGCACTTGGACTTGGTCTTGTCTTGGTTTTAAGGGCACTTGGACTTGGTCTTGTCTTGGATTTAAGGGCACTTGGACTTGGTCTTGTCTTGGTTTTAAGGGCTCTTGAACTCAGTCTTGTCTTGGTTTTAAGGGCACTTGGACTTGGACTCTTTGGTTTTCAGGACAATTGGACTCGGCCTTGCCTTGGTTTTAATAGAACTTGGACTTGGTTTTGTCCTGGTTTTAAGGGCACTTGGACTCGGTCTTGTCTTGGTTTTAAGGGTACTTGGACTCGGTTTTGTCCTGGTTTTAAGGGCACTTGGACTCGGTCTTGTCCTGGTTTTAAGGGCACTTGGACTCTGTCTTGTCTTGGTTTTAAGGGCACTTGGACTCTGTCTTGTCTTGGTTTTAAGGGCACTTGGACTCGGTCTTGTCTTGGTTTTAAGGTCACTTGGACTCGGTCTTGTCCTGGTTTTAAGGGCACTTGGACTCTGTCTTGTCTTGGTTTTAAGGGCACTTGGACTCTGTCTTGTCCTGGTTTTAAGGGCACTTGGACTTGGTCTTGTCCTGGTTTTAAGGGCACTTGGACTCTGTCTTGTCTTGGTTTTAAGGGCACTTGGACTTGGTTTTGTCTTGGTTTTAAGGGCACTTGGACTTGGACTCTTTGGTTTTAAGGCCACTTGTACTCTGTCTTGTCCTGTTTTTAATCACACCTTTACTCCGTCTTGTCTTGGTTTTAAGGGCACTTGGACTTGGACTCTTTGGTTTTAAGGGCACTTGGTCTTGGTCTTCCTGTCATAGACTCAGGGTCGACACCAAAACCACATTTCAAGCTTGTTCTCTGTCGGATTGGCAGGTGCTTCTCCCTCAGTCTGCCCCGGGGCAGCAGTTGCTTCAGAAGAGTCTTGTCCACAGTGAAGTAACAGGAACACAATAATGACACATGCAGCTGTGAGATGCTGAGCTTGTATCTGAAACAAACAGAAATATTGTAGTTTCTAAAGTGAAACAGCAGAACTAAACCAGGTCAGACCACATCAGGTCCGTCTGGATCAGAGCGCTCAGACCCTGAATGTACAGTGTTATGGCTCAGACATGTCTCACGTGTGAATATTATAGCCTCATGAAGAGATTATAGCTCTGGATTTAGATCAGCACAATGAGACAGACACAATACAGAACAAGATCTAAACCAGGACTAAGTCAGGTCCAAACTGTGAGTGACCCATGTCTATGACTGAGGGAGAAAAGGTGGTCTAAAGCAGGACTAATTCTGGTCTTTGCTGTTGAGACTAAATTATGTAAACCTCAGAAATATATGAACCACTGTAAACCAACTCTGAACCAAGACTAAACCAAGACTAAACCTGGTTCTAAAAATTAAAAACTAAATGTGGACCAGAGCAGGATTAACAGTGTCTGAATCATGTCTCACGTGTGAATATTATAGCCTCATCAACAGATTATAGCTCTGGATTTAGATCAGCACAATGAGCTGGACACTATATAAAAAACAAGATCTAAAAACCAGGACTAAGTCAAGACCAAACTGTAAGTGACCCATGTCTATAACCGAGGGAGAAAAGGTTGTCTAAAACAGGACTAAATCTGGTCTTTGCTGTCGAAACAAAATAATGTAACCCTCAGAAATATATGAACCACTGTAAACCAACTCTGAATCAAGACTAAACCAAGTACCAGGTTTAGTTTTGGTTTGAAAATCTGCCCAAATAAAAACGGGTCTTAACCTGGACTAAATGTGGACCAGAGCAGGATTAAACTGTGTCTGAATCATGTCTCACGTGTGAATATTAGCCTTATGAAGAGATTACAGCTCTGGATTTAGACCAGCACAATGATGACTGAGCAAATGGACATTAGGCCTTTTCCCACTGTAGGAGCTTTTTTCAGTTCCTGTCCCCATTTTGGGAGCGTTCACAGAGCAGGAACTATGGACTGGGGCCACTATGGACCGGGACTTTTTAGCTCCTGCTCTGGACAGGTACTTTCAGTCAGACCAAGAAGCTTTTGGTGACACAAACACATTTTACACTGCTAACTTAATAAAAAAAGACAACTTTGGTTTTCCTAACACCTCTTAATGAATTATTTAAATGTTCAGTTAGACTCACTTTCCGAAGCTGCTGCCGTGTGAACACAAACATGGGGACAGAGTAGTTCCTTTGACTCAACAGGGACTGGACAAATGTGGGGACTAGTTCTTGGTACTTTTTATGTGGGGAAACGCCTAATGTGAGGTTTAGTTTTGTCATATTTGGAGCTGGACAGGGCCTTGTGTGTCTCCACTGTCTTAAATCAACTTTCCTAAACTGTTTAAGGTTTCCAGAGTGAGCCTTGCCAGCGAGGCACTAGTAAATTTAATAATTTATTATTATTGCAAGACAATCTTACCAATTATTCTTGATTATTATAACCATGATCAAAAACAGTGACATTTTCCTTTTATATCCATTCTCATGGTCACTTTTCCTCAAGTTTCTGACCAAATTTATTGAATCAAAATTTTGTGAGTTAGTTAATTTTGTACATAGAACTGGGCAATAAATAAAGAGCTCATTTACAATAAAATCCAGTAAGTGAAGCTGTACTATACTAAGTTTAAATACAAACTGGATCAGAATTTGTATCGTAATTTATGGATTATAAGCCACCACTTTTTTCATGAGCTTTGAACTATGCGGTTTATAAGACAATGCAGCAAAATTATAGATTCTCATAGACTTACTATTAACAAGTGCGGCCTATACATGTACTTTATCAATTTTCTTACTTAAATCTAGTGGGTGTGGCTTATATTCAGGTGGCTCAATAGGGCAGAAATTACAGTTGCGATAATAACTAAATGTATTTCTTCTACTTTATTTGGGGTGGTCAAACATCCTTAAAACACGCTAAAAATGTTCATTCAGTCAATTTTAAATGCATTAGAATATTTAGTTATTGTTTTTTCCAGTATAACTAATAGAGATAGACCGGTATATCGGCCGGACGATATTTTGAGGCCAATATTTGCAGTAATAGGTTAATTATTTATCCTGTTTCTGTTTTATCATTTGAGTTTGTCCCAGTTGATAATAAATTGTAAGTAACCTTCCTCTAACTCAGCGCAACAACATCTACATCAACACAAACCAGTTTACTTCAAGGCCAAGGAAACAAGGCCAATAACAAAGGCTTAAAGTGTGTCTGGTCTGAATGAAAGTGCTTAGTCTGGTCTCACGTGAATCATAACCAGATTATCTTCTGTATTTAGTTCATGGCAGTGATGAGTGACACATGAGACTGGGTCAGGAGGACACACGTTTGTTTGGACAAATATTGAAGGACGGTATGGCTTTAGGACGATAAAACAGTGTCATTACACAGTTGACTCGTTCTTGAATCAGATCATCTCTATTATTAATATTTTATTCATGCAAAGCTGTTCTGAAGTTATCTGAGGAATAAACACATCTTCATTTTGTGTTAATGAATAGAAAGTGAAAGTGTTCTCAGGCCAGTCGAGAGCCTTAAGCCCTGTTTCCAAATGCTCGTTTCAGGGTGGAACAGTGTGGTCCTGTGCGAGCTGGGCGATATTGACAAAAATGACAAAAAAAGTCGATTGCTTTTGGCACATCTCAATAACGATATCTGACCGACATTCTGTCAGTCCAGCATAAACTCATTAAAATATCTTAATATTTTATACATTCTTTTATGCACTGGAAAAACGACAACCTTAATTATGCCAATAAGTTGGGCTGAATTACTTGATTTGAACAGGTTTTGACTTAAATAAAAATTTGCCAATAGAACAAGTAATTTTAGTCCTTATTTCAAGGACAGAAGTTTTTTGTTTTTTTCACCCTCATAATTTCTAGAAAGTATACATCACTTATTTAATTTTTATTGTATTTATTTATTTGTTTAATTACTGGTCTATTTGAGTAGGGACAGATACAAAACATTGACTAACTGTAACACAGCAGTCCGATGCATCATAAAGCTTATAGCCAAAGCTAATTCGCAGCACTTGTCCCTAGAAGGACTTTAACACACAATAAATGAAACTTTGAACACTTCCGCAGGGAGGCTTTCTCCAGGAGACAGAGGAACAGATGCCTGAGCCACCTCAGCTGGCTCTTCTCGATGTGAAGGAGCAGCGGCTCTACTGCGAGTTCATCCTGTGACTGAGCTCCTCGCCCTGTCTCCAAGAGAGCACCAGCCACTCTGCAGAGGAAATTGTATCTGTGATGTTGTCTTTTAGTCATTATCTGAAGCTCATGACCATATGTGAGGGTTGGAACATAGATTGCTGGTAAATTGAGAACTTTGCCTTTTGACTCAGCTTCTTCACTCGGTCCGATACAGTGACCTCATCACCGCTTTGATAAAACATACACTCCTCCAGCTCCGAAAGCAGCAAGATTCACACAAAGATCTTTGAAAATAATGATTATTAATCTTCTTCTCCTTTGGTCTTTATTGTACATTTCTTCTTCTTTTGCTCTAATAATTCTGCCTTGTTTTTCTTCAGAAGTTTCTCTGAGAGAATCTGGACAAAGAGAAGAAAAGGACAGAAAGAGTTTGTGACAGACTGAAGTGAAACTCTGTGGATTTTAATAGTTTCAGATACAAACCTTCTTTTTTTTAAAGATAATTTGTTTTTACTGTTTATGTTGTAATATTATTGTTTTATCAAATGTTTGACTTTGTCTTGTCGTATGAAAGAAATCTCTGGAAAATATAAAATACAGAGTCCGTAATTTGAATGAAAAAGTTTCTTGAATAACATAAAACTTTCCATTTGTTGCCCCGAGGATTATTAAGTAACAAACTCTGTCATTTAAGGCAGAAATGCAACTAAAAAGAAAAACACAACAACGAACAGTTTGCTGGTAATTATTTGCCGGTAGAATTTCCTGTTTTTTTGCAGGAAGATTTCTTACAGTGTGAAATCTCACAGCAAAAGTTCTCTGAATTTTGAAAAAACCAAGAAGAACGCAAACAATACATCCTTCTGTACGTTTTGTGCTTTTACGATGCATAATGTCAAATATAGATCTCACATACAAATCCCTCATGTGTGTCTCTTCTGTGGTTTATGCTTAAGCCCCTCCCTCTCTGTGTCTCCAGGAAACCTACAGCGTCTCCTCCTCTTCGTCCCCTCCACAGTCTCTCTCCTCCACACAGACTCTGCTGCAGACTGTCTCTCTCCTCCTGCTGCAGCTCACAGGCGAGTCGGAGCGCGCACTGCCCTGGAGCTCTCTCAGGTGAGTCGTGTTTGTCTGTGGAAGTCTGGAATAGTGTCTGGGACGTGTGTGAGGACCGGAGCGGTGTTTTTAGTGTTTTTATTCTGTGTGATGTGGTTAAAGGGAGAGAGTTAAGAGATGCAGCGAGCCGGCAGATGTTTTAGCACTCAAGTCATGTCCAGCTGCTGTTGGAGCTGCTGCTGCAGTTTGTGAGAGAAAACAGGACTAGAGCGGGACTGAAACAAGACCAAACCAGGACTAAAACAAGACAAAGCCAGGTCTAAACCAGGAAAGACTAAAGCAGGAACTAAAACAGGACTAAACCAGGTCTAAAGCAGGATTAAAACAAGACTAAAGCAGGAATAAAGTGGACAAAAACAAGACTACAGCAAAACTAAACCAGGGCTACAGCAGGACTAAAACAAGACAAAGCCAGGTCTAAAGCAGCAAAGACTACAGCTGGACTAAAACAAGACTAAAACAGGACTAAAACAGGTCTAAAACAGAACTACAGGAGGACTAAAACAAGACAAAGCCAGGTCTAAAGCAGGAAAGACTACATACTACCAGGACTATGGCAGGACTAAACCAGGGTTAAAACAAAACTAAGCCAGGTCTAAACCAGGGAAGACTAAACCAGGTCTAAAACAGGACTACGACATGACAAAACCAGGTCTTAAGCAGAAAAGACTAAAGTAGGACTAAAACAGGACTAAAACAAAGCTACAGCAGGACTGAAACAAGACTAAAACAGGACTAAAGCAGGACTAAAACAAGACTATACCAGGACTACGACTGGACGAAACCAGGATTAAAACAAGACAAAGCCAGGTCTAAACCAGGGAAGACTAAAGTATAGGACTAAAACAGGGTTCAGACAGGACAAAAACAGAATTAAACCAGGTCTAAAACAGGACTACGACATGACAAAGCAGGTCTAAAGCAGAAAAGACTAAAGTAGGACTGTACCAGGACTACGGCAGGACAAAACCAGGATTAAAACAAGACAAAGCCAGGTCTAAACCAAGGAAGACTACAGCAGGACTAAAACAAGACTAAAACAGGTCTAAAGCAGGACTAAAACAGGGCTATAAAGCAGGACCAACCCCACCTCTAAAGCAGGACTAAATAATGCGTTTTTATTTGGATTTGTATATTTATTCTTGCTGACCTGCTCACAGCAATAATCAACAACACAAAGGAACAGTTTACCTTTGCACATCCGAGCTGCACCATCACTGGAGACTTTTAAATCTGTTCATGAGACACATTATTTTGCTCTGGGTTTTAATCTATGTATTTTATATATAGTGGTTTTTTTTTGTTTTTTTTTACTATTTTATTGTGGATGTGAAGAACTTTGGGCAGCTTGTGTTGTTGTAAATGTGCTTTACAAATAAAGTTTACATTGACAGTGACAAAGGTGAAGGAGAAGGTTAGCGTGTGTGTATATATATATATATATATATATATATATATACACACATATATATATATATATATATATATATATATATATATATATATATATATATTTCTTTTTGATTTCCAAATTAAAAACCTGTTTAGCAGCATAAAATATCCAAAAATTTGGTATTTTCTTGTGTAGAGCAGAGATGTCCAACCTGCAGCACTGGAGCTTCCACCACCTAAAGCAGCTCACCAGTGACTTCAGTAACATTCAGATTTTATTACACCTGACAGCTGTTTTACTAACATCTGAAGCTTGGGATTACTGTCATACTGTATGACTGTATGACTTCAGTAACATAAGTTGCTCTGCCATTTTTGCTTGGTAACAGCAGCTCCAGGTAAAAATTGTTGGAAATCTCTGGTCTAGAACAGGCCTATTCATTTAAGGCCCGAGTGCCAAATCGTCCCTCCAAAAATCTGAACCGACCCTCAATTCACACAGCAAAAAAAGAAAAATCTAACTTAGATAAAATGACTTGAATTAAGCATATTAATCTTATTCTTAAAATACTGATTCTTTCATTTAACAAGAAATATTCTTACTGAGATTATTTGACTTGTTTTAAGATATTCTATCCTGATTTACCAGATATAAAACTTATTTAAAGCAAATTTGCATCTGTTTAAGCCATGATTACTTGAATCAAGAATAGATTTGCTTAAAAATCTTGTCAAGAGAACTTGAAACTAGCATTTTCTGCTCAAACAACTAGCTTAGTCAAATTTTCTTACTGCCCTGGCAGATTATTTCAGGCCCTTTTTACAGTGCACATTTCTAATATTACAAAAATATATTTTTCTTTTTGTAGACTTTATTCTGGGTTATTACTCTGGAAATAGTGGCCGACTTAAATTTCTTAACGTGTTACCTTTATTTTATTACATTTTTACTGTCTGAAAATAGGATTTGTCTTATGGTGTTTTTCTTGACTCATTTCCAGTGATGAAATGCTGTATTTTTCATATTTTTTTAGCAAAACAATCCACTTTGCTCTTGTTTTATTGTCAACTCTGGTTTGAAACAGTTAAAATATGCTCATATACAGATAAATATGCATTTATTCTTTCATTTTCAAATTTAAACTTATCAATTTTAACAGTGTTTACTCCTGATTTAATATTTACTCTGCTTTATACCTTGGTTAGCTCTGGTTTAAGGTATTTAGATGCTGCAGGTTCAGACTTGGTTCTTTAACTTTTGTAGAGCAGTAATAATACACTGCAGCATTAGTTATTACCACCACCTACTCTTGTGAATATTTGGCGCTGCTTCATGTCAAAAGGTTTTCGGTAAAATCTGACTCTTTAGCAGCAAACATTTTTACAGGTGTGAGAGTCAAACCTCAGACGACTCCCACATGTGTCAGTCGTTAGATGCTGCGCTGTGATTGGTCAGATCAACTGTCACTAATCTCTTACATAAGACCAGCTCCTTCACCTGCAGTTAATCCTCACTCTTGACCCTTTTCACGTAAACGACTGCATTTAATCAGACT
Source organism: Mugilogobius chulae (assembly GCA_038363315.1). Lineage (NCBI taxonomy): Eukaryota > Metazoa > Chordata > Actinopteri > Gobiiformes > Gobiidae > Mugilogobius > Mugilogobius chulae. The sequence goes on from CM076414.1 coordinate 20,429,123, forward strand.
ATCAGCCGTCAAACTATATTATTTATTATGTTTTTGTGTTTGTATATGTTTATGTTAAAGCTCTGCTAAAATATTCAAACATTATTACACTTAAATATGTGGTCAGACTTGATATTTTGAGCTGTTTTATTTTGTTCAGTTTATCTAAAAACATTATGTGGTTCATTCTATTGAAAAAATATAATATATATGTTCTTTATTCTGTATATACAGTATCTGTCTTTTTTATATATCAGCAAATTCCAGCATTGCAAGTCACAGTTTAAGAACACAAAAGAATAGAAACATGTATTCAAAGATTATTAGGAATAAGAGAGAAGGAGAGAAGCAGAGAAAAAGAGAGAGGAAAGAAAGAGAGAGGGAAAAGAGGGAGAGAGAGGGATAATAGGAGAGAAGAGAAAGAAAAAAGGAGAGGGGAAAGAAAGAGGGAGAGAATTCGGGAATAAGAGAGGAGAAAGAAAGAGAGAGGGAGAGAGGAAGAATAAAAGAGGGGGAAAGAAAGAGAGAGTGAGAGAAAGGGAGAATAAGAGAGGAGAAAGAAGGAGAGAGAGAAAGAGCGGAAGAGAAGAGAGAAAAAAGTGAGAGAGAGAAAGGATAGTAGAGAAAGGGAGAATAAGGGAGATGAGAAGGAAAGAGGGAGAGAGGAAATTGAGAAAGAGAAAAGAGGGGGAGAGAGGTTTAAGAGAAAGAGAGGGAGAGGAGAAAAAGAGAGAGAGAAGGAGAGAGAGAGGAGACAGAAAGAGGGAAAAAAGGTAGAGAGGAGAAAGAGGGAGAGAAGAGCTTGAGAGAGAGAGGAGAGAAAGAAAAGAGGAAGAGAAAGAGGGGGAATAAGAGAGAGGAGAAAGAAAGAGAGGGAGAGGAGAAAGAATGAGGGAGAGAGAGAGAAAGAGAGGGTGAGAGATAAGAGATAGAGAAAAGAGGGAGAGAGGGATAATAGAAGAGAAGAGAGAGAAAAAAGAGAGGGAAAAGAAAGAGGGTGAGAATGGGGGAATAAGAGAGGAGAAAGAAAGAGAGGGGGAGAGAGAAAGAGAGGAAGAATTAAAGGGGGGAAGAAGGAGAGGGAGAGAGTGATAGAAGAGTCAGCGAAAGGGAAAAGAGAGGAGAAAGAAGGAGAGAAAGAGAGCGGGAGAGAAGAGAGAAAAGAGTGAGCGAGAGAGAGAAAGAAGAGAGGACAGAGAGGGAGAATAAGAGGAGAAAGAAAGAGAGGGGGAGAATAGGAGAAAAAGAAGAGAAGAAGAGAGCGAATAAGAGAGAAGACAAAGAAAGAAAGAGAGGAGAAAGGGAGAGAGAGCGATAGAAGAGTAAGAGAAAGGGAGAATAAGAGAGAGGAGAAAAAAGAGGGAGAGCGAGAGAAGAGAGAAAAGATTGAGAGAGAGAGAAAGGATAGGAGAGAAAGGGAGAATAAGAAAGAGATGAGAGAGAAAGAAAGAGGAAGAGAAGAAATTGAGAAAGAGAAAAGAGGGGGAGAGAGGTTTGAGAGAAGAGAGAGAGAGGAGAAAAAGAGAGGAGAGAGAAAGAGCAAAAGAGGAGAAAAAGAAAGAGAGAGGAGAAAGAGGGAGAGAATAGATTGAGAGAGAGAGGAGAGAAAAAGAGAAAGAGAGAGAGATAGAGAGAAAGAAAATAGTGAGAGAAAGAATGAAGAGATAGAGAGAGGAGGAGAAAGAGAGAGAGAGGAGAAAAAAGAGGGGAAGAATAAGAGAAAAAGAAGAGAAACAGAGAGAAAAAGAGGAAGAGAGGAGAATAATAGAGAAGAGAAAGAAAGAGAGCGAGAGAGGAGGTGAGAAAGAGAGAGGGAAAGAATAGAGAGAGTGGAAGAGATAGGAGAGAGAGGAAGAATAAGAGAGGAGAAAGAGAGAGAGGAAAAGAGAGCAAAAGGGGGAGAGAAGAGATTGAGAGAGAAAGAAAAGCGGAAAGAGAGAGGGAGAATTGGAGAGAGAGAAAAAAGAGGGAGAGAGAAAAAAGGAGAATGGGAGAATAAGATGAAAGAGAAAGGGAAAGAGAGTGCAATATAAGAGTGCGAGAAAGAGGGGGAGAGAGGAGGTGAGAAAGAAAGAGGGAGAGAAAGAAGAGATAGGAGAGAGAGGGTGAGAATAAGAGAAAAAGAAGAGAAACAGAAAAGAAGAAGAGAGGAGAATAAGAGAGAAGAGAAAGAAAGAGAGCTAGAGAGAGGAGGTGAGAAAGAAAGAGAGAGGGAGAGAATAGAGAGAAAGAAAAGAGTGGGAGAAAGAATGAAGAGAGAGGAGAAAAAGAGAGAGGAAAAGAGAGCGAAAGAGGGAGAGAAGAGATGGAGAGAGAGAGAAAGAAAAGAGGAAGAGAGAGAGAGGGAGAATAAGAGAGAGAGAGGAGAAAGAAAGAGAGACGAGAGGAAGTGAAGAGAGGGAAAAAAAGAGAGAGAAGAGGGAAAGAGAGAGGAGAATAATAGAGGTAAGAAAGGAAGGAGAGGAAGAGAGAGAACAGAGATGAGAGAAAAGAGAGAGAGACACAAGAGAGAGAGAGAGGAGTTTTCACAATGCACAGTCTCTCTCTCTCTTCTCCGCTGACTTTGACACTTGTCCTTTCCAGCGCCGGTTCAGTTCAGACGGATTAACTCCAGCCTCTTTACGCAGCTCAAACACAGACAGTCTGAGATCAGCCGCAGACGCAGCTCCACAACAGCCTCAACGATGACTCCAACATCATCAAAAACAACAACAAAAACACAACAAACAACACCAAGACTCTCTGAAAAAAACCATACAAGCTCGTCTGAACCGGGACTAAAGCTTCTTCTTCTTCTGCTTTTGTGTTTTTTGTGTTTTGGGTCGTTGTTGCGGCTGCTAGAAATCCCTGTTGAAGTACCACAGCAGCAGCAGCAGCAGAGATGGGACGTCAGGAGGCGGACTACGTGTGGAAGAAGACCACGGAGGACATCCACGAGGTCTTCGAGTTCATGGAGGAGCTCGGATCGTAAGTACTAAAACGCAAATGTTTATTATAGTTAAAGAGGTTAAGTGTATTCTTTAGTTTTCATTCTGATTTGGGCAAAAGTCTGAGCTTTTTTGGTTGAATTTTTTTACTCTCGGGAAGTGTTTGTTTGGAGCGAAATGTAATAAGGTAGCTTTTCTGTTGTCACGGCAACAGTGCTGACTTTAGTAAGTTTGTTTGCTAGCAGTAGCTGAAGATTTTTTTTTTTACAGAAGTGTGAACTTGCAAGTCGTGAATTGGACTTGAGTTTAAACAAGAGTTTGACTCGGAAAAAATAGGCCCAAGATTTGGACTTGTCTCTGTTTGAATTAGGTCTTGACTCTCTCTTTAACTTTGGACTCGACTTGGAACATGTCTCTCTGTGACTTATTGGAACTTGACTTGGATTTGGTTCTCTTAGACTTGTTTCTCTTTCAATCAATCAAGCAATCAACGTTATTTATATAGCACATAGTTAACCAAAATGTATCTCAATGGCACCGTCCTGGCTTTATTTACCTAGGGAGATCCCATTGCGATACAATATCTCTTCTTTCACGGAGCCCTGGTCAAGAAAGCAGCAGGTTAATACAAAAGAAGATACAGACAAACATACATACATACTGTACATGCACAATAAATTACAGTATATCAGAGCATATTTAAAATAGAGATGCACCGATGCGATACTAGGATCGGATATCGGTGCCGATCCAGGACATTTTGCTGGATCAGGTATCGGCTTCATGATATCGGTTCAGCCGATATCCTACTTGTGGCTTTAATTGGACACAATGAGACTTATTTACTGGCTGATGTTGATCCAGCTCGTCTCATAATGTTTGGCATTTTATTCATATTAAGTTGTTTAGTTGTGACTTGCACTATAAAAAACAGTTACATGACACAATATGATCAATGTTGTTAAGTTTTGAAAAGAAAATAAGTTATTTCAGTCGTTACACCAGTATCGGTTAATATCGGGATCGGGAGATACTTAATTCCAAAGTATCGGGATCGGTATTGGAACAGAAAAAGCTGGATCGGTGCATAGAGGCAATGAGGTGAGACCTATAGAGACTCCTGCAGTTCATTCCAAACATGTGGTGCACCAACACCAAAGCTCAGTCCGAGCACAGGGCTCCTTTAAAACAATCTTGTCTGAAGACCTCGTGCTGTACTTAGGAGCATTAAGTGACAAAAGACTACAAATGTAGCTTTTCAGTTTTTCAAACAAAGCTTTCAGATTAAACACAAGCAAATGTAGTCACCGGCGCAAATCTAGTGAGATCCACTGAACTAATTTGTAAAATGTGTAATGATATGTCCGAGCACTTGCACCGGTTGCAAAACGTAAAGCTGAATGAAATGACGTCCATTTAACAATTAAAAAAACTTTGCATTAAAGTTTGAATAAAACCTATGACATCAGCTCAAACGTGTTAAAAGCAAGTGAAAAAAAATTTTTTTTAAGAAAATTGTCAATAGATTGTGCAACTCTAACGTGGAGAGGAAGACAGTTTAGTAACTCCTGGTGCATGTGGACGATGTGTGGTTTATCTGTTCTGAAATGCCTGAGCTTGGCACCGTGTGGACAAGGCATCAGAAATTCAGGACACTGAAACCTGGTTCTAGAACCAGGTCCCAGAGTGAAAAGATTTAAAAACTCCGGTTTAGCTTCTCCTCAGTTACGGTGACGACATCACTGCCCAGAGCCACTTCTCATCTGCAGAATGTACTGACCATTATATGATGTTCACTGAGAAAAGGTGCATCTTATTGCTTCATAAACCACAGATGACAGGGAAAATTAAATCAATCCATTACAGTCTCCTTTTGATCCATTTTGAAACTTTGTCAAAATATTCCAAAGAATCTGAAGCATAAATCCACTTTCTGGGTCTCTTTTGTAGGTTTCAAATCCACGTTGTTCATTCCGAAGGTTTGCTAAATTAAAACAAATTCACCGCTAAGTTTCTGTTTACATTCAGCAGCTGTTCTGCGCCGCTCAGTGTCAAGTCTTCTTCTTAGTTTTGTGACTTTCTGTGTCAGTGTCACAGCGCCACACTCTGGTCAGATACAGGCCTTACACTAGCTTCAGGCTGGTTTTACTGATTCGTGTGGACGCTCACAAATCCTGAGACAGCTCCATGTTTACGCAGTTTGTTTTTAAGATTATCAGTGTTTTGTCAGGGGGGTCGTGGGGAGGGGGGGCTAACCTATGACGTCACCCAGAACAAGTATTTTCCTTGGAAGCAGCCTGAGCCGGCGCTGTGTTTTTGTGAATGGCTGCTGGTATTTAATCCTCCGAGTGCAGATCAGTGACAGAACAGGCCACAGTGTGCTAGTGTCTAAGCTCAGGTAAAGTAGGTCTGCTGTCGTCAATCCCATCAAAGTGATAATCTGCCCCAGCGCCGCAAAACCAGCACCACGAGCTTCTAACCAGTGTGTTTTAAGAAGGTCAACAACAGAAAAGCATGTTTTTGTGGTTTAGATGTTTTTGTTGCACTGAATGTATAATAAAAATCTAGGTCTTTATCTTGAGAAGGTTTACAAAATGGACTGTTGTTTGGCCTGGGTAAGCTTGCCTGGAAAATCCAAGCTACCGTGTCCCTCTTTTGAGTTTCAGTGGGCGTGATTGACAGATAAATTAGCCAATCACGGACATGCATCGTCTCCAGTATGAAAACAAACCAATATCCGGTGGAAATGAAAAACATGGCGTTTTTTTTTTTGGCAGAATCAATGTTAGATTTTGGTCTAAATGACAGTTTCATCTGCCTCACACAAATAAACTAATCTGATTGGACGGTTCTGACGGTGACCAGACCCACTCTTCACAATCCGTTGAAGCGTGGAGCACATCTTCTTGTTTGTTTCTATGGAAAAAAATAAATTATTAAATTAAATTAGCTGTATTTTTTTCCACTTAAAACATATTTAGTTCCATTCAGAATGTCCATAAACATGGTTTTAACTTTCTATTCTTACTGACTTGACTTTTCACCTTCAGAAAGTTACACAGTGCACCTTTAACCTAACAGTCACAAAGATGAAACATAAAGTTTAAAAGAGATGTTAAATCTACTTTACTGAGTTTGTCACAGTCTCTCTTCATTAGTTTATTTGGAGCTGGTGCTCTGACTCAATTCCTGATGTGGGAAACACATGTTTCTGTTGGTTCTGGTGCATTGGAATCTTTCCTTCCTTTTTTCCTTGCTTCCTTTCTTCCTTTGCTTCATTACTTTCCCTTCTTTCCTACCTTCCTTCCCTCCCCTTTTCTTCCTTCCTTTCCTTCCTTTCTACCTTTCCTTTCCTCTTCCCTCCTTCCTTCTTCCTTCCTTCCTTCTTTCTTTTTTCTTTCCTTTCTACCTTACTCCCTCCTTCTCTTTCTTCCTTCCTTCGCCCCCCTTTTCTTCCTCCCTTCCTTCCTTCCTTCCTTCCTTCCTTCCTTCCTTCCTTCCTTCCTTCTTTCCTTCCTTTCTTTCTTTCTTTCTTTCTTTCTTCCTTCCTTCCTCTCCTTTTCTTCCTTCCTCCCCCTATTCCTTCTTTCCCTCCTTCCTTCCCTCCTTCCTTCTTTCCTTCCTTCCTTCTTTCCTTGCTTTCTTCCTTCCTTCCTTCCTTCCTTCCCTTTCCTTCCTTTCTACCTGTCCTTTCCTCTTCTCTCCTTCCTTCCTTCTTTACTTCCCTTCCTTCCTTCCTTCCTTCATATTTAGGTCATAAGAACATTGAAGTGATGAAGACTATTATCTTACTTGTGTCTGTATTAAAATAATCAGTCGTTCATATCTAAAGTCCTCAATCAGACGCAGCAGCTGACGTCCGGCCACTTTTCATACGATTTTCTCCAAATTCGAGCTTAACAATCAGATTTAGTGGACGAGGGCGCGTTGTAAAAGTGATTGTAGTGCTGCTGAAGAGTTGTGATTAGTGCTGAGAGTTATTAGAGTCTGGGGAGTTTGTCCGGATTCAGAGCGTGGAAAGAAGGAAGAAACACGTCAAGGAAAATATACGGAAAATAACAGTAGCAACAGCAAACGTCCGGGGATTTATAATGGAACAGAAACAGAGCGTCAACAGAGTGATGACACGGGAAGTGAGAAGTTAATTAATCTGTTTAAAATGGGGCTGCAACAATTACCGGCTCACGAAGACGATTGACAGTAAAAGTTTAGTAATAAAAGATGTTACACTGAAAGAAGCAACAGCAATACTGGCTCAGATGTTACAAAAAAAAGTGTTACTGTCCAGAGTGGTGCAGCAGCTTACACAGAAAGGCTGAGACAAATGTCCTATTCAAACAAGATCATATGTACCTCGGGACCTCATGGAAATTGTAACTTGACTTTTAGGCAGCTCTGTTTTACGTTCACAGCTGCTTCTGGAGGTCGACTTTCTTTTCAAACATGTTACAGACAAAATATGTTGGACTAAAAACATTGTTGAGTAAGTTTAGAGCCGATATTTGATCTTTAAAAAGAAGAAAAGACGATCCTACTGGACTAGGACTCGAGGAGAACGACACATGCAGCGAGTCTAGAAACTTCCTCTTCTGTGAGCGAGTGAAAAGTGTCAGAGGAAGTCAAACTACTGGATTTATTCATGTTTTGGAGGGTTTAATATAATCTATGCTCCATGAAAGAGGCTGAATCTATAGAATCTGCATCAGAAAGTTGAAAAGTGCTGCTGCCTTCTCGTCTGTAACAGCTTTTGTTGGTTTAAAGATGAAAAAGACACTCGTCCTCATTATTTTGATCATGTAAACCTTGTATTTTTTTATTCTAAAACATTATTTCATTGTAGTGGCTCATATTCTTTCACCAAAAAGTAGAACGGGCCTGGCAGGGAATGAGGGTCAGAGTGAGAACAGGGAAATTACATCTGTTTTTGCCAAAATCTGCCACACCAAATTCACTTTCCCCTTTTCACTTTAGTAAATCTACTTTGTTAAGCTGCACACATCAGAAAGTCACTTGTAGAAATGCATACACATAATTTATTCATTTTAAATATTAAAATGTAAACTCTGAATGTTTCTGATGAGTGAAACTACAAATAGAAGAGAAAAATGTGGCAGTCTGTTTGCAAAAATAATCGTTAAAATGGTCTATTTATACAGCGCTTTTCTACCTTTCCAGGCACTCAAAGCGCTTTACAATCTAGCATCCACTCACCCAGTGTGCGCAGACACTGAGGCAGTGTGGGTTAAGTGTCTTGCTCAAGGACACAACGACAATCTACTCCTGTCGTCCCACTGTGGCTCCTGGTGTTCTAACGGTCTCCCATCCAAGTACTAACCAGGCCCTTTCTTGCTTAGCTTCTGAGATCTGACGGGATCAGGCTTTGACAAACAGGTATGGCCACAAACGTGAACATTAACGTGATGAGGACATTATATTATATCTTCGCCTTGGTCTTTTCTCTCACAGTCCAATGAGACAAAGTCCTTTTTGGCCGAGTCCCAAGTCTGTCGTCGATCTGTTTATCACTAAAGCTCTCCAAGAAACTGTGTCAATGAAAAGACGCTTCAGAGAATTCAGGCTGAAATATACAACCAGTCAAATACTCAATACTACTGTGTTTGTGTTTGTGTTCATGCAATCTGTAAAATAACATTTGTACATTCCTTATTTATCATCATTAAGACTTGAAATTAGAATTTTAGTGGAGGGTCTACAATCACCTTTTCCCCTTTAATGTGACGATGTTTTGCCAATAGAATGTTTGATTTGATATTTTATATCTCCATAGAGACATGTAGTAAGCCAAGTCAAAAGTCAGATCTGTGGAGAGGCGCGTACTCTCTGTAACAAAACAGAGGTATTTTGAGCAGTAAAATTCTCATAGTTAAATAGATTCTTGATATATGTTTAACATCTTACAAAGGAACGTTCTAGAGACAAAGCAGTTCCATCACAACGGAGACAAACAGAGGGCGGAGTCTGTTACATAGTGCAGGTTTAAACCTTATATGCCAGGGGTCTGCAACCTGCGGCTCGAGAGCCACATGCGGCTCTTTAAGGACATCAGTGCGGCTCTTTGAGATTTGCTTGAGAATGAGGGACTAAACTAGGAAAAAAAGTTCAAGACAATTCTTTACTAGTCTATTCTATTTACAGTATATGTTAATTTTAAATGAGCAGTTGCTTAGTGCCAAGGTTCTATTGACCCTATTTTGTCCCGCCCACTTGGCTTGGAAATGCACTTCCTGTTTAGCTCTGTTAAGGTAGCTAACGTGTTTGTTTGTCTGTCTTGTGGGGCAATTTTAATTAAATTTAATGACAGTTAAAATAAACCCATCGACTGAAATCTACAGGCTAAATGCAGCTAAACAGGAAGTGCATGTCCTAGAAAAGTAGGCGGGACAAAATAGGGTCAATACTTTTCAGAAAAAAATCTATGCAACAAACTTGCAACTCCAACACCAAAAGAAAAGGAACATAGGTAATAATTACAAGTTGGAAAATAATTAAATTTGGGTCAAAATGTATTAATTTGAGTAATTTTTTGCTTCATGTGACCAAAATACACAGACATGCTGCTTTCAGTCTTAAAACGGAATAAATACCAGGTCATAGTTGCAAAAGTACATCTTTAAATCATCTTGTGACCCAGGCACAAGTATTACATATGAAAAAAAAAGATTAGTCTCGCTATAAAATACATACAAAAGACATTTTTGATGTTTTGTTTTACAAAGCATTGTGAAAATACACTTAATAAATGTTCAATATTTTGTTTGGTTGTTTTTTTTTTTGTTTTTTTTTTGTTTTTATTATTAAATGCAGTTGCGGCTCTACTAACTTTAAGTTGGTTTGAAATGGGCAATTGTGGCTCTTTTGCTGTTCAAGGTTGCAGACCCCTGTTATATGCCTTCAGCAGATTGTGGTCACCTCTCCTCTCGCCTGCGTTTCTACATCGTACCGGGCAATCAGATGAGTTTATTTGTGTGACACAGATGAAACAAAGGAGCTGACTGGTGTCTGTCATTTAGAGCTAAATCTAACCACTCACCTCACATCAATATAGGTTTTTGCTTCACAAAAACTAAACCCTGTTGGTTTTCATACTGGAGACGATGCATGTCTCTCATTGGCTAACTAATCTGTCAATCACAACCACTGAAATTCGAAAGCGGGACACAGTGGCCAGACAATGCTTTGTTATATCGTCTGGATTTTCCAGGCAAGAAGCTTATATGATTGAGATAAAATGTTTAATATTTTCGTAACAAATTAGGTGCAAACCTATAGACCCGTTCAGTGCCTGCATCATTAAGAGGGGCGGGCGCACAATGAGGCCAGTCTCCACAGTTTGCCCATAGCTTTTCTTTAGTAGTACTAAAGACACTAAATGGCTTGAAAACTCAAAAAGGCTTCTAACAAGGCTCTGACCTCTCCATATGTGTTCTTGAGGTTTGCACCAGTTAACACTTTTCACCCCGGGCTCACACTGCATCCAGTCCAACTCCGATGCAGTCACTGGAGCGGTCTTACTACGGTGGGAGACTCACATTAACTCTGGTGGTCTGCAGTCCTGCTTCAGCCACAGACTCTGCTGCCGACCTCGCAAGACCCCAAACTCACTGAGTTTCACGCTCAACTTGGGATATACGCAATCGCTGAATACGTGTAGATGTAAACAAAGAACACATGCGCCGAGTTTTGGCCTGACTTCACGTCAGTTCATTGACCGTTTGATTTTTCGCTGCACAATGGATAAGCATGGGAGGTTTATTTACATCCTTTGTGTTATAGTGTTGTCACAATACTAAAATTTCAAACTCGATTCGATACTTGAAAAAAAACTCGATACTCGATACCGATTTCAATACCACGGTGCCAACTTTAATTTTTCTTTTCTTATGATAGTATTTTTATTTTTTAATTATTATTTTTTTATTTATGTTTTTCTTTTTGATCTTATTAAAACAATAGTATTTTAATATATTATTTGTTTATTATTAACTTGATTCATGAACGTTTACATTAAGACTGGGCTTTGTTCTATTATCAGACACATTTGCTGTTTATGTAGTATATAGGCTATATATACAGTATTTAATAGTTTCATCATTTCCATCCCCAATGAGAGAATAAGGGGCGGGGCTTAGTGTACGAGAGAAGGGAGAGGGCGGGGCTTAAAATATATTCAAACGAGTATCGATATTGATTTTAGTATCGATTAATATCGGGGATTCAATTTTTTTGACAACCCTAATGTGTTACATAATCGTGTATATGTCGAGTTTTGACGTATTTTGTATTTTCAGTGATAACATAATGATTTTATTTTGAAAATCAATTCACCAGTGCTCGCTTGGTTTCCTGTTTATCGTGTCTTGTTTTCACAACTTCATCAAAAAGGGCTCCGGTGCGACACCGGACTGGACTGTACGCCGTGTGAGCCACTCTCGGACTTAAGTAAAGACTCTGGTGGCTGCACCAGAGACTGGAAGCAGTGTGAGCCTGGGGTCATAACTCGTGATTTCTGTGAGCTAATTAGTTAGTGGCTGAAGGCTATCGGGACAATAAGGGATTACAATGCTTTAACAAAACAAACACAGTGGATGGCTCCAGAGTCTTTCATACAATAACCTTTTGCAGAAATCAGCACATAATAATGTCACAGGTGCAGTTTGCTGTGAGTCTGTAGTTCTCCACTTTGTGGATAATTAATTAACACAAATGACACAGAAATCTTTATCAGTGTCATTGTGAGTCACCTCCTGTACCTCTCAACAAGGGATTTATGTGATCAAAGCTTTTCTCTTGTGAGTTTTTTTCACCAAATACAAGTAAATACCAGGACACTTATGACGTCACGCTCACATTCAGTAACTGTGCATGGATCTGGAGTTGCTTATCGTTTGTGAGAGTGAGTTAAAGTGAGCTGTCTTTGTTTACTTTTACTTTAATTTTTTATTCATTTGCATTGTTCAAGTTTGCAAGTGACACACACATTATTCTCTCTATATAAAACACGCAGGTCAGTAGAGGACACAAGTGAGTGAGTCTGGTTTCCTTCTGCACATGCTCAGTAGCTCTCTGTGGCTCCTTAGGCTCAGAGCTTCATTACATCAGGGATTAATGAGCAGAGAAAAGCTAAACATAGACTCCAAACAACAGCAGCCTCTGGAGTTTCTCTTTGACAAACCCGACGCTGAGGCTATTTCAGGACACGGAACACTTTTTATTTATTTAGCAAAGAAAGTCCCAGTGAGATTTGTTAAAAGTGTGACGAGTCTCCCTGGAAAAGCTCCAAGTGCAAAGTGTGATTATTACTTTGTCACACGATCATTTGGTTTTAATGAAGAAATACAAACTCAGAGCACTTTGTCGAGGGCTTTTAATGAGTTGGTTTGTGGTTCAAATCCCTCTCTAACGTGTTCTCACTGTTGTTGTTGTCTTGGGCAAGACACTTCATTAAAGCAATGGAGCTAATGAGAAATGATTCAGTTTGTGCTCAGAGAGAAGATTTACTAAATAAAAAATATGTACACTGTATTAGACTGGGATTGATCTGGCTTTTTTAGTTTGTCATTTGTACACTGCTAAAAAGACTGGACATTTAGCTTCTTTTGAGTTAAAAATGTCTAATTTCAAGTAAAATAATCTGCCAGTGCAGGAAGAACATTTGACCCAGTTGTTTTGAGCAGAAAATGCTAGTTTCAAGTTGACAAGATTTTTAAGCAAATCTATTCTTGATTCAAGCAGTCATGGCTTTAAAGGAGACCTATTGTGATTTTTGCATATATTTAGGAAGAAACTATAAGTTGATCAATAATTCACATTTTGTTCATTGCAAAACACAAACACGACAGATCTACTGACTTCCTGTTAAAAACTTTATTTATTATTTATTTATTTAGAAAAAACTGCAGAACTTCATTGTAAAATGTATTTTAATAAGTCACAGATAAAAAAAAACATTTTTTGTTGTTTGAAAGTGTCAACATGACATTTTTGAATGACATGTTTTATTCACAGTCCTAACTTTTGAGTGATCACAAGTAAATACAGACAAGTGGGCGGGGATAGGTGGTAGGTGAAGACAGGGATTTCTGAGAACTGAAGCATCAGCTGCAGGACAATACAAGATTACTCAAACATGCATGAATCAATCCAAATACAACTTTGGATAAAGTAATGATGAGGCTAGGCTTTTCTTTTTCGCTCTCCCTCTCTCTCTTTCTGCTCTCTCTTTCTCTCTCTCTCTCTTTCTCTTTCCCCTCTCTCTCTTTAAGTGTCTCTTTCTGTCTGTCTTTCTATCTCTCTCTCTCCTCTTTCCCCTCTCTCTCTTTCTCCTCTCTCTCTTTAAGTGTATTTTTCTCTCTCTCCCTCTCTCTGTCTCCCTCTTTCTCCTCTCTCTCTCTCTCTCTCTCCTCTCCCCCCCTCTTTCCCCTCTCTCTCTTTCTCTCCTCTCTCTCTCTCTCTCTCCTCTCTCTCTCTCTCTCTCTCCTCTCTTCCCCTCCTCTCTCTCTCTCTCTCCCTCTTTCCCCTCTCTCTCTTTCTCCTCTCTCTTTCTCCTCTCTCTCTTTAAGTGTCTTTCTCTCTCTCTCTCCCTCTTTCTCCTCTCTCTCTCTCTCTTTCCCTGTCTCTCTCTCTCCCTCTTTTCTCTCTCTCTTTCCCTCTCTCTCTCTCTCTCTCTCTCTCTCTCAGTCCAAGTTGAAAACCTTTGACTCACATTGTCAAGTTATATCAACACAAACAATTAAGTTCATTTAACTTATTGTTCTAATAACTTTCTATAGTGTACAGACCTAGCTTAAAACCCACTTAACTGGCAACAACAATCCTCCTTTTGGAGTCGAATAATTGCACCACTTTCAAAAGAACTTTGTGCTACTTTTGGTTTACATGAATAGGTCCTGTAATAACTCCACAATCAAACAGCGGATTGTGACCTTCTGCTCAAACCAAAGAGATTCTGTAAACTTCTGATGTAACGTGAACCCAACACACCTGTGGGTCGTTCTATTTCCGCGCTCCGCTCATTTAATCAGGCCGTTTCCAGGACTTAGATCTCATGTGTCTTATATAAACATGAGGCGGTGCCAGAGGAAGCTTCACCTTCATTAACAAAAGCTTTGCTCCGATAAAAGATTAACAAAGAGAGTTCCTTCCTGTAGCAAATGAAGCTTTACCCTGTCACACAAGAGTCAGACGCAACCATTGAATCTAATAGAAATAAATAATAAATGTGTTTGTAACATATTTTTCCTGCTTGTGTGGTTTCAGAGGGGCTTTCTCAGAGGTTTACATGGTGAAGGAGAAGAAAACGGGGAAAACGTTCGCCATGAAGTGTGTGAAGAAGAAACAGAAGCGAGACTTGAACCTGGAGAATGAGATCGCTGTTCTGAGGAGGTAACTTTATTTATCCATTAGGGACTTAATTTGCAGACAGAGCACCATGCCGAGCAGATACACAGATTCATGTGTTATGCTGCGTTCACACCGGACAGCGTATTTGCATCACAATTTGTGTTTTAAAGCGTATTTTGACATTTTCGAAGCTGACGCCCAAATAGGTGCCTAAAACGCCCCAATGCGCGTCAAGGCTTTGGTGGACAAAAAGACACTTTTAACGCCCCATTGAGCTTCTTCTAGCTCCCGCTTGTTTGCAGGCTTGTTTTGCTCGTAGACAGATCACAGGTAATGACCTAAACAAACCTCACGCGTGAGCTAGAGGCGCGCGCCCTCGGTGAGCGGGTTGCTTGATGGAGTCTCCAGCGGGAAAGCTTGGAGCGTATTTTGGGTTGATGAGCGGCTTTGGCTGGGCCTCGGGGCGCGTGGCTGCTCGGCGCTTTGGCGTGCTGTGTGCACGATCTGACCACGTGTAAGTGAAATGAGCCTGGGGCTGCCTGCACGAGGCACTAAGCTTGCCGTTCCGCTCCAAAATGACCAAGTCCCAGAGCGTCCTAGACCAAGACCGAGTCCTGGAGCGCTCGAGACCAAGACCAAGACCAAGTCCTGGAACGCTCGAGTCCGAGACGAGGCCAAGTCCTGGAACGCTCGAGTCCGAGACGAGACCAAGACCTTTAAAAAACGGTCTCGAGACCGGTCTCGAGGCCAAGACCGGTCTCGAGTACTACGACACTACAGATCACATTTAGATAGAGGCTTGTTGCATTTATAAAACATAACTTACCCGATCACACAACTTTCTCCTCCTCCAGGCAGTGTCTTGACTTCAGTAAACAATCGTCCTTTCCCTTTGATGTGAGAGGAGAACTACATGTCAGGTGTCACAGGAGTAGAGTCTCTGATTGGTTGACGCCGATTTCCAACGCGTCGAAAGATGGATTTTCCCAATTCCTGCGGCTGCCGCACCTTTGAGCCAAGTTGCGTCCGCCGCTGGTTTGAGCTTCCAATCTGCAAGACGCTGCGTTTTCAGACGCCTAAACGCGTGTCAACGAACACCTCAGACGTCAATATGCGCCGCAAATACGCTTGACGCGAGTTTACATTGACTTAACATTGAAAATGGATGCAAAGACGCTGACCGGTGTGAACGCATCATAAAAGTACATTTGTATAATACACAATTAATCAACCAATAAAAGAAGTCCACAGTCATTCCTCTCTATAAAGTAGTATGGTCAAATGACCAGATTGAGTTGGGGACAAAGTCGCATGTGACCCTTTTAGTTTTAGAGGGACCGGAACCTGTGACCTGATGGTAGTAGGGTGTAGTGTGAGTTCAGAATGTGTGAGCTGTGTGTGGAGACCTGTGTAGCCTTCCTTATTATAGATAGAAGTGAGTGGCTTGAGTGGGGGGAGTTGAGTGTGTAGCAAAGGGTGACACTGAATGAACCAAACCAGGCTGTGATATTCAACGTGAAAGTATTGAAAGTATTGCCATAGAAAATTTGCCAGGCTCCAGTAAATATTGTCCAGGCTTTATCAGTGTCTGTTTTCTCTGCTCAGGATCAAACACGAGAACGTGGTTGGGATGGAGGATTTGTACGAGAGTCGCACTCACTACTACCTCATCATGCAGCTGTAAGTCCACACATATGCAGAGACAGAGAGATGTTCCTTCACCACAATAAAGGACACTCTGGTTAGTTGCATTTATTTTGTTGCTCAGTACAGATTTGTATGTGTTTGCAGAGTTTCTGGAGGCGAGCTGTTCGACCGGATCTTAGACAAAGGAGTTTACTCAGAGCGAGACGCCAGTAAAGTGATCCAGCAGGTCCTCCAGGCCGTGAGCTTCCTGCACCAGAGCGGAGTCGTGCACCGGGACCTCAAGGTCAGTTATGATCAGATACGAAAAGTTAAACTCCTACAAGAGGCTGGGAATAAACTAAATCATATTTTCTAGTATCACTCATGACCACGGCTTCTGACACTTGAGACAATTTTTTTCTCTGCGTTTTTCACTCGCCTGAATGTAACTTTTAAAGGTCGTAGGGTTGAATTTCATTCACAAATGTTGATTTAGCAGCATTACATTAGCTGACTACAGCGCTGGCGAGTGTTGCTGCTATAGCTTGTGTCAATCAGCTGCAGCTCTTTCTGCTGTCAGGCTGTGTTACGTCCCTGCGTTGATAAACCATTAATCCCTCGACAGCAGGCCTATTCAACTTAAGGCCCAGGGGCTAAAATGACTCTCAGCTATTTTCTAAATATTACCAGAAAATATTTTCTCTTCTTTGCCTGTTTAATTCTGGGATTTGGTTTTATTAATTCTGCTTCAGGCCTTGTTTAGTTCTGGTTTGGACCTATTTAATACTAGAATATTATAGGTTCACTTTTGGTTAGTTTATTTCTGGTTCATTACTGTTCTGAAAATTTGTAGAGCACTAACAAATATTAAAGTGCAGTGTTAGATCTAGTCCAATGGCTGTTTGAATCAATCCCAAAGTTTATGAAAAGTGGTGACGTACTGTGCAACTACCCAGCCCAGAGGTGACTGTCCTCGGAAAAATCTGGCCCTCAAGAAAATTAAGTTTAAAAGCCCTGCTCTGTAGTAAACAGGCAAAGGGATAATTGTCCCAGAACAGCTCCTGTTCTCAAACCTTCCTTCTTGTCAAGGAAAAACACATCCATTTGCAGATATAGTGTTTAAGTCTGTAGAGCCAGAGTCCATTATTAGAGGGAAACGACTCGTCTAGCAGGATCAGAACAGGCTAATCCAGCAGAGGGGGTGGGGCGAGTGTCCAAGTCCTGAATATTAAGACATCAGTGCTAATGCTGACACTATATGTTTTTTCTTCTTTCAGCCGGAGAACATCTTGTACTACAGTCAGGACGAGGATTCTAAAATCATGATCAGTGACTTTGGTCTTTCCAAGATGGTGGACAACGACATCATGTCTACGGCCTGCGGCACTCCGGGTTATGTGGGTGAGTCTGTCTGTCTGATAAGAGTTTGGACAGTAGACTATTTTAACGTTGTAGAGTCATCTGCTTTTATTAGGATCTTAACATGATCATGATCTGAAGTTGTTTGTGCTGTTTCAGCTCCTGAGGTGTTGGCGCAGAAGCCCTACAGTAAAGCTGTGGACTGTTGGTCCATCGGAGTCATCACATACATCCTGTGAGTCTTTACATCATACATGCACTGTAAAAAGAACTAAGGCCAGTAAGTCAAAGTAACTTAAATCTGTATGTTGATATGATTTGATAATATGAGTCAGAGATTTTCAACTTAGACTTTTAAGTTAGGAGAGAGAGAGGTGGAGAAACGGATGAGAGAGAAAGGAGGAGAGAGGAGCCAGAGTAAAAGAGAGAGTGAGAAAGAAGGGGTTGAGAGAGAGGGGAAAGAAGAGAGAAAGTGAGAAATGGATGAGACAAAGAGAGAGAGAGAGAGAGAGAGAGAGAGAGAGGGAGGGAAAGAGAGAAAGAGAGAGGTTAGAGAGAAAGAGGTGAGAGAGAGAAAGGAGGGGTGAGGGAGAGAGAGAGGGGGTAGAGAAGAAGAGAGAAAGTGAGAGTGAATGGGATGAGAGAGAGAGAGGAGAGATAGAAAGCGATGACGGAGAGAAAGGAGAAGTGAGAGAGAGAGGGAGAAAAGGGTTGAGAGAGGGAGAAGAGAGAAGAGAAAGAAAAAGGATGAGAGACAGAGAGGAGAGAGAGAAGAGTAAAGAGTGAGAAGAAGGGTGAGAGAGAGAGTTAGAGAAAGGGATGAGACAGAGAGAGATGAGAGAGAGAGACGGGAGAGGAGAAGAGGGAATGTGAGAGAGAAATGATGGTGAGGGAAAGGGGAGGGAGAGAGAGAGGGTAGAGGGAGAGAAAAGGATGAGAGAGAGAGAGGAAAGAGGAGAGATGAGAGATAGGAGGATAGAAATGGTTGAGACAGGGAGAGAAAAGTGAAAAAGAGAAAGAGAAAAAAGGGTGAGAGAAAATGAGAGACAGACATAGAAGAAAGAAGAGCAAGAGAGGAAAAAAGAAGAAGAGAAATGAAGAGAAAGGAGAGGTGAGAAAAAGAGAGAGAATAACGACAACTCACACCCATGAGTTTAATTGACACAAAACTTTAAGGCAGAATTTGTACATACATTTTTACGTTAAACTGTCTTATATTTTACAGTGTACAGCATTTTCTTTTATTCTTTATGCGGCTGAATAAAAATGGGCGATGTTGCGGTTATTTTAGTAACATTATCTATTCTAGAACGTGGTAAAATGTGTCTGTAAATGTCTTGGTTAAGTTCAAGTAGCATCCAAAGAAACTGGGCCATAAAATGAACCACAGAGGCTCAAAAATATAATTTTAAAAGCCTTGTTTGGAGGATTTAAATGAGAGGTGATCGTGTTTTAATAGTGGCAGCTCCAAAACAAAAGTCAGATTTATCTAGAATTGCGCAGGTTTTGACTTTTTTACTCAAAGATTTATGAATAAAACAAGTATAATTTGTTTGTATTTCAAGTTAAGTAGAATTTTGTTGTGGAATAATGTTTGTGTTTCCATTTGCAGTCTGTGTGGTTATCCTCCTTTTTACGAAGAGACGGAGACGCGACTTTTTTCCAAAATCATGAAGGCGCAGTACGAGTTTGACTCTCCCTTCTGGGACGACATCTCGGAATCCGGTTTGTACTTTATTCATCTGACTGTAAATGATTCACTAAGACAGACAAAATCTTTATTATATTACAGTTTTCACCACAATCTGAAAACATTCTGTCTAATCTTGTGTTGTTGTTGTGTTTTAGCCAAAGACTTTATCCGGAACATGATGCAGAAGAGTCCAAGCATGCGCTACACCACAGACCAGGCTCTCAGACATCCCTGGTGAGAAGCACTAAACACTTTTATTTGTATATTTGTGGCTCTGCTGAATGTCTGTGATAGTCTTGACTCTGGTCCATGTTTAGTCCTGACTCTGGTCCATATTTAGACCTGACTCTGGTCCACGTTTAGTCCTGACTCTGGTCCATGTTTAGTCCTGACTCTGGTCCATATTTAGTCCTGACTCTGGTCCATTTAGTCCTGACTCTGGTCCATGTTTAGTCCTGACTCTGGTCCATGTTTAGTCCTGACTCTGGTCCATGTTTAGTCCTACTCTGGTCCATGTTTAGTCCTGACTCTGGTCATGTTTAGTCCTGACTCTGGTCCATATTTAGTCCTGACTCTGGTCCATATTTAGTCCTGACTGTCCGTTTAGCCTGACTCTGGTCCATGTTTAGTCCTGACTCTGGTCCACGTTAGTCCTGACTCTGGTCCATGTTTAGTCCTGACTCTGGTCCATTTTAGTCCTGACTCTGGTCCACGTTTAGTCCTGACTCTGGTCCATGTTTAGTCCTGACTCTGGTCCATATTTAGTCCTGACTCTGGTCCATGTTTAGTCCTGACTCTGGTCCATGTTTAGTCCTGACTCTGGTCCATGTTTAGTCCTGACTCTGGTCCATGTTTAGTCCTGACTCTGGTCCTTTAGCCTGACTCTGGTCCACATTTAGCCTGACTCTGGTCCATGTTTAGTCCTGACTCTGGTCCATGTTTAGTCCTGACTCTGGTCCATGTTTAGTCCTGACTCTGGTCCACGTTTAGTCCTGACTCTGGTCCACGTTTAGTCCTGACTCTGGTCCATGTTTAGTCCTGACTCTGGTCCATGTTTAGTCCCGACTGTGGTCCATGTTTAGTCCTGACTCTGGTCCATGTTTAGTCCGACTCTGGTCCATGTTTAGTCCTGACTCTGGTCCATGCTTAGTCCTGACTCTGGCTCACTTTTAGTCCTGACTCTGGTCCACGTTTATTCCTGACTCTGGGCACCAGCAGGAGGCCGGTCCCTGAGGTCCTCAGAGGCACAAACATGTCAGAGATACTTTGGTGCTAGTCCATGGAGAGACTTAAACACAATCAGAGCTGTTTTAAAGTCTATTCTCTGAGCCACTGAAGTCAGTGTAAAGACCCAAGAACAGGACTAATGTGATGGGACTTCCTGGTTCTGGTCAGGACTCGAGCAGCAGCGTTCTGGATGTACTGCAGCTGTTTTACAGCTCGTTTGGATAGGCCGATGAACAGGTCGTTACAATAGTCTAACCTACTGGAGACAAATGCATGGATAAGTCTCTCCAAGTCGATCTTTGACACTAAACCTTTGACTTTGGCAATGTTTTTTAGACGGTAAAAAGCTGATGATGTTATTGACTTAATGTGGCTGTTAAAGTTCAAGTCTGAGTCCATTATTACCACCAGATTTCTAACTTGACTTGAAGGTTTCTCAGAGAGAGAGACTGAAGGTGACTACTACTGAAAATAGTTACTGTTACATTAGATTTTTGTGGAAAAACACAATTACCAATATTGCTCTTACAAAATTGCCCTTCCAGAACAGAATTTCTTATGTTCAGACGATGCTTTGTAGGTCAAATTTATCAATTGGAAGGCCTGTGTTGAATAGATTCTCCTACAACATATAGACTTAATTATGTCTCTTATATGAACTAATAATTACAAAAAGAAAGCCTTAACACGCAGACATGAATCTAACTGTCTCCTTTTAGCGTTGCTTTACCCTGGTTAAATAAATGAACCAAAGTCTCTTCTTCCGTTTCCAGGATCATCGGAAAGACGGCTCGGAGCCAAGACATTTACTACTCTGTCAGCGTCCAAATCCAGAAGAACTTCGCCAAGTCCAAGTGGAAGGTAACGAGCTTCATTCATTCCTGTTTAAACCGGTGTAGTGTGCTGTCTGCTGGGGGCGCTGTAGAGTAATCTGTGTGATCCGGAGGTCAGTGCAGGACGATAAAAAGGCTAATCAAATCAAAGGATTGAGAGTTAGAGTTCTTAGATAATGGGCTTGAAATAGGAAGGAAATTTTAAGTGTAAATGACCTTGTAACACATAATATCTAGTAACACTTTAACTCTGTAAAAAGATTGTTTAAACTCAACTGGAATCTGCGTCAGAACTCAAATTACTTACTGAAATTTTCTACTTTTATTTGACAGTTTTGGGGTCAAGACTTCCATGGAGACTGTGGTGCTTAAATAAATAAACTTTAATTACATAACACATTTTTTTAACTGAACGTAGGGTTTCTGCCGAGTCTTAAATTTGCTGTTCTTGGTCTTAAAAATGCTTGCACTGCTTGCAAATGCTTGTCTTAACATCCCTTCTCCTCTCTTCTCTTCTCTTCTCTTCTCTTCTCTTCTCTTCTACTCTCCTCTCTTCTTTTCTCCTGTCCTCTCCTCTCTTGTCATCTCCTTTCTCCTCTTCTCTCCTCTTCCCTTCTCTGGTCCTCTCTTCTCTTCTCTTGTTTGCTCCTCTCTTCTCTTCTCTCCTCTCCTCTTCTCTGCTCCTCTCTTCTCTTCTCCTCTACTCTCCTCTCCTTTTCTCTCCTCTCCTCTCTTCTCCTCTTCTCCCCTCTCCTCTTCTCTCCTCTCTCCTATCCTCTTCTCTCCTACTCTCTCCTTTTCTCTTCTCTTTTCCTCTCTCCTCTTCTCCTCTTCTTTCCTCTCCTCTCCTCTTCTCTTCTCTCCTGTACCCTTCTCTTCTCTCTTCTGTTCTTCTTTCCTCTCCTCTACTCTCCTACTCTCTCCTTTATCTTCTCTTTTCCTCTCTCCTCTTCTCTTTTCTCCTTTTGTCTTCTCTCCTCTACTCTCCTCTCTTCTTCTCGCCTCTTCTCCCCTCTCCTCTTCTCTCCTCTCGTCTGTTCTTCTCTCCTCTCCTTTTCTCTCCTCTCCTCTCTTCTCCTCTTCTCCCCTCTCCTATCCTCTTCTCTCCTCCTCTCTCTTCTCCTCTCTTCTCTTCTCTCCTCTCTTCTCTTCTCCTCTCTTCTTCTCTCCTCCTTTTCTCTTCTTTTCTCTCCTCTCCCCTCTTCTCTCCTCCTCTCTTCTCCTCTTTTCTCTCCTCTCTTCTCTCCTCCCCTCTTCTCTTCTCTTCTCTCCTCCCCTCTTCTCTTCTCTTCTCTCCTCCTCTCTTCTCTCCTCTCCCCTCTTCTCTCCTCCTCTCCTCTCCTCTTCTCCTCTCCTCTTCTCACTCTTCTCCTCTACTCTTCTCCTCCCTTCTCTCCTCTCCTCTTCTCTCCTCTCTCCTCTCCTTTTCTATCCTCTCCTCTCTTCCCTCCTCCTTTCTCCTCTTCTCTCCTCTCTTCTTCTCTTCTCTCCTCTCTCCTCTTCTCTCCTCCTCCTCTCCCCTCTCTCCTCTCCTTTTCTATCCTCTCCTCTCTTCTCCTCTCCTCTTCTTCTCTTCTCTCACAGCAAGCCTACAACGCGGCCGTGGCCATAAACCACATGAAGAAGCTGCAGCTGGCTCACACAGAGGCGGAGCTGAGACAGAGCAGTATCCCGGACATCCAGGTGACCGACGTGTCCTCTCCGACCCGCCAGCGCAAACGCCCGGAGCCCAAACCCGCTGCTGCTGCTGCTGAGTCGAACGGGACCTGTCACATGACCCTGCCGCTGCACCTGCCCCAGCACCTGCCGCAGCTGCCCCAGGGCGCCTGTCTGAAGGCCAGCCAGAGCCAGACTCACCACACGCCCACCATCGGAGAGCAGGGCAAGAGCGCGTTCTACTCCGAGCCCGCCAACCTCAACGGGTTTGTACAGAGTCTTTATACTGTTACTAAGCTGTGAGCATGAGTTTCAGGGACTTTAAAACTAAATTATCATATTTGTGAAATCACTGACTAACCAGGCTTGCAGAGTTCACCCCAACCTTGTCACACTGCTAATGTTAACTGTTATAAAATGTCTTTTTTCAGGTACGCTAAAGCCTGTAACGGTAAAGCGGTGCAGACGGGAGTGTGTTCAGTCATGTGAAGAGTCTGAGAAGAGGATCTGGAATCACACTTTCACCTGGTGAGTCTGTGCTTTATTCTTAACTCTGTTACTGTCACTGACGTCATAGAACTAGACTTATTCTCTGCGGCGATGTCGGGCTCTCTGATGCACGTGATGAAGGAAGTCCCTTTTTTTAACATTTACCCAGCATAGTCGGTTCTGTTTTACATGATCAGCTGCTTCTGGAGGCAGTCTTTCTTTTCAAACAGATTACAGACAAAAACATCTTGAACTAAAAACATTGTTGAGTGAGTTTAGAGCAGATATTTGATCTTTAAAATGAAAAAAAGTCGATCCTGCTGGACTAGGACTCTGAGAAGAACGACACATGCAGCGAGTCTAGATAATCCTCTTCCAAAAGTGGCCAGAATAAGTCAAACTACTGGATTTCTTCATGTTTAAATAGTTCAATATAGGCCTGGGCAATATTGTGATAAAAATCGAGTTGTGAGCTCACTGCTTTTTTGGTGAAATTGTCAAATCGTGATTTTTCATTTTTCTATTTAATGCATCTGTCTGTTAAAATAAAGACAGTTTTTTTCAACCAGACTTGTCAAGTTTGTTTCTATATAACAAATTTGTCTGTCTGATTTTAATAGTCGTATGAATTTTGAAGGTCTTGTGTTTAGGTTTTTTTGTGCTGCAGTTTCAAGTCAAGTTCCAGGTGAATTCGAGCAAATTTTGGGGTTTGATTTACAAAAATATATCTATTTATGAACGAAACATTGGTTTAGCAGATTTTCAAAAGCTGTTATTAGTGTTAGAAATGTCAAAATTGTATTATTACGTAATGTTCTAATTAATCGATCATTTTAATAACTTTATTTATGTACTGAGGTCGCTTGTCTTTGGATTTTTTTAAAAGGCTTCGTCACACTTTTCTCTGAAAATCTGTCCACACTGGTCAGTCATTGTTCTGCTCTGAGTGAGTGACAGCTGGATTTAACCAATCACAGTAAAATAGGCACTTTCAGAAAAAAGCAGATGAAAACTACAAAGTCTACAAGAATTGTGATAAAATCGAAATTGTGATTTTTTTTCCTAGGAAAATTGTGATAATACTTTTTGCCATATCGCCTAGCCCTAGTTCAGTATAATCTATGCTCCATGAAAGAGACTGAATCTATAGAATCTGCATCAGAAAGTAGAAAAGTGCTGCTGCCTTCTCGTCTGGAACACAGCTTTTGTTGGTTTGAAGATGAAAAAAGACACTCGTCCTTGATTGTTTTAATCATGTAAACCTTGTATTTTTATCTGAAAGACATTTTTTCATTGTAGTGGCTCATATTCTTTCAGCAAAAAGTAGAACAGATGAAAATAACACTGACATGTAATCTAATTAAAACAAAGAATTTCAAATGCCTATAAAAAGAGAACAGATTAATGTAGAATAACAGTTCTTCTTTTAAATGACACTTGTAAGTCTCATTTGATGAACAACATGATTCCAGTTGCAGAAAGTTTTTTGTGGAGCTGTGAATATTGTTTAAAATGAGCTAAAGTCCTGGCAGAGAAGAAGGGTCAAAGTGAGAACAGTTAACATGTGTCATAACTATTCTATAATCAACAATAGTGGAAAGTTAAGATGTAAGTAAGTCAATCTCACTGTAGTTAAATGATGAGTTATGTGGCTTTTTCTCAGGTTTCTTCCAGGATTATGTAAAGTGAGGTTACTGTGTTCTTTGAACCGGTTAAAAGTCCAGACAGGTGGAGAAAGGCTGGTGTTAAATCTGTTGCCAGAGCTGATAAAACTGTGGCAACGCAGACGCAAGGTGCCAAAATAAATGTTTGAAATGAAGAAACACGTTTGCAAATACTGTAATGGACGTGCCGCAACAGGCCGACGGAGGAATCACAGTCACTGCAGTCGAACTGTAACGTCTCACATCAAGCAGAAGTTTACTTTTATTTATCTGCAGGGTCTTAAATAGAAAAGTTTGAATTTAAGGCTTTAAGAAGTCTTACATTTGCTGTTTTAGGTTTTAAAATGTTTGCACAGGTTTTACATTTGTTAATGAAGCAGTTTCTGTTGGTGCAGCTTTGTCCAAAGATTCTCAATATTTTCAATAATGTAACACAATTTGTTTGTTTTTTTTCTACAGTTTTTTGGTTGAACTAATAACTTAAATCCTCGGTTGCTGTTTAGTGGGCTCATGTGTTTATCAACACGGGCGACGCGTGCAGCCGATATGCAGAAAGAGCTGCTGCTGATTGACACAAGGTGTAGCAACAAGTCGAGGTGTAGCTGTTGTCAGTAACTACAAGAGTTTATCACTGTGTGAAAACAAAAGTTATGCAGTTAAATAAACATTTGTGAATAAAATTCGACTCTACAACCCTTAAAAGTTACATTCAGGTAAAAAAACACTGTCTTCAGCTTCAGGAGGCAGACGTCTGTCAGACCGGTTCAGACCTGATCCAAACAGCTGCTCTCGTCCTGTTTCATTGTTTTCCCAGCTAACCTGATGGACATACTTTAGCACTCGAGAATAGGTCTTAATTTGTGTTTTGTGGTCTCAGATTTTACCTTTCCATCCGTAAAACTTCACGTTTAAATTTACAATATTGTTCTCAAAAGTCTTTTCAGAAGTCACTTTAAGAAAATAAAAATGGCCATTATCAATGCCTGATCTCCTTTGATTCTAAAACTAATCAGGTCTGAGCCTTGGGCTATACAAAGACCATTCATTCAGCCTGAGGCCCAGGGGCCAGATCAGGCCCTCCAACCAAGTAAATCTGGCTCACGAATCATTGTCCGTTAGAAACTATATTTGCTCTGGTTAGTCGGTATCTAATCTAGTTCAAATTCTAAATGTATTTTGCCTGTTTTTTCCACCTAAAATCTAATAGAGCAGTAGTTATTTTACAATGCTAAAAACAAAGTTGGGGTGCACGGTAGCCAAGTGGTTAGAGCTCTGGCTTCCCAATAAGGAGGTCGTGGGTTCGACTCGGGTCGGACCATATCAACATCTCACGATCTCTCTGGGTGGAGTTTGCATGTTCTCCCCGTGTCACCGTGGGTTTTCCCCGGGTACTCCGGTTTCCTCCCACCTCCAAAAACATGCATGTTAGGCGACATGGTGGCGCAGCGGTTAGCGCTCTGGCCTCATAGCAAGAAGGTCCTGGGTTCGACTCCCGGGCCGCCCAGGGCCTTTCTATGTGGAGTTTGCATGTTCTCCCCGTGTCTGCGTAGGTTTCCTCCGGGTACTCCGGTTTCCTCCTACAACTAAAAACATGTCCATTGATGCCTCCCCTGACCCTTCCCCCAGGGCTCCCCTGCAAAAGAGATTCTGAATCTCAGTGGGACTTCCCTGGTTAAATAAAGGTCAATTAAATTAAATTTTCCCTTAGTGAGTGAATGAGAAATTGAATGTTTGTCTGTCTAACCCTGCGACGAGTTGGCCACTGTCCAGGGTGTTCTCCCGCCTAAGGCCTAAGTCACTGGGATAGGCTCCAGTCACCCGCGACCCCACGTTGGTGGGACACAGCCTTGGTATATACAGTAGATAAAAACAAAGTTAAAGTTGTTGTAGCTGATTTTCACACAGCAAACACAATTTAGGTTTTAAATCTGACAACTTCCTCGACACATGGTTAATATTGTATTCACTTTTGGTTGCAATTACGGCTTAAAAAACACTTTTACAAACAACAGAAACTGGAGAGGACCACCCAAGCTCAGCCAATCAGAGAGCTGCGTTCAGCTCCTGATTAGAACTAAAATTATTTATTATTCAGCTGAGACAGGACTCGGTGGTCTCATTTTTTCCACAAAGTGTTTCTTTTATCATAGACTTTCCAGTGAAAAACACAAAGTTTACTAATTACAAGTAAAATAAAGTTAGTTACCCAAACTTTAATATTTAAAATACCAAAATAAAAATGGTGGCTCATAGTGCACCTTCGATCCAGAGGTCACAGTTCATCAAAAATCTGTCCGTCAGGAAAATAAAGTTGAATAGCCCCGAGCTAGACAGTCTGGCAGCCTCATCGTCTGCTTCAGGACAGTAGAGTTTTTTCAGTCTGGAGAAACTGAATGAGCCATAGAAGAGAAGGAATGTTAACAGTTCAGTAACAATATAAATCAAGATCATCATCAGATTTGACGTTTCAACTTCGACAGTCAAAACAATCGATGCAGAAGGTGCACATAAATAATCTTCTACAAAACATATACACCATCACCTTAGTGTATTTTAGCTTTTAGCAGGCCCTTAGACTACATTAATGCTTCTCGTCTTTATAAATGAGCTGTGTGTTATCTTTATTAACATTATTTTTGGTCGAAACACGTACATATTTGCACAAACTCATGTCTGTCCTTGGTTTTTCACCAGTCGGCCAGAGAACTCTTGTGTGGTTTGAGCAGGTGCCATGTGTGCCTTAGAAAAATCCAATTTGAGTTATTGCCATTGGGGCGTGTCCTGAGCAAACCGCCTAAAAACCACCTCTGATTTGGAGTTATCTGAAAATGCTTTGATAAGGCGACCTGATTTCCTTTGACTGTTTAAAGGACAATTGTTAGATCTATTGGTATTGATCTTGTCTCTTAAATCTTTACTTTGGCATCTCTTGAACTGACGCAGATGAAACAAAGCAGCTCGTTGGTTGTTTCTCAAACTTCACTCACTTCACATTAAAATAGTTTCTTGCTTTGCTCCTTGAATCTACAAAAATCTCTTCCAGTCCAAGTAATAATTTTTGTCATTTAATTTTCTTTGTAAGCTCACAAAGCATGTTCCTGATTCATCTGTCAGTCTGTCTGGAATGTTCATATTGTCGGACAAATAAAGGATAGCTGATCTTGATCATGTCCACTAAAAACTCAACTCAAACTTACAATATGCAAAAGCAAGAAGGGGGAGTGTGACGAAAAAAATTTGTAACTTGTCATTTTAAAGAAAATAATAATAAACTGAAAAAGGTTTTCCAGCTGATCGAAATCTTAAGACCAAAGGCTATAAAAGCCAAAATCTGCTCAAAATTCACCTTTTCTGTCAGGCTTTCAGACAGTTATGTCCTCCTGATGGTTAAAGTAAAGAAGTTTTCACTTCTTGAACGTGGCTGGATCATCGAGCTGCATAAGCAAAGCCTCTCACAGCGACTCACTGCTGCTGAGGCTGGACGTAGTCAGACACTCATTCTAACTGTTCAAGAAGTGAAAACGTCTTTGCTTTGACCATCAGGAGGACATAACTGTCTGAAAGCCTGACAGAAAATACAAATTTTGAGCAGATTGTGGCTTTTATAGTCTTTGGTCTTAAGATTTCGATCAGCTGAAAAAAAGCCTTTTTCAGTTTATTATTATTTTCTTTAAAATGACAAGTTCCAAATTTTTTTTGTCACACTCCCCCTTCTTGTTTTTGCATATTGTAACTCTACTTAAAACCTCATTAGGATCCAAATGTGCAAAATGTGAATTTTGGCAAATTTTCAACTGGTCTTAAGATTTTGATCAGGATTGTACATGGGATGTGTAACGAAACACTGTTTCATAAACGCACCAGTGCTGCGCCTTAACGGTCCTCTGGAACAGTGCACTGAGTTATCTGTACTTTTCTGTGTTTTTGTGAGTTTCATAGCAGAGAGAACAGCCCCGCATCAATGGGAAGCATGTGAGTAAAATGCATGCCCCGCTGATCAAAGATGGTGGGCGCTGTGTGTCGTTTACTTTTGCTCCCTGGCGTTCAGATTCAGGAAATTGTATTCATCCCAGAGAGCAATTCAGTTGTAGCTTTCCTAAAAGCAGTTCACACATACGCACAACACACAAACTGTGTCAATCCACAAAAAAAATATACATTGAGTCCACCTCAGATAAACACAAGTAAATCAGAGAACACTTGGCAAAGGGCACAAAAGAACTGGAAAAACGATTTGTTTTTTGTGCGTTGGCCGTAAAACCAACACCCTCAAGGCTTCATGACAAAGTCAGAAGTCAAACAGTACTGAGACTGGCTCAGGATGCTTATGGCTTTACTTAGCAGCAGTGTTTTCTGAGGCTCAGAGGGGAAAGAATAGTATCTCAAAGACAGAACTCGAGCTGTGTTTGTTGATGAGGAAGTAATGCACGATTAAAAACTCATTAAGTCCATTTTACTTTCTGTTTCTTCATGATTTTACTTCTTTATATTGAAAAGCATTCTTCCTCCACAACCCACAAGTGTGAATCCTAAAATGTTTTTAACTCATCTAACCAGAGTGTCTTTGTGCCTTCTGCAGGTGGTCATTGTCGTCATCGTTGGCAGCTCTTCCAGGACTGACACCGGAGCGTGAACATGAAACCTCTGGACTGAGCACTTTTCAGACTGAGTTCATGCGACGTCAGAACGTTTTAAAGAACCTGTAACGTCAGACTGAAGTGAAGGACATCGTGAGAACTCTACGGTAGAATTTACTGTTTAAAAATGCAGATATTTGACCTGGTTCATGGTTCATATCTCTGTGATTACTGCATGTATTCACTTGTAACTGACAGCACAAAGTTTTCATGACTGATGAAGGCAAAAGTATGATAAGAACACCTGAAAAAAACTGTTTCTTTTCTTTGTTTGGCTTAGTTTTTCCTCCTGGGAGCGTTTGTTTTGCAGAAATTTGACAAAACGGCTTTTCTGTTGTCATGGGAACAGTGCAGACTTTAGCTAGCTTGTTTGCTAACCTGCAGTTGGAAATTTAAGACATTTTACTTGTGTTTTTTCCCCCAACTCAGATATGCTATGACTCGATTAACAAACTTTTCCCAAGGCCTTATATTTTACCAAATTTAACTTAACTTTAGCTAGCGTGAAACCGTGACTATGAAGGTGATGCGCAAACATTATTTCTTTAGAAAAATGCTCCTCAACATTCAGACTGAGGCATAAGTATGAGAACACTTGATAAAATGTGTTTCTTAGCTTTTTTGGGCAAATTATGTCCAAAAATTGTATAAAATTGCTGTTTGCTGTCATGGCAACAGTGCAAACTTTTGCTAGCTTGGTGGCTAATGGCGCTGTGACCCGGGTTTTATACTTTTCCCACGACCCTCAATTGGCTCTGTGCACAGAAGTCAGTTGGCTTATTTATTTTCAAAAATGCTAACTTCTTGTTGGCATGTTCATTTCCTGTTTAGTTCATTTCTATGGGGTTTCACTGCCTCAGTCTAAAATGAAAAAATACTTTAAAGATCGGGCAGTGAACAGTGAGCTGTTGGTTAAATACTTTACAAATGAATAACCCTATTCCACCGAAGAACTAAAGTATGTTAATAAAAGATGTGTTTGTCTGTCAGTGCTAACGCTAAAGTCTGACAGTTTGAAAATAAACAGCTTCTATGCACAGGGTCAGGGTTTAATTACCTTAAAGGTGCACCGTGTAACTTTTAGGCCAAAAAATAAACTTGAGTAAAAGCATGTTTTTCTAGTTTAGATGTGTTTGTGACACTACATAAATAATAAAAATTTGTAATTTTAGTATGAAAGAGCTTGCAGGGCCACAAAATGTACTGTACTATTATTTGGCAAAGAGGAGGGCCTCCTCTTGTTTATTTTCATTGAAAAACAGCTCGTTTAGCTATATTTTCTCAAGTTATGTCTTTAAGCGTGTTTATTCTTAATACGAATGTTCTAAAGAGAAAATTCTTAATGAGAATGTTCTAAATTATTTTATTTTCCTATTTTTATTTAATTGCGAAGTTGACTTTTCACCCCCATAGAAAGTTACATAGTGCATCTTTAACCAAATTTAATTTAAAGGTGCACTGCGCAACTTTTGGCCAAAATAAACTTGAATAAATGCATATTTTTGTCATTTAGAGACCTTTGTTACACTAAATGATTAATATAAATTTGCGTTTTTACTTTGCAAGTAAAGCCCGCAGGCTTGCACGGCCACAAAATAATCTAATATTTAGCTTGGAGGAGCTCGAACACATCTGTTTCTGCAGAAAAGCGATTCCTAAAGCTGATTTTATTTTCATATTATGGGATAAAATCAGTGCTTAATTTGTAACTCAAGCGTTGCCGGAACAAAATGTGGGTTTTGGACCGGGCTCCAGACAAGGTCGAACCTTTACCGGAGTGCACACAATAAGTGAACATAGAGGCTTAGAAATGCTAAAATACAACCCAAGTGTCCATCCTACTCAATGTTAAACGATATAAAAGTAATTATGTCTGTGTTACACTTTTTTTTTACACGTCACACAGAGATTTTCATTTATTCTGACAGAAATCAGCGCACGTGCCGCTAAATCTGATCCACAGCAACAAGTAGCCCTCCCACACGCTCGTCCTGCAGCTCAGCACTGCCTCCGCCTCATATCTGACTCTCAAGTCACAACAACAACGCAGGACAAACAGCTTTTACACACAGACACTGGTCAATAACAGCCTTTACACAGCAGACACGGGTCTCATACATCAAACGTGACGCTAAAATACACTTTAAAGTAACACAGTAAAGTTAGTTGCACTTACGAGAAACTGCGACCGCTACATCCGCGCTGGTTCTCACCTCTTTATCGTCCCGTACACTCCAAACACACGTGACACTCCCGCTGCCTTTAATCCATCAAAACGAGTTACAAATAAGCACAAAAATTCACAAAATCTTCTTAGACGCATATTTCCTGTTTTAGAAGAAGATACAAGAGCGCGGCGTGCCTGGAACCAATGAAAAGTCTTAAACCCGCCTGAGCTGCTTCTGATTGGTCAAATTTCCTGTCAGTTTCGCTTTTAACCAATCACAGTCTGTGACTCCGTTTCCCCCACAAATAAGCCTGTTGTTTCAGTGAATGAGAGACGGGAGAGGAGCAGAGCCGCGTCTCGTAGAAGAAAGACAAAAAGCTTATTAGAATGCGTTACCGGAGCAGACAAAACTGTTGCCGGAATGCCCCACGAGAGTTCCCGGATCTTATTCCGGCTTGTTCCGGCTCAAATTAAGCCCTGGATAAAATGTATTCGTGTCCATTCAGAAAGTCCCAAAGTATAGTTTTAACTTTCTATTGATACTGAATTGTGTAGATGAAAAAAAAAAACTTCTCTATCTAACTTTTCACTTCCAGAAAGTTACACAATGCACCTTTAACCTTAATCATCACCCAGAAGAAGCTATTTTAAAAACAAACTTTTGCTAGCATAGCCACCGATGCAAAGTGACAGCAGTGTGGCATAACTGGGTTGGGGAAAAATATCAGGCGACTATAGAGGCCCAAGAAGCCTTTGTTCTGCAGAAGTAAAAATCACTTTGCAGTTGTCATGGCAACAGCGCAAACTTTTAGTTCAGTTTAGGGCATTTTTACTGTCGCACAACAAATGATTTACTCATAAACAGACTAAAAACGTCTTATTTAAGGAGAGAAAGATGTAGTCTTTGATTTGACTCTTACAGGAGAAACTGTAATCTGTCTCTATTGACTCTCATACATTTTCGCCACTCACTGCTGACAATGAGGTTTTTACTAAATTGTCATAAGCAGACGAAGCATCAAAGCTACAATACTGACGTGATTTCGGGCGTAATTGTAAGACTTTTGAATGTTCCAGTGTCTTGAATGTATTTTAGAAAGAGTGCCTAAGTACGAAGCAACCAAGAAACACAACAACAGATGTAAATAAAACTAAATATATGAAAATAACAGGGTAGAAGTCATTACATTTGCACAGTATTTCAGTCTAACCTGTTGTTTCGTACCTTTTAAGTGTTTGTGCTGTTTATGATGTAAATAGCTGTAAAAATCCAAATGTATTTATGATTATTAGAGCAAAAAAAGGGACCTTTGAATGTACTGTTTGTTTTAATGTTTCACTGAGCTAGCATGCTAATTGTGTTCAGAAAGATAGCATGTTGTTTATGCTAACACTATACATTTTTAATTGAATAAAGTAAAACAAAAAAAACCTATTCAGTAGCAGTGTGTATACTACATGTATCCAAAGCTGTACATTTACATTTATATTTTAATTGTTTAATATTTGGAATCGCAAGAATTTGTGATGTCTGTTTATAGCTACATAACTTTGAGTAAACTGAAATGTTGGACTGTTTCTGGCAGTTTAAATAATGAAAATATAATTAAGTTAAAAACTAGCATAACAGACTCAAATTTGACCAGTCAATTGCTAATAACAATAACAACCACACTTTCATGGGACTGTGCAAACTGATTTTCCGCCTGATAAATACTTATATTTGACTATATAATTGGCTCTGTGCATGGAACTTCAGTTGGCTTGTTTATGTTCAAAATAGCTCACTTCTAAACCTGGCTAACACTAGATGGATCTGTGTTGGACTCCGACTTGAGTTCTTCCACAGTTTCCATCTGGAACTTGACTCGAAAGCGTTCGAGAAAAGGTGGGACGTTTAGTGAAATACTTCGAGCTGATTGGGTGAGCGGCCGACCTTATTTGTGCTTAGCCAATCACAGCAAAATGCTAACGCTAACAGGAAATGCTTGTATGTACAGAAGTTAGCGATTTTGAACAAAAAACAAGCCAACTGATGTTACGTGCACAAAGCCAACTGGGCTGCGACAAGACAATTTTAAAGTGAACCCTGGATATATTGACATGTTTATCCTAAAACACTTATAATATCATCACTTATATAAATACAGGACAAATACCTTGGAAGTATTTGTAGTTTTATTAAAATAGTGTTATAAAGAAATGACATGGAGGCTGCCATTTTGCTGCGGTTATGACATAAAATAGTGTTGTCAAGGTAACAGGCAGTAACAGGTAACTAAGCAACATGAATTCCTGGGTTAAACCTTGTCAGTTTGAGCAGGAGCAAAGTCAAATACAGAACGATTATGTGGAATCTAGTGACACTGAAGATAATCAAGAGGAAGAGGCAAGAACTGGACACTGTCAGTGGTGTTTTTTGTGGAAACTGTTCACAGATGGAACAGCAGGAGTAACCATGGAAACACTATTTTATCTCATCAACCAAAATGGCGGCTCCCAGTGGCTTGAAAACAACATAAACAATGACAGTTTTATAAAAAAATAGTAAGCAGTTATATATTTGTTTGTAATTTATTTTAATAAGCATGACCAGTACTAGTGTTTTAGCCACATTTGTCTTCATATCCAGGGTTCCCTTTAAAATGAAATGTAAAGAAGTTTCTCAACTTTATCTGGATTCACCAATGTTTACATAGGCTGCATTAGCTACCAAAATAATAATAATAATAAACAAATTTACACTGAAAATCAAAAGAGAATCCAATTCATGCCATCATTATAAGTCGTTTCTCTCTCAAACAGACAGGTTTTTACAATATATTTTACTTGCCTATAATTGTGCACATTGACTTTTTGTTTTTCTAGCTTTTACAATACAAATGCAGTTATTTTCTTCTTCGTCACGTCTGTTACCTCTGTATGTATTACTGTTTTGTCTTGTGTTGTTGATGTGGCAGCCGTAGCTCAGTCGGTCAAGCGTTCGCCCTTTAACCAGAGGATTGCCGGTTGTTTTTTTGCATGCTGCTGTTGTGTCCTTGAGCAAGACACTTTTACACCTGTCTTTGATACAATATGAATGCAACACTGTCAAGTTGTGATGGAAAACGTATATTTATAAATGTGAATATATAATTTTTGTAATACAACATCTGTGCATGAATAAAACGCACTGTAAAAATGTTTTTTTGTCTATTTTTGGGGGGAAGATTTGTTGTGTTTGTCGTGTAAGATCAACGTGGCAATGGAAATGTTGTTGTAATTTATGCATTTTTAAACCAAGGATCTTTTATTCTTACATGTCGGACCTGGCCTCTGTTTCTGTTGTTGGGAGAATCAGAAGTAGCAGTGGGTGGAGTTAGTCTGATGGGCAAAACCATTGATTTTTTTTATCTGCTCTGATACGAAGTAATATGATGGCGAAAGAGAAGGAGATATAAAAATGTTTGTTTCTAAGAAGGGTCAAAGCAGCAGTTCAGCACCTGTTATTCCAGACTTTAATTTCTCCAATTCTGATAAGTTTCGGTGCTTTGGAAAATTTCTGATTTGTTCGACTGACAGACAGAGTATCAAGCATGTCCAAACCGTGACCCGGGTGCCAAATGTGGCCCTCAGAACAATTTATTTTGCTCCTCTCAGACCTCCTGAAGAATCGACCAAAATAGAAAGAAGGAATGCATTTAAAAAATCTACCTTTTTAATGCCAATATACAGTACAGACCAAAAGTTTGGACACACCTTCTCATTCAAAGACTTTTTTTTTCATGACTATGAACATTGTAGATTCACACTGAAGGCATCCAACCTATGAATAAACACACGTGGAAGTATAGTTCAGCCAAAAAGTGTGAAACAACTGAAAATCTGTCATATTCTAGGTTCTTTAGCTTTGATTACTGCTTTGCACACTCTTGTATTCTCTTGATGAGCTTCAAGAGGTCGTCACCTGAAATGCTCTTCCAACAGTCCAGAAGGACTTGTTGGCCCTTTTGCCTTCACACTGCGGTTCAGCTCACCCCAAACCATCTGGATTGGGTTCAGGTCTGGTGACTGTGGAGGCCAGCTCATCTGGTGCAACGCACTGTCACACTCTTTCCTGATCGTTCATGGTTTGGATACCTTCAACGTGAATCTACAATGTTCATAATCTTGAAAATAAAGATGACTTTTTGAATTAGAAAGTGTGTCCAAACTTTTGGTCTGTACTAAAGCAGGCATGTCCAAACTTTGCTCATAGGTCCAAATTACAAAAAAGTATTTGAAAAAACAAACATTTTGATGCCTTGAAAACCTAAAATGAATGTAAAATGCCTTATTATAAGTGTGGTGGATCATTAAAATTAGGTCATATGCAAATTTTTAAATGATTTATATGGCCCTCCGCTCCATTTAGGTTTCAAAATGGGGCCCACTGTGAAAAAAGTTTGGACATCTCTGCACTAAAGGCAGTGTAGGCAAAAGCAAAGAGCGCAAACTGAGAGGAGGGAACCGATCCCCAGGTGATACTGAGCTTATTTGGTCAGGTTGGAATTCCGTTTAGTCTGTTTCAGCACATGGCCCTGGATGAAAAAAAGTTTGTTTGTTCTATATTTACCAGATTGTACTTCAAATGAAAAACCTGATGAAAAGACAAAGCAGAAGACAGATGAAACTGCCAATTGTGGAAATGCGTTAAGCTCTCAGACATTCACTCATTTTCTTTTGCTTGTGTGCTAAGTGTTGCCATTTGATCTATGTTTTTGGAGATGGAAGGAAGCCTGAATACCCAGAGAGAACCCACCGGGATAACACGCAAACTCCCCTCAGAGAGATCACGACAAGATGTTGATTTGGTCCAAACCTGGATTCAAACCAACGATCTCCTTATTGGGAAGCCAGAGCTCTGACCTGTCTGCTGCCACGCACCCCTCGATGTTGGACAGCACAAGATTATTCAAACACGCATGACTCAATCTAAAAACAACTTTGAGTAATCTAATGATGATGAAACTCTGGCCAAAACCAGTCCGGGACACTCTCTGGAAGCTCTCCTGCGTGAACTCGTTGCACTGCAGCAAAAGACATGGCAGGTTTGGTCAATAACAATCACTTTGTCACGTTCCTTCTCGAGCTGTATTGATGCTATTGATAATGACGTGACACATTCCTCGCAGTGACGTCAGCGCTGAGTCTCAGGTCCTGGGGCTGATGCAGTGACCTGGTCCAGAGGCTGATTAAACCAACCTGAAAGTCTGACTGAGACGAGATTAGGCGCTGCAGTCTAATAGGTCCAGGCAGGATTAACTCGTATTTAGAACGGCGGAAGGTCCTGAGCTGGAGGAGACACACATATTCAACCTCTGCCTCTGATGATGTGTTCGCTATGACCAGTCTCCAGCCAAATGTGTGAAAGGTCAGACATCACGTGGTGCTTGGGTTTTGTGACTTTT
Organism: Mugilogobius chulae; assembly: GCA_038363315.1. Lineage (NCBI taxonomy): Eukaryota > Metazoa > Chordata > Actinopteri > Gobiiformes > Gobiidae > Mugilogobius > Mugilogobius chulae. Next base: position 20,466,170 of record CM076414.1, read on the forward strand.
GGCATAAATGTTTTCAAAGAAACAGACCAATATACTTTTCCACTGCATCCACAGATTTCTCTGAAAGACGACATTTTTAAATGTTGACTTATCAAATTTCACTTTTTTCTTCTTCCAAGAGAACATGAAAATGTGCCTTTTTGGTGCTATACCCAGTTAAAATCTGTATATTTAAGATGTTTTTTTCTAAATATTTAGCAAAGGAGCTGGTGCTTGACCACATCTAACGAAACCATCTGATGTGATTCCACAACCTGATCTTGCCACGTAATTTTCTCCTTTTTTGCATATGTTCATTTCAACCAGGACAGACTCAGACAAGATGATAAGATTAATGATGACATTTATTAAAGGACAAGTATGATACCGTTTTGTGTGTTGTTTTCGTCCTTCAAACATGCTTCTAAGCAATAACACTTTAGAATCTCGGGCACCGGAACTAATAAAAGTGTAATGAAGGCCACGTCACAGTGAAGGTCTTCCCATGTCAAGATTTGAGTTGGACCTTTATCTAGTGTGATGAGCTGTTAAAGCAGGAGATTTCCCCTGGAGTCTAGACACTGGTGGTGGTGAAGAAGGAGAAGGTGGAAGCAAAGAGCGAAGTTTGAGCTGCTGTTTTGAATCTGGTCCTGGCGTCCTGATGGGCTGTAAAGTTGATTGGACGAGCTGCAGCGACACTACATGATTGGGTCTGAGTTTATGCTGAGGCAGTAGAAGGTATAGTCTTCCATTTCTATGTTGGATGTAAAGATGTGTCATTATTATTTATGAATATTAACAAAATTCTAATCCTAATCTTAATCTTAACCAACTCCAAGTCTCAGACCTAAACTTACCCATTTTTGTAGCTTCAGATGTCGTTAAACTCAAAGAAAATGTCCCCTCATAGCTTCAATCAAACACTTGTCCATAAGACGCTAAGGACTAGTGTCTTTTTTACAGCGCCACATAGAGACATCATACAAAGGAATAGAAACATGCCCATGATATAATATTAACATGTCGTTGTATAGACATGCTTTTCAGTGAGATTTTCAAAGAGTTTATCACTGTGAAAAAGCTAAAGTTATACTGCTAAATAGAGCTGTGCAATATATTGAGTTTTAGATAATATCGTGAATGTGGTTTTCAAAAAATTCAAAAATGGAATATCAAGTATATCGTTAATAGTTAAAATGGCCACAAAAAGAACCTGTAAGAATAGAAAATAGAGAAAATGATGCTAATACCTTTGAACTTAGGATATAAATGTAATATGTCTGCACTTCTGTGATTTATTCACAAACATTTCACATTGTTCACGTGACATCCCAGTATTTTCCAGACCAATAATACTTCACACAGATGTTTGCAGCTCAAATAAATCTGGTTCAAAGTTGTAATACAAAAGTGATCGGGTCTAGTCACTAAAGGAAATCACCAGATTGAAACATTTTGAGATTATACAAGTAAAAACTGTGGCCCGGGGGCCAGTTGCAGTCCTAAAACTGTTTTAATCTGGCCCCAGCACTCTTTTGAGAACAAGTGTTACTCTTTACTTCTTTTATTCGATTGATTTTGCTATGGAGCATATGTCTTGTTTTCCTAATATTTATTATCAAAATAGTGGATTAAAAAGCTTGTTTTACAAAAAATGTGCACATAATAATGATAATTTGTTACACCAATGACCACGGACCGGCCCTCCATCAGTTTTCTGGGTTTGAATCTGGCCCTCGGTGAAAAATAATTGCCCACCTCTGGTCTAGATTCATGACAACGTTGCATTCTTCAACTTGAACGCAGCCTATTGACGTAATATTCGTCTGAATATCGATATTGAGAAATGCACAAAAAATATCGAGATATTCATTTTAGTCAATATCGCCCAGCCCTACTGTTAAATCAACATTTGTGAATGAAATTTGTCTTTACAACTTAAACACGTTAGGTTACCAGGTTACGTTCAGCTGCTCTCGTCCCATTTTGTTGTTTTAATCAAAGCAGTTTTCAGCTAACCAAATGAACAGTGTATCTTTCTGCAGGTTACATGCACAGTAGAGTGAAAAGTGACGTCGACCGATAATCCCTATAATGTGTCCTGGTCAAAGCCTCAAGTGTTCCAGACATGTCCCATCCTGAGAAGAACGAGAAGAACCATTCCAGAACGACTAATTTGAGCGTTATCACTTTCTTTTTAATTCTAACATTTACAGGAGTGCATGGTTAGAACTCTGGCTTCACAATGAGAAGAGTTTGCATGTTCTCTCTGTGTTACTGTAGGTTCTCTCTGACCTTCTTCAAAAACATGCATGTGTAGGTTCAATTCAATTCAATTCAGTTTATTTGTATAGCCCAAAATCACAACAGCAGTTATCTCAGCGGACTTTACAAGGTGTTGATTTAGCAAACAAGATTTGTCAGAAGATCATACATGGCAACATTTGGTCAAAACCAACAGAAACAATGTAAAATTAGAAACAATATTTTTTTAGGAAATGCAGGCAGATTGTTACAACAACAAATAGGCAAATAAAAATTGTCCCAGAGCATCCCCTGTCCTTAGACCCTCCTTCTCGGCAAGGAAAAACTCAAAAAAACCCATCAGGGGGAAAAAGAGAAACCTCGAGGAGAACCACAGTGACACATCCACTCCCATGGACGGACAGGCTGTAGATGTGACCAGGACTGACGCATGTCCAGATGTAAATAGAACTTTAAGTCTGTGGAGCCAGGAATCACTTTTAGGTAGACGAATTTTCTAACAGACGAAGACAGCCAGTTAAAGAGAGGCTGGAGTGGAACAGTGAGCGAGGTCCAGGATCTCAAGATTAGGTGGGATCCGAGGTCAAGATTAGGTGGGATCCGGGGTCAAGATTAGGTGGGATCCGAGGTCTAGATTAGGTGGGATCCGAGGTCCAGGCATCGACACTAGAGCAGCAGAATCTGGAACAGAGGACAAGGCACATTATGTGAATAGCAAAGAACAGATTATGGATAAACTGTATGTTTGTGTTGTACAGCCTTTTTAATATGTCATTGTTCCAGAGTCCTGTTCAGTTTTTGTTTATCACTCACTACCTCGGCTAAGGAGGTATAACAACCAATAACATGCATGTTAGGGTAATATCCTCCAGCTACGGTAGTCCTGACCAAGCCTAGCAACAACACCTGGAGATGGGTCCCCGAGCGCTGCACTGCGGCGATCACTGCTCCTGAGGAGATGCCCCAGAGGCATTGAAGGATGGGTCAAATGCAGAGGACAAATTTCCCTACGGGGACAATAAAGTATACCTTAACCTTAACCTTAACCTTAAGGAGACCACGCCCGCCCCGGCATTCATCCACCCGCCCGCCCATGAGCAAGAGAACTCAAAAAGGCTGCAAGAGAACCCAAAAATGAAAGCCACCAGGAACACGTCTGAGGAGCCACAAGGGACGACCAACCAGACGTAGAGAGCGACGACCCGGACCACCATCCACCCACTAACACCCACCTAGGTCTGTTGAGCATCACTTTAATTTCTCTAGGGAATGATTGTCTGTCTGTGTCTGAACAGTGGCCAACTAGTCGCAAGGGTTAGCACACAGAGACAGAGTGTCCCCCGCCTAAGGCCCAAAGTCACCTGTGACCCCTGGAAGGAAAATGAATTAGGTACTTGACAGTTTGTTTTTAAATGAAGGACAAAACACAGTGATAATAAAAGCAGAGTTCATAATAATAATAATAATAATGATAACAGAGCTTCAGACAGCGCCGTGCTTTCATTATATCAATAAAACACAATAATTAACAATTACGATAACTTAAAATACAAAAGTTAATCTTCAATCTGGTGAGTTGTGCTGAGTGTCCTGCATGCTTTGCCCTTTCCCCTGCTCTCCTGACCAGACCAGACCAGACTCTCTTCACATGTTCTGCACAAGCCTCTGTCCCAGCGAGAAATACCCACTGCTGCTGGCTCATCACGACGAGGGAGAAACCAGGCCAAAGAGCCACAAACAAACCCAGCCCTGTCCCAGCAGAAGACGTGGAAGCACAGCAAACACGGTGTGAACAGCCAGTGCGATGTGTGAAGGAGGAAACTGGGGGAAAGGTGAAGCTCTGGGAGAGAAGCAGAATGACCTGTACCATAAATAGCTGATAGCATTGTTTATAGACTCGTGGAGTTTTTTCTCACTCTCTCTTTCGGCACGAGACCTTGTCCTGTCTTTACTCAAATAGAAACAGAGGTGGTAGAGTGGCCAACATTTGTGCTAAAGTATAAAGTCTGTTACTTCAGAATAATATCACTAATGTAAAAGTACTAAGTGGCAAAATTATTATTATTAAGCAACTCTCAATTCCATTTTATGTAGGCTAAAAGAAAGGTCAGACCTAAACTATTAAACTCTCCTATCACACACAAAAAAGAAAAATAGAAAAAGCCCAAACATCTCGGTGGGTCCATCGTCACTGACATTCAGTGTTTGAAATGTTGCCCCCGAGATGAGTTTTGATTATTACTGATAACGGCCCGCTGATAAACGCGTGCAGTTTGAACTACAGGTCCCAGAATGCACTGCAGCCTGCTGATGAAAGAAGCTACATAGGTTAGAAATAAGCTTATGAAGATATCAAAGCTTCTGTTGCTGAGATGAGACTATAAATCCTAAAATACACTGGAATGCAGCAAATTGCAAACAATATGTCCAACAATTTCCTGGAATGACAATCTGGACAATATAATATACATACTGGAGCATAATGTAATGTGTTACAATATACTGTAAATCTCAACATACAGTAAATGTTTTATAATGTGTTTAAAAACACATATTTAATATTTTTAAATGCGATCCTTGACCAACTCTGACTCTGATCGATTCAGCCTCATTTGAGTTTGACACCAAAGCTACAATAAGAATGTTTGAGTTTTGCATTACATGTTGTTATGGACATTATAGACCGATTTATTGGCCATTGGCCTTATTTTGGGCCTTTATTTGATCAGACAGTTGTCTGAACAGTCGTCTGCACTCAGTGATCAGCTGAGGTCCAAGTTAGTTTTGGAGAGAAATGATACGGTTTGTTTTATATTTCTCTATTTACCATTACTCTTTAAAATGTTCTGTAATGTTCATAAACATGTTGTAATCAATAAACAATGAGGCAAAATAATAGTTTAGATTGAACTTTTTCTTTTTGGGGTAGACTATTTCATCTCAGTTATGTTTTATTAAAAACTAAAATCAGAAAATCGGCCTTTGATATCGACATCGGCTGACATCATTTTGAAAAATCGATCTCTAATGCACATAACGTGCATTGTTGAACAACTAAACTCAGATGAGGCTTTAAGTGGAGATAAAGGCTGTGAAGTCACTTTCACTCAGGTTTCACCTGTTAACAGTGATAATGTCTGATTTTTCCTTTAAAGTTTCACAAACACGAGACATGGATGAGTTTGGAAAGACCTAAGTGAGGGTTTGAGAGCTTTGTGCTCGATTTAATGTCCAAGATTAGGCCACTCTCCAGTTTGTGGCCTAAATATAAGCTAAGATATATATAATGATTACTGTACCAATATGCTTAAAGTGTCCATGACAGGTTGAACTACTCATTTCACAAAGACGTAGTTAAGATCATTATATTTAAGGTTTTACTAAACATTTTTTTAAATTTCATTCCAGTTTGGCCACTTTCTAGCATTAAAAATGTACTTCCTGTTGATCAATGATGACATCACGCTGGGTAGTTGCCTAGCAACCATTTAATAAATTGTGCCTAAACTCTTCAAATGTTTTTTTTTTTTACTTGAGCCATAAAAATATACTAGAACTCACTTTTTTGTCAAATGTGTGTTTACAGGGAGGTAAAAAATCAGTTTCTTGTGAGAAAATTGAAAATGTCTTTGTCCCAGTGTGATGTCATCAGTTTAGAACGCCGCTCTACTTCCTGGTATTTTCAACATATTTTCACAAACTTGTTCTTGATTAACGTAAAACTATGATTTATAGGTATTCATCTACTAAACTAAATAAAAAATTAAAAAACGTTCAAACCTGTCATACACACTTTAATATTATTGTCTTGGTTGAGACTAAATTATCTATTATTATATAATTTAAAAAACAAAAGCAGAAATATTACATTAATAAAAGTAACTTTTTAGTAATCGTCACTGACTGATTATAAGGAATTATTAGGAATTTATTATTTCCATTTTTAAATAGTACAAATACAGCAGATTATTATTACGGCTTTGTGCTTAGCCAACAGCAACTTATTGTATGTTTTTATTGTTTTTACGAAGTTATATATTTTAAAGCTTTTAGTGTTTTTGCAGTATGTTTCTATTGTTACTGAACTGTGCATTGCAACCTTGAAAACATTTTATTCTATCTATCCTGTCATTTTTCTGAGCCTGTTCAGCGTGTTCAGAATACACACAGTGTAAAAGTGCTGAGTTCTGTTTATGTTTGTTAAAATACTGTGACTCATGGAATAAACGTCGGATCAATACAGTTTGTCTGAGCTCGAACAGTTAGTTTTTGTTCTCCTGCTGCCACATGGCTCTGAGCGGTAAAGATCATTTCACAACACAACACTCTCACACATGCACATGAAGCAGGTCGGAGGTCAGGGGTCGGAGGTCACGGCGTGGACATGCAGAACAGCACTGGGACCTCTCATGATGGACTGAACCCTGGCTTTCACTATCACAGGATCAATACCAGATTGCACTGTAAAACTCCAAGTCTACACTGCAAAATCGTATTTCTACTTTATAATAAACCTTTAATTATTAAGTTAAGATATTATAAATTCATATTTATTCATATTCAAGAATTGAATGATGCCACGAGGCCAGATGATCGGCAAAAGCATCAGACTTTAAACTGAAGCTAACCCTTAAACAACTTTTTTTTGGCTCATGAACTGTGCATATGGTGTTAAAATAGCATTACCTACTGTTCTGAGTCACTTTTTTTTTAATCAAATTAGGAAGTTTCAGGTCAAAACAGTCACAAACTGAATGTGTCTCACTGCAAAGGCTGGTGTCATTTCTAGACTATGTGACATCAGCATGTATTGTCCACTCAAACAGACACCTGCTGTCAATCCAATCACACTGTCGCTCTCCTCACTAAGCCCCGCCATTGTCCTTTTCCCATTGAGTTTGCTGTGTTTAAAATGTGTTTGTGGGTGGAGTTTAGGAGGTGAGCTTACCTTTAAAATGAAACAATCTGGAGATTTCTATACATTTTTTATTGCTACAACAAAAAACTGCTTTTAAACTCATTTGTGCTCACCTCCATTTTTATTCAGGATTGTTGGCCTGCTCTGTAGAATGTTGTGACGTCATATGAACAGTTCCTCTAACTTAGTTCAACATAACAAACCACGTAACCAAGTATTGCACATAATGAGTTCTGTATTGCACATATAAAGTGATGCCCCACTGTAAGCAGACCACAAGGAAGACCCAGGAGACTCTGGACTGACCTGGGAACACTTCAGAATTCCCCCAGAAGAACTGGAGGAAGTTTGTGTTGAAAGTGAAGTCTCGAACTCCTGCTCAGACTGTTGCCTCCACGACCCGACTCTAGTTAAAAAGAAAAAAACTGGATATAATGCACCTATTGCTGTATTTGAGAGTTTTGTATTGCACGTATAACTGTTGTATTGCACATGTGGAGTGATGTATTGCATATATAACTGCTGTATTGCATGTATCACTGTTGTATTGCACATATAGTTGTTGTATTGCACATTTAACAGTTGTATTGCACATATAACTGTTGTATTGCACATTTAACAGTTGCATTGCACATATAATTGTTGTATTGCTCATATGAAGTGAGGTATTGCACATATAACTGCTGTATTGCACATATAACTATTTTATTGCACATATAACTGTTGTATTGCACATATAACAGTTGTATTGCACATATAACTTTTGTTTTGCACATAGAACTGTTGTATTGCACATAGTACTGTTGTATTGCACATTTAACTGTTGTATTGCTCATATGAAGTGATGTATTGCACATATAACTGTTGTATTGCACGTATCACTGTTGTATTGCACAAAAAAGTAAAGTATAGTATTGCACATATTAATAACTGCGCTGCACAATTCTATCCTAAGTAACTGTATACTTATTTAACCTGTGAAACACTGACCTAAGTTTGTGAAAGCCGCTATATAAATAAACCTACTTACATATAAAGTGCAGTTCTGCAGAGCGATTATAAAGTGATGAATTGCACAGATACAGTGTTGTATTCCAGTGTTTTTCAACTTTTCATGAGTCACAGCACACCATATTAATTCAAAGTATTCTGGGGCACACCTCATACTAACATATTATATTAAAAAAAAGTGTTTTACGACGCATAACCAAATGAAAGACCAAAGAGCTATTTAAAGTCACACTTTTTTACAACAGTCCACAGTAAGTGCTGACTAGTGAACACATTTGTAAACCTCCTAATTCTTCACCAATGAGATTAGAAGTGCTTTTTACAATGCTTTATTTCTAGACTTAGATGAGAGACTGCAGAATAATTTTCATCCAAATACAGTAGATACTTAGACAATACCTATATCCATGAGGGTGCAAACTGTTTTGAGTTTGTTTACTGGGGAAAAAAATGTGTATTTAGGAACTTGCAAATGTTATCCACGTTGTCTAGCTTTTAAAATGTATAGTGATTGATTTACACTCTAAATAATTTGGCTTCATATTTAAATCTGACATTTTTACTAGGCACATGTAGCAATATCTCAAGGCACAATAACATTCAATTGGTTTGATTGAGCGCAATACAACTGTTTTTTGTTTGTTTGTTTGTTTTGGCATTAGTTTGATTTGTTTCTAAATCATGATTGGAGTTCACCTGCTGAAAGTGGGTAAATAGAGCAAAGGTGAAATACAAAATAATCACCTTGAAGCAAAGCAAGATTATTTGAAAAACAGTTTGTACGTGTGACTAATGCAACAGGTGTTACGGAAAAAATAATGCATTACAACCTCAATACAAATAAATAAAAAACAGTTAATCATTATGAAACATCATAATGATTAACTGTACATAAAACAATCATAGTTGTATTACATATTGTGCTCTATAGAGTTTGTGATTGGTCGTTTTTTCTCTCCTGATGCTGGTCGATGTAAAGAACAGCCCATCTGACCCAGTGACTCGTACAGTAATAACGACTTTAAAACGAGTGCTTCTTGAGTATCTGTCTGACCTTTGACCTCCTTCACACACACGCGAGTTTCAGAAGCCTCGGCCCATTGTGGAGTGACCTGCGGCGGCGCTTTAAAACACTACATCTGCCCCTGTCTCCTGGATCTGCTCATTACTACAACGAGAAGCGACCATGGCTGAATCAGAGAAAGTAAGTGAGGATTTCTACAACTTTACTTTTATTCTGTCTTGTTTGGTTGTTGTGTATTTTAAACATAAAAAAATCCAAGTCAATTGTCAAAAACAGTTCTGTGAATTAATTTTTTTAACAAATGTTTGTAGCCAACTGTAGTAAGCCCACTGTTATCTCGCTATAGCCAGATAAGACTATTTTTAGATTACTTTCTTAACTGCAATGTTTTTTTTTCTAGTTCTAAAATGCCATACATGTGTCTAACATTCTGTTTATTTAAATAATAAACACATTTATTTTGAAATGGCTGATTAATGCTATGAGGATACATTTCAACCAAAATTATGTCTGATGTTGAATGATGATGAGTTTATAATAATAATTTTATTAAGGAGATGCATTTATTTTAATAGAATTTGAAAAACTTTAGAGACATTTTATCTAAATCTGGACCATATATATGCAAGTATGTATGTATGCGTTGCATTATTAAAAATTAATAATAACAACTTTTTGCCAACTTTGTTAACTTAGTAAGCCCTTAGGTAAAGCATATGAAATCTTTAATTTCTCCATAGAAACAAGCAGACAAGTCACCCACCTGTTTATGTCTTTCATTATTCATTAAAAATGTTTGTTGTTCAATAAATCAATATATGAGACTGTTTTGACAAAGCAGGAAAACTTACATTTGAACTAATTTACTATTTGACACATTTCTTATGGATTTTTCTGAAAGAAAATATTAATATGCAAAGAAATAGTTTAACAATCTTCCTTTCCGGGCATGATACTTTCCCCCTTTAAGAATGCCATAATAAGCATTAGGTGGAAGTCATTATTGGCCATATTCCAAAAAAAAAAAGACTCCATAATCTGTGTAGTATAAGTAGTATAATACAAGGTGATTGTGTGACAGCTCACAACTCAAGACTTGTGAAAATATCACTTATTGCTACATTCCTATTATTCAGAAGTTGTGTGTAATCATTTGAGTAACCTTAATACCTCTTCTTCACAGAAACTCATCCAAATGGAGCAAAAGGAGGAGCTGCTTCCTTTCCTGATGGAGCTGCTGCAGCAGAAGCCGACTCGTCAGACGTTAAAGATCTACGCCATCGGCTCCACTCTGGCCGTGCTGGGAGCCATCGCCGGCCTCATCCAGAGTGTTTTTCCATCAGATGAACCAGAAGACGCGCCTGCTGTGGATGTGAGTGAGACAGACACGCAGCAGGCAGAGGAGGTCACTGCACCGAGGACTCAAACCGTCATCCAAACCCCGAACCTGGACGAGACCAAAGACGAAACGTTATGGACGGAACACAGACGGAGCTCTGCAAACCGACTGCACGCTTCGTAGAGACACAAGCCTTTTCTTTTGGTTGAACTGATTTTTCTAAAGCAAACAACAACAACAACAACATTATTGCAGGACTGAACTGAGCTGGGATTAGAGCTTGAATCAACACCCTTCCAGCCTCAATCTTCTGAATTGTTTTATACTTCGGCGTCTCAAGTTCACAGCTTTTTAATTTCTGATCATTTTTGATAATATACAGTATAATGTTGAGATGTGCCTTTAAAATGAACTAGAATTACAAAAAAATTGCCAACATTTTGTCACAAATTTTTCTGGGAAGGACAGTCTGACCCGGGTTTCACAATTTTATGTGCTATTGTTTAATCACTTGTGTGTGTTTGATGTAAAATAAGGGTTGTGAACATATTATAATGTTGTAATTGGGCTTTATACAGCACAATATTTTAAAATCCGGCCCTCGACTAACTCTGACTTTGCTCATTTCAGCCCGAGCTCTATTTGAGTTTGAGACATCCTGCTTTGTAACTTTTGTACATTTGGGTTTCATAAAGATGACTTAACAATAGGAAACAATCTAATGTAAAGCAATTTAAAAAAACCAATACCTGTACATATAAACTGAATGCTCTCAAGTTCTCATAATGTTTGTGAAACCCATAAATAAGATGATCTTTTGTTTCGACTGCAGGTTACAGTTCTGACTGCTGGACAGTGGAAATCTTGTTATAATTGTGATGCATCATGGACACATAATCGCCTGCACAAACACATGTAGGCCTATATTCATATTATTTATATTGTTATTTTTTTATTATAAAGCATAGCATGTGTGTGTATTTACGTGCCTTTCACCTTTTATAAAATTGTTTACTTTTTCTAAAATAAATACGCTCATAAGGCACACCTCGTCCTCGTTTTATTTGCCTAACCTCGGCCTCAGACGTGGCCGAAATCATGACATGTTGAAAGTAAACTGACCTTCTGAAATTATAAAAAAGAGGGAGAAGTTCATAACTTGTGGGTGGACATGGGGATTGCACAACTGCCTCTTGGATAAACGTGTCTAGCAGTTTTGCTCCAAGTTAATTTAAAGCCCATGTGACAGACGAATTTTTAAAATTTTGACTTAGTTTGGTGTAATTGTTCTTCTGGTAGATATTTATAATTTTTACAGAAGAGAATTTTCAATTTATGAAGGAAAAGGTTGAAAGTTACAGGAAGTGAGAACAATAAAGAGAAATTGTGAGCGCCTCCAGGATCTGCATACAATCAGGTGCTTTTCAAGGATGAGGTTGTGCAGTGTAGATAAATAGGCTGACTTGCAATGTAAAAAAATGTGTCAAGAAGCAGTCACAAGAGATCCGAGGCACACTGAATGTAGAAAAATAAATTCAAACAAGTTACAGGAAGTGATTTGAGTTCCAAAATAGAATCCCTCCATATTTCATCACACGCCAAAAAAGAAAAAAAAACTGACACAGTTTAATGGAGGTAAAACTTTTTTTTTTTTAGCTGAATTAAAGTGTTACCAGGTAGGCTTTTATTGTTTATTGTAAAATTGTAACTAGCCTACTGTCATGAACTTAAGTGAAAATAAAGTTCTTTCTAAGCAGAATTACTCATGTAAGAAGAGTAAAAATGCAGGTCTATTAGGAGAAATAATTAGATTAAAACTATAATACAAATCTGTGTTTTTACTCCGAGTGAGCTTTATTTAGCCTGCAGGAGGCCTCCTCTGGCATGTATTCATGGATAAGCTGTTAATTTAGCTGTATTTTTGACATTATAGCATTATTACTGTAGGTCTGGGCAATCTGGGGGGAAAAAAAAAATCAAATTTTTTTGTTCTCATATTGAGCAATCTTGATAATTGATTTGATTTTTTTTTATTTTGTTTAAACATGCACTGCACAACTTTTTGGCCAAAAGAAACTTTGCTAATTGCATATTTTTGTCATTTAGATGCCTTTGTTACACTAAATAATTAATTAAAAAAAACTTGGAAGGCTTACAAGGCCACAAAATAGTCTATTATTTTGCTTGGAGGAGCCCGAACACGTCTGTTTTTATGGCATAAAATGTATTTATCTCCATTCAGAACATCCAGAAAATAGTTTTACCTTTTTAATTTTACTCAATTGTTTAGAGATGACTTTTCACCTCCAGCAAGTTATACAGTGCACCTTTAACCTTTTCAAAAACAAAGAAAACATAGCATTTAAGAACATAAACTTTTAAAATGTCCTATTTATGAGATTTTTTTAACTTTATAATTCTGCTTTGAAGTTTTTTTGATCTTTTGACACAAAACCCACACATTGACAATTTGACTCAATTCGATTTGATCTCTCACTTTAATTGCCCAGCCCTAATAGAATGTTCCCAAAGTAAGGCTTTAACCTTTTATTTTACAGGCTAGTGCAGTTGTCTTTTCACCTAAGCAATGAATGCACACAATCTTTTTTTTATTATTATTTTTAAAACATTTTTTCTTCAGAAAATGCTAACTAACGCTATCGTTGAATAAATCCAAAGCATATTTGAAAGAGCAGAACAAGCAAACTGCTCAAATAATTTCATACTCTTTTGCCAAATAAGTTACTCACAGTGGAAAGATGAACCAGAAGAACTTCCATCTCAAATCAAACGATCGATAGAGCAAAAGTTACATTATCTTGGTAGGTATGAACTGTAAACCAGAATGTTACTCAAGTAAAAGTAACAGGCCAAAAATATTCACTAAAAAAACAAAAAATTGACAAACTCCACGTGTGAACACCAAACGGCGCTGTCCTGCAGCTAAAGCTATCAACATCCGGTCTAGAGCGGAAATGGCGTTTGCTACTTTCCGAAAACAAACTGCGGGCTTCACAAAGCGGGGAAAATAAACGCATTTAATCAATAATCAGTGTCCAAACGTGTTGAATTGAACGTCCAGCGGGGAAAGGATGGCGGACCCGGCGGTGTCTGCGGGGAGCTCCGGGGTAATGTCTCTGTTTTACGCTCGTCACACAGATTTGAGCTGTTAGCTTCAGAGTTAGCATGCCTAGGCTAGCCGCGCTTTCACAAAAATATCTCATTTATTCAGTTAGCGTTATCTCTGTAGGATTGCGCCTGAAAACGAAATGTTTGAAGACACGTGCACACTCCATTGTCGTCCTTTCATGTCACTGGAAACGTGATTTGTTTATTAAAAGATTATCATTAATGAGCAGTTAGTTAATTCATGCAAGTGTCCAACAATGTTACTGTCTGCACTTTAAACTAAATGTCATAATCATATTTCAGTTCAATCTGGATGTCTTCATTTAAGCACGAGAGGGGTTTCTTTATGCTGTAGCAGATCACAGTGAAAATAAATATGAAAGACCCAAGATAGGTAAATGTGCAATTGAATGGATCAGATTCAGCAGTTTGCAGTCTGAAGTGTTAAGGATTATTTTGTTTGTAAAACTTGCAAATCGTGATAATGGACTTGGGACAAAACCTGGACTTGAATGTTAATGACTTGGGACTTACCTTGGAGATGATGGGGGGGGGGGGGCTATAAATATTTAAAATGTAGAAGTTGAAATGTATTCGATAATGATATAAAAGACTTGAAACTAGAATTTGAGAACTTGGACTCATCTTTAGACTTGATCCCACTTCTAATACAGGGCTGGGCGATATCAACAAAAAATAATATTTGGACATTATTTAAAAGTATCCTGGTAACAATATTCAGATACTTTATCAGTCCAACTAAAATGTGCTAAAAAATCTCTTAAATCAGTTTTGTTCATATTAATTGCAGAATTTAATGTAATTCAGTGCCAGTTTATCTGGGTAATTGCATTGTAATTGTATTCAATAGAGGTTATGCACTGACATAATTTTATTCCAAAAATGCTTAGCAACATTTAGAATTAGTGGCATTTCTTCAATGTATTGCTGGGTTTCAGATGACATCACAACATTCTACAGTCCATTGTTATTTCAATCAGACTGGGTTCAGGTAAAATGAATATTGTTTAAACGCTGTTTATTTATGCAATGCAAAAGCTTATTGGGTCTAGTCACCTCAGAAATCATCACTTTTTAAATATTTCATGACAAAGTCCAATGTTATTAATAGGAAAAACTGGCTCTTGCCCCCAACCTGCCCTTTAATTGACAAGAATTCTAGAAAGTGAAACCCAGCAATTTCGTTGTTGTCGTGGCAACGGCTTGTCTGCAACAACAGTTGATGATTTAGGACATTTTAATTGCAACAAACGGACTCAAAAACATATTTTTTAAGAAGAAATAGGTAATAAGTTCAACTGTGTGTGATTTTAATGTCTGATAAATTTGAGAAGCTAAAGTTTATCTGCTTTGCTACAACTGTTGACTTGATTTTCTCTGTTTACATGTCAGTTACAAACCCAATGCTCAGTAGACTTGTTGTGGGTTGAATTTGTTATCAAACTGTAGTTTATTTTACCTGTTTTAGTTGTTTATTGAACTCTTACAAGAGAAAATGTCATTTCTCTCCATTGACTCTCATGCATCGTTGCCACTCAGCATGAACATTTAGAATGCTGTGATGTCACCTGCATAACCTCTGTTTCAATTGAATTTTTTTCACACATTTTGATTAGACCTTTAACTTTTTGTGTGACACATTTTTCACATTATTGCGACTCAATCCCCATCTTTATTGATTATTATTGACTTATAGAATGTTGCTGTCATGTGAATGAAACCTCTTGCCAGATAAACATGAAAAGTTGACTAAATGAATCACAAATCTGCTAAAATAATACATTTATGCCCTAAATTTGTTTTTTATTTTTAGTTGCCTCTTTTTGTTCCATTTCTTTCTAAAAATTATATACTTCGTACTCAATTTTTGAATATCTTGAAAGCAACATTCACAATACTATCTAAAATTGTATAAAACCCAGCACTACTCTAATATTAACATTCTATCACATGAGTGTACGTTTTGACCACTGTCTTCTTCTGCTCCTTTATCTTTCTCTTGACCACGAGGCTAACGTTTTGCTGTGTTTGTTTTGCTCCTTCAGCGCAGCAGCAGTAAATCAAACTCCAGTCCGTCAGAGAACTACTGCATGGCTCGACGGCGGACGCTGCAGGTGGCCGTCAGCGCTCTGCTCACCGAGAGCGGCTTCGAGAGTGCGGAAAAGGCGGCGATAGAGACGCTCACAGAGATGATGCAGAGCTGTACGTATTAGATAGATACATTACTAGATAGATGGATATTTTATTCATTCCTTGACAAAGAAATTTACAGGGTTTCTGCAGGGTCGTGAAAAGTGTAAGATAGTCTTAGAAAAGTTTAAATGTAAGGCCTTAAAAAGTCTTAAAATTGTGGTATTAGGTTTTAAAAATGTTTTCCCCAAGCTTAGGAATTCCAGATGGAAACTAGCTATTCCACTGTAATCTGCTGCAGAAAATCTATGAGCTTAAAGGGAACCCTGGTTATGAAGACAAATGTGGCTAAAATGCTAGTACTGCTCATGCTTATTACAATAAATTACAAACAAATATATAACTGCTTACTATTTTTTATAAATTGTCATTGTTTATGTTGTTTTCAAGCCACTGGGAGCCGCCATTTTGGTTGATGACAAAAAATAGTGTTTCCATGGTTACTCCCACAGTTTCATTTGTGAACAGTTGAAACAAAACACCACTGACAGTGTCCAGTTCTTGTCTCTTCCTCTTGATTATCTTCAGTTTTACTAGATTCTACATAATCGTTCTGTATTTGGCCAAACTCCGGCTCAAACTGACAAGGTTTAACCCAGGAATTCATGTTGCTTAGTTACCTGTTACTGCCTGTTACCTGACAACACTATTTTATGTCATAACTGCAGCAAAATGGCAGCCTCCATGTAATTTCTTCATAACACTATTTTAAAAAAACTACAAATACTTCCAAGGTATTTGTTTTGTATTTATATAAGTGATGATATTATAAGTGTTTTAGGATAAACATGTGATTATATCCAGGGTTCGCTTTAAGGTCTCTGTACATTGTTCCTTTCTAAAGACTAAACTAAACTAATTATATTTATATATTATATATTAGATTTCACACTACTGCGGCTTTGTAATATAAGTCAGTTGGTGTGTTTCTGTTGTTTTTTGGCTTATGGATCAGATGGAAAACCTGGTTGCTGTATAAATGGTGTTCTTTTTTGCTAATTCATTAAATTTTTTTTGCTTGTAGTAAATATAAAATTGTATCTCAAGACGTCCCTGTAAAAGACGCAGCGTTGTGAAATAGTACAGGTCACAGCTTGTGAATAGGTCTTACTTTGTATGTTTTGTGGTTTTAAAAGTCTTAAATTTGAACTCTCAATCCCTACTACAGAAACCCCTAATGATGGAAATATGTTAGGGCTGTACTCACTTATTGGCACAACGTGTATCAATGCTTTCTGCCTCTACCTAAATTTTTATTACTACTGTTTTATTGTTCAGTTTGTCTTAAGATTATAGGGGCAAAAATATGACTCTGTTACATCTCCTCTATTAAAGCGAAACACTGCATTGCGTTTGCTTGTTTAATTAAACTGTGAATTGCATTTACCTGGTAATGCAAAAATACAATTAAATGTTCGTCTGTGTCTTGTTACACTATTCATCTTTCCTCTTGTTTCAGACATTAGTGAAATTGGACGCTGTGCTAAAGCTTATTGTGAACACACAGCCAGAAGTGTTCCAACTTTATCAGACGCTGTGGTCTCTCTCATAGAGATGGGTAAGTCTGTGAACAACATACAAACTTAAACTGTGTTGGTCATAAATGTTCTGAAAATGTTCATCATCGTCTTTCTCAGGTTTGAATGTGGACACTTTGCCTGTTTATGCCAAAAGGTCTCAGAGGATGGTCATAACTGCACGTAAGTACTTTAAATAAGCTGTATGCGGTATTATTTATGTAGGACTAGCTTAACTGCAGACTGCACTGATACAACTTTCTGCTAATGGTATTACAGTATATACTCGTCTAGTGGTTTGCAATGTGGGGGCCAGGACCCTTCGAGGGGGTCACAAACCAAAAAACTGGGGGTGTGAGATGAGTTCAAGATATGATTTTACAATTATGACTAGAGCTGTGCACTATATCGAATTTTAGATATTATTGTAAATTTTGTGTTGGAGATATACTTGAATATCGAGTATATCGTGCAGTAGAATTTACTATAAATATTAAATAAGTGATGCTGTATACTTTCTAATAGATAAGGTTAGTTTATGTGGAATTGTACATGTAGTAATTTAAAGTGTTTCACAAAAGAGAAAAACTTCTTTAGATATTGTTCTGATAATTGAACACACTGGGAAAAAATGAATACATTAGAAAACAAGATCATTTGTGCCTGGAATAAGTTTTACATGTTTTGAGTACATTTTGATGAATTTTAATCTAGGTTTGCCAAGGGAAAAAGAATGTAATATCTTGTTATATTTGAAAATTACACACTAACTTGAAATTATGTGAAGAAAAAAAAAAAAAATTCTGTTCTTGAAATAAAGACAAATATTACAAACAAAAAGAAAGAAGTGAGTGCGTCTACAGGCCAAAAGTCAGATCTGCAGGTGCTCTTCAAGGATCAAGAGGCAAAACTTACAACAATGATGAAGACCTAGACGTGATGAAGACCTAGACGTGGTCGAAACGCGTCGCTCTGTCCCTGTAAGCTCAAATAAAGGACTTTTATTTTAGTCAGTGTGCCTCGGATCTCTTTTTCGTCTTCTTAAAGACAAATATTACTTGTTCTTTTGGCAAATTTTTAAGCCTTGCTAACTTCAACCAAAGCATATTTAAGGTTGTTGTTTTTCCAGTGCAGTAACAATTTTGAAGACGTTTTAACTTGTTTATGATGGACTGACAAAATATCGTCCCAATATCGTAATCAAGATGTGCAAAAAATGTATCAAAATTTTTGTCCATATCGCCCAGCTCTAATTATGACTTGGTAATTAATCTGTTTTTTAACTAGAAATACCATGTTTTACGGTATTGTGGTCATACAAAGCTATAAACTACAAAAATTAATGCATTTTACTAAGATGCAATGATTTTCCAACTTGACGTTATCACATCACATCACACACAACTATTTACTTTTGCTGTGGGGGTCCGCAAGTTGGTTCCATGATTAGATTTCGGGGTCCCAGTCTGAAAAGTTTGGGAACCGTTGTACTAGAACTTTTTTATTTGACTAGGAATCATTTTTACTATAACACCAATGTCAAAAGTAACTATAATTACTGCAGATTATTTTTGGCTTTAGGAGTATTTGTATTTGGCCAACATTTCTGTCACAGTTTAGAGAAAAATCTGTGTATGTGCATTATAATACAGTATTTATAATTTCATATCATCGTCTTGTTTATGGCGATAGATCTTCAACAATGTGATAAGACCCAGCTCTATTTTGAAGCATATACTGTATAAAAACAGTTAACAATAATTAAATTACTGTAGCAGTTAGTGATTATCTTGTTGCAGACCTGGTTGTGTATTATGACTATTTTCTTAAATGTTAAATATTTCATTTCATTTCCAGCTCCTGTGACGAACCCTCCGGTGACGCCCAAAGCTCTGACAGCCGGACAGAAACGCACTCATCCTGCTCACATTCCCAGCCACTTCCCAGACTTCCCCGACCCACACACCTACATCAAAACACCGGTGAGACTAAAAACACAAATAACAGCTGTGTTTTTCACGGTTTAACCCTCTGTTCTTTGTCCAGACGTTCAGAGAGCCTGTGTCCGATTACCAAGTGGTCCGAGAGAAAGCGGCGACTCAGAGGAGAGACGTGGAGCGAGCGCTGACCAGGTTCATGGCCAAAACTGGAGAAACGGAAACGCTGTTCAAAGACGATGTCACCACTTTTCCTTGTGAGTGAATCAACTCATTTACAGTAATTTCTGGGTTTAAACCATTACTTTTGTCTCAAGCTTTAGATTCTGCAGCAACAACACAGATAATTTATGTATTGTTTCAAACCAATGGGCCTGAGCCATGTGTGTGTTGCATGGAGGCCCCATGTCGACAAACATGAGGCTTTAATTACAAGACACATCAGAAAATGACCCAGAGTAAACAGGCTAAATAAGCTCCTACAGGGGGAGTAGCTGATTGACATTGCAGACACTATTTAGGTTTTAATTCTGACAGTTTTCTCTCTTAACTCCTTCGACACATGGCTAATTACGAGATGTATTCATTTTTTCCTGGGGAGGACCACCCAAGCTCAGCCAATCAGAGCGCTGCTTTTGACTCCTATTCATACCCAAAAAAAAAAGTTTTTCAATTCAGACACTGAAACATCTGTAATAATTACTGTTCTAGCACTGTGACTGTTTCTTACCTGAAGCAGATCTTCCACATCTCAAATGTCACTATATCCACAGTTTATTTCATTCAAACTTATTCTCTGTGCATAATACCTAGTTCTTCATTCATTCTTCCTGGGAAAGTTTTTCTATGTGCTGTTATTGACGCAAGAGCTCTGACTTCGCGTTAATCAGGTGTTTGCATTTTAGCAATCATCGTGAAGAGAACTAATCATCACTAAACTAGACCCAAAACCTTGCCAAATAAAGTCTTAATCTCTCGTTTTAAAGCGAGTGTGGTTCATATAAATGTTGCCCCTGGCTTTAAGGTTCATTGTAGCGGGTGAGAGTCACTTTTTTGCCAAGTATAAACAGCACACGTGAGTCTGCACTTTTATTAACCGCACTTTTGGGTCACAGAAAGTTAACAGGCGAAACAGTGCAGTCTCCGATTCCAGAGGCAGCATCTTGTGGTCGTAGAACAGCATCATACAAGCGACATTTGTTCCTGTTTCTGAGAGAACCTCAATGGTCCAGCGTAAGGCAACATAAACTTCTCCCGATCCTGAAGGTTTATCCACGAGTCTGCGAGTCCTGCAGAAACTCAGTGTATGTCCAGTTCGACTTCTTGTCAGTCAGTCAAAGAGAAATCCGGAGACAGAAGTGGTAAAAGCTGAATAGATGAGAATAGTAAGGAGAGTGTGAAGAAATAAGCAGCTGTATCACTTTTACTTTACTGTAACTGTGTCTTCCTCAGTGATCGCAGCGAAGCCCAGCACCATCCCCTACCTCAGCGCCCTCTTACCCTCAGAGCTGGAGCTGCAGAGTTTAGAGGAGACGGACTCTTCTGAGCAGGACGATCAGACGGACAGCGAGAACGCCGCCGGACACAATATCTCTGTAAGAACACTTTACAATGCTCTGTGTTCAATAGAGAGACAGTTAGATCTAGGTTTTCTCTAGGTTTTAGGTTATAGTGGAAAATTATAGGCCTTTCATAGGTTCATAATTATTGGTACAAGTATATATAGATCAATGTAAGGCCCAGGGATCAAATCAGGCCCTCTAAACAGTTAAATTCACCTTTCAAACCTTCGATAATATCTGTTCTTACATGTTAAGTGTGGGTAAGGGCCGTCATATGAGACGTACAGTGCCCAAGTAATTTCCCTTTTAAAACAATGAAGATTGATTTTATCTTAATAAATATATATTTTTTTTCCCAGGACGATCCGAGTGCGGACAAAGAGAACTCCCTGCTCCCTCCCAGCGGCGTCGTTCCGTCTTCAAAATCCAGCGACGAAAACATGATCGACAATCCGTATCTGCGGCCGGTGAAAAAGCCCAAAGTGAGGAGAAAGAAATGAACCGGGACGAACGACGGGACAAGGACTTTATACAGTTTTCTGCAGAGGTTTGTTTGTTTCTCCACACGCGTTTGGAGCGCTGATTCCAGGTAAAAATAGAAGATTAAAATGCCTACATATGGAAATATAAACTTACCTCTACAATCTGTGGGTTTCAACTGAGCAGTGACTTTAATTGTAAAAACCTTGTTATTTGTTTAGTTGTATTTCAGCACTCTGTTCAACTTTTTCTGTTGTGTTTTTTTTTTTTTTTGAGGAAAAATCATGGACAGAAAACTGTTTTGTAAATAAAAATATTCCTTTTTATTATTTCTAATTTGTGACAATTATTTTTTTGAAAGACAAACCACAGAGTAATTTCATTTCATTTTTGTAAATGATGTTGCCAGGCAGCTTTTCTTTAGCTTCGTATCTGTCAAATTTTGTAGAAAGTGTCCAATTTATGAATCTTTGTTCATCTAAGCAACAAACCGATTAATGGAAAGAAAAATAATTGTTAGAAGAATTAAATATCAGCAGTATGGGTGCACGGTAGCAGAGTGGTTAGAGCTATGGCTTTCCAATAGAGATCGCGGGTTAAACTCCTGGTTTGGATCATATCAGCATCTCGTGATCTCTCTGGAGATGGTTATATATAATATGTTAGTTTAGTTAGTTTGTTTATTGTCCCATACGGGAAATTCGTTTTCACAAACTGCATACAGTTTTGTTACGCCTCATTACAAACATCAAAAAGACAATTTCACAAACATGTAACGACAAAAACAACAACAATGACATGGTCCTATAATACTGTGATCAGGTCTGGTTCAGTGCAGTTATGGCTGAGGGAATGAAGCTGTTTTTGAAGCGTGCTCTGTTGAATCTCAGTGTTCTGTATCTGCGTCCGGATGGTAGTAATGTGAAATACTGGTGAAGTGGGTGAGTATGATCCTGTAATATTGTGTTTGTAATGCGTGTGATGGCTTTAGAGTTTAGCTGAGTGGGTTGGGGGTTTGAAGGCCAATAACCTTGGAGGCAATATTTGTTGTTTTTGTGAGCATAGTCCGGTTTTTAAGTGTAAGTATATTATAAAAGCATGTGGAGCAATATGTCAGAGTTGGCTGAACAATACTTTTATACAACAGAAGGAGGAGATGAGGTGAAACATTTAGTCCTTTTAGTTTGCAAATAGCTGATAGTCTCTGATTACTTTTCAAACGAAAACAGGGCGTTCAAACCGTGTACAGTCTGTGCTGTCGCAGCAGAGCGTGCGCCATCATCCAGAATTTTATAATGAATAGTATCAGGTTTTCCATGACTGTATGAATTCTGCTTGAGACATTGTAACTTCTAAAGACCTTTTCTCTTTCTTCAAAATGCATTTTCTGTCACTTGCTTCTGAGCAGCAAGTTCAGCCTCTAAAGAAGCTCCTCCATGAAATAAAACATCAGGTTTGACTGAACCATAATAGTTCAGGTCTCAGACTTTGAAAGAACTGTCATATAATAGTAATAATAATGCATTGGATTTATACAGTGCTTTTCTTGCCTTACCAGCCAGTTCCTACACACTTTGATAGACACTTTACAAACCCTACCGTCCACGCTTGATGGCAGACTGAAACCAGGCTTGCTTTATCAGCCCTTCTGACCACCACCAACCATTCACACACACACCAGACCCAGACTGGGCAATGTGGGTGAAGTATCTTGCCGAAGGACACAACAACGACTTGCTCCTCTGTTCATCCCACTGTGGCTCCTGAGGTTCCTCCAGAGGTGGTATAGCCAGATAAACTTTCTGCTCTACTGCGCATGTCGCCTACAGAAAGATACACTCTCCGTCTAGTTGGCTGGATAAATGTCTTTGATAAAAACAACAAAATGAGACAAGAGCAATATTTGAATCCGGTCTGAACCGGTCTGATGGACGTCTGGCTCCTGAAGCTTGAGACAGGGTTTTTCTCTGTGTTTTTTCACTGAATGTAATGTGTTTGAGTCGTAAAGACGATTGTCACAAATGTTGATTTAGAAACATAACTTCTGTTTCCTCACAGTGATAAACTCCTGAAGTTAATGACAACAGCGCTGGTTAGTGTTGCTGCTATGAGGTGAGGACTTGAGACGTAGGTCACTATTTTGATTACTTAAAGCTTTTTTATTTATGATTTAAATCTTCATGTAACATGTCAGTAGTACAGACTGAGATAAGCCAGTCGACTTCTCTGCTTCAGAAACTCCTTTTCTGTGTGAAGCTGAAACAAAGAATAAACACAACAGAGAGAATCATGAATGACTCAAACAAAAGCTCTGCAGTTAAAGTCTGAGACGTACAGTACAGACCAAAAGTTTGGACATACCTTCTCATTTAAAGAGTATTTTAAGTGTTTTCACGACTATGAACATTGTAGATACAAACTGAAGATATAAACACCATGAATGACCAGAAGGAGAGTGATGGTGCTGCGCCAGATGAGCTGGCCTCCACAGTCACCAGACCTGAACCCAATCCAGATGGTTTGGGGTGAGCTAAACCACAGAGTGAAGGCAAAAGGGTCCAACAAGTGCTAAGCATCTCTGAAACTCCTTCAAGACTGTTGGAAGAGCATTTCAGGTGACAACCTCATGAAGCTCATCAAGAGAATGACAAGAGTGTGCAAAGCAGTAATCAAAGCAAAATAACCTAGAATATGACATATTTTCAGTTGTTTCACACTTCCACATGTGTTAATTCATAGTTTGGATGCCTTCAGTGTGAATCTACAATGTTCATAATTATGAAAATACAGAAAACTCTTTGAATGAGAAGGTATGTCCAAACTTTTGGTCTGTACTGTAAATGAACAGCATGAAGACCATTCCAATACTCTGACTAATGTGGAACCAGATTATTAGTAGTTTTGTACAAACCTTCTACTTCTGTTTTTAGTCAGCTAATTAATTATTCAGAAGTATAAACACCCAACTAATCAATTAGCAAAATGATTGTTTGTTGCAGTCCTGGTGCCATTAACTCCAAATATAACTGTTGTTAGCTGAAGAGTCGATTAATCGGTCAGTGGTCATTTTCAACCAGTGTGCCAGGGAACACTCGTGTGCCTTGAAATATTGTAGAATTTGAGTTAAGAAGTTGACATATTGAACATTTTGAGTTTCCAGGGCAAACAAAAAGAAAGTAAACAATAATTTGTGCCCATTTAGTGGCAAAAACTAGGCCTATACAGTATATAAACAACATAATTAACTGAAGTTCTTTTTAAAATCTCTATATTTCAAATTCAAGATTTCAAGGACACTCATAGCACTAAACAGATTTATTTAGTGCTATGAATAATTTTTGAATTGTCGAGAGACTATTTGCTCAAAATGTTCAGATAATTTATCTAATGCAGCAACATGTTCTTCGATGGGGTTGCGTAAAATCATTTGATCCAAAGAACTTTTAATAGTCCACCTGAAAATCAGAATTTGGTGTTATTTAAGTAGCCTCGTCGTTATTCCATCACAGAAAGTTTAAACCGCAAAAAGTGTACCACAACTCAGAAAAGGTTGAAAATCTCTGGTCTAGTCTGCCTTCTCGGTAATAAATACACTGCTTCTTATTAACTTTATGTGCAAATAGTTGTTTTTAAATGAGCTTTGTCATGCACAGATTGGTTAAAATCACTATGATAAATTTTAGCTTCAAAGCTTTTGCCACTTTGAGCAAAAATTTCTTTGGTCGTCTTCAGCCTTAGTTAGCTGGACTTAAAACAGTGACTCACTTTGACCCTGAGTGACTTCTTGTCCAGCTGAGGCAGTCTGGTCCAGTCTGGACTCCCGAAACACATGGGCCAGCTCACTTTCCTGTTCACTTCTGTCTCACAC
The DNA here is from genome assembly GCA_038363315.1 of Mugilogobius chulae. Taxonomy (NCBI): domain Eukaryota; kingdom Metazoa; phylum Chordata; class Actinopteri; order Gobiiformes; family Gobiidae; genus Mugilogobius; species Mugilogobius chulae. Next base: position 20,491,410 of record CM076414.1, read on the forward strand.
ACGCTGTAGCTGCCAGGACTTTGGACAAAAAAGGAGAGACAAAGTACAGATTACGGGTTAGACCAGTCGACCTCAAACTTTTTCAGCCGTGATCCCCAAAATAACAACCACAAGCAAAACATAAGATACCAAAAGTGATAAACTAGTCCTAAAGAAACCACAGTTGCGGGGTCTTGTTTAGTTTGACTCTACTCACCCTAGGAGCTGGTCCGACGTGTGTGATCCTTCTCTGAACCTCCGGGACGTGGAGTTAAAGGGAGTTCTTCCAGGAGAGATGGTTCTGGATGAGCTCTGATCAGGCTGGTACTGCTGCGGCGACGGAGACACGACCTGAGAGACACAAACACAAGAATCAAACAGAGCAAACTTTATAGAGTCGTGAGCCAGAGGTGGGAGTCACACTTTTCATGACTTGTGATCTCAAAAAATGAATTGACTTGGGTATGACTTTTATTAAGAAGTTCAAGGTAATGCAAAAATCTCAAAAAAAGCTCTAGATTTTTTTTTATTTGTATATTAAAGATATTTCTAATGAATAAAATGTAGAAATGTGGATTATTTCTTTATCAACACAGGCAATGTGCGCACACCTGATATGCAGAAAGAGCTGCCGCTTATTGACCAACTGGAGCAACAACAATAACCAGCGCTGTTGTCAGCTAACTCCAAGAGTTTATCAGTGTGTGAAAACAAAAGTTCTGCTGCTAAATCAACATTTGTGAGTGAAATTCGACCCTGCAACCCTTAAAAGTTACATTCAGTTGAAAAACACTGCCTCAAGCTTCAGGAGCCAGACGTCTGTCAGACCGGTTCAGACCTGATCCAAACAGCTGCTCTTGTCCCGTTTTGTTGTTTTAATCCAAATCCCAAGCTAACCAGATGGACAGAGTCTCTTTCTGCATGGAGCATGCGCAGTAGAGCGTAAAGTGTCGTTGACCGATAATCCCTCTATTATGAAGCAAATAAATAAGACGACCATTTATGAATAAAAACAACACTAGATGGTCACAGGTCTTTTTTACTTCTTAGTTTGAGATGGAGTAAGGCTTCAAAACATTGCACTGCTAAAGGAAAAATGTAGATTTTTATTGTACTTCAATTTTATATCAGCATTTTTGCATTGCATTTGTACATTGCTAAAAATAGGACAAGCTTCAAAAATGTTTTTCATTTTACAATACCACAAAGCCCCCTAATGATTATTCTAAATCATGTATTTTTTTTATTTGGTGTTCTTAAAAATGCCTGATGCCAATGACTTGACTTACTTGGAAAAAAGCAATGACTTGACTGACCCGCTGACTTACACACCTTTTGTTATGCAGGAACTTTTTTTAGTTCCAGTCCCCATTTTAGGCACATTCACACAGAGCAGGAACTGTGGACTGGGGCCACACTATAGGGACTTTTAATGTTTTTAGCTTTTGTACATCATAGTTTTATGTGGAATAGAAAAAAAAAACGTTTCTTTTCCCATCACCTCTTATTTAGTTACGTAAATGTTCCAGATTATACAGATACAAATGTTAAAACTATTTAGACCCACTTCCAGAAACTGTTGCTGTGTGAGCGCAAACATGGGGACAGGGTGGTTCCTCTGACTACACAGGAGCTTTTCTTGTGTGAAAACGCCTTTAGGTGACTTACTCCCACCTCTGTCGTGAACCCCAGGAAACAAATAAAAAAACTTGACATAATAAACCTTTTTACCTTACTGAGAGTGGGAAAACGCTGTGCAGTTCTGGCTGACAGTCCGTAACCTTTTCTGCTCCTGGGAGTGTGTTCTGAGTCGTACACGATGGTGCCGTACTGTGGAGCAGAAGGAATCACAGTGTGAGTAATCAGTTTACTCAAAGTTGTATTTGGTTTGATTCATGCATGTTGTATTAACTTTCGTCAGGCACAAGTATTCTGAAAATCCCTTTTTTCCAGAGTTGGGAGTAAGTCTCAAGTCAAAGTCAGCGCGTTATCAGGGTCAAGTAAGTGAAGTCATAGTTTTTTGCTAAGTAAGTCAAGTTGTTGTATTAACCCTATTTTGTCCCGCCCACTTGGCTTGGAAATGCACTTCCTGTTTAGCTCTGTTAAGGTAGCTAACGTGTTTGTTTGTCTGTCTTGTGGGGCAATTTTAATTAAATATAATGACAGTTAAAATAAACCCATCGACTGAAATCTACAGACTAAATGCAGCTAAACAGGAAGTGCATGTCCTAGAAAAGTAGGCGGGACAAAATAGGGTCAATAGACATCAAGTCATAGGAAGTCACAATTCAGTAGAATTAAGAAGTCAAAACTATACGTTGGGACTTTCTGAATTGAGATGAAAACATTTTATGCTATAATATTAATAAAATCAGCTAAAGGAACTACTTGTCTGTGGAAACAGATGTGTTCGCGCCCTCCTCTAAGCCAAATAGACTATTTTGTGGCTTTATTATTTATTTAGTATAACAAAGGCATCTAAATTACAAAAATGTGCATTTATTTAGGTTTATTTTTGGCCAAAAAGTGGCGCAGTGCACCTTTAAAATGCAGTGTAGCATTGTAACATAAAATACATTTTTGTACTCTGTCCTATTTTTTAGAAATGCACAAAAGCTATTATTTAAAATCAGATTTATTTTTATTTATTTATTTTTTACATCTAGTTCATCATTGGAATGTTACAAATAGTAATGTATTTGCTACACTTCATTTGAAAATAAATTATATTAATTAGAAATATATTTTATTTATATATATATCTGCATCATCTTGAATTTAGTGTATTTTTATTATCATATTGTCATTAGTCTCAAGTCTTTTGGGATCATGAGCTAATGAAGTCACAAGTCATGAAAAGTGTGACTTGTGACTTCATTAGCTCTCATCTCATCTCTGCTGTTTTCACCTACCACCTATCCCCGCCCACTTTTCTGAATTGTTCTTGTGATTGCTCAAATAAAAATCTGATTCCGAGGCAAGGCTCAAAACAGTCACATAGTAGTTGTTGGCTGTTTATATTTTAGTAGGCTATATGACTGTTATTAGACTATTGTTTTTGATTTTTTTTTTTGTGCGTTTATTGTAGCTAAGTTTTACCTATGGGGTCGTTACCTTGTGGTTGTCGTACGTCCCGGGTCCCAGGTCCGGCGCTGCGTCTCTCATAAACTCGTTTCCCATTCGGTTTGGTGGGAAACTAAACGGCACAAACGTCTCTCCTGAGTCGTGCCGAAGTGGACTTTACGCACGGCCCCGGTGGACGAGCACATGTTTGAGTTTTAGACAGAAAAGAGCAGGAAAAGGAGAAGAAGACGTGAGTTTGAGCGTCGGCTGCTGGTCGGGACGTAACCTAGCAACCGCGTTACTAAGCAGCACGTGGTTCACCGTTTACGCTAGGCTACACAGTGTAAAATGAGATTGAAATGCCGTGAATTTACCGTTATATTTATTCTGAACAAGAAAACTACTGCCACACGTACTGTAAATTCATGTAACACGAATAATTTTGTCAATATTTTTGCACTGCTATTGTTTTTTTTATTTTATTTTTAATTAATTGCGTGAACTGCAACTTACGCTTTTTTTTTTGTTTACTTTTATGCCGTAACCCGATTAGCATCTTTCCCAAATTATTTTAACCTAGCCCTAACTTTTCCCAAATTTCTTGAGTAAATTTATTAAAATAGGCTATAAACTTGCTACCATAGCCACCAATCAAATCAATGTGACAAACTTGAATGGGAAAAAAAAATAATAAAAAAAATCAGGCAACTTAGTTTGATAATAAAATGCGTTTGTCTTAAAAAAAAAAAAAAAAAAAAAAAAAAAAAGACAAGACAAGAAAAAAAGAAAGAATATATTTTATAAATGCGTTGATTTTTTTTTTTTACAAAGTGACAATATTGTTTTATTTTTTGTCTTCATTTAGAAGTCCAGTAAGTCAATGCCCCAAGGCACCACGAGGACATGTGTGGTACCTCCCACCTTTTTATTATTTTCAATTTAGCTAGATTTCTCATAAAAATAAAACTTGACTTCTGTGTAGTTAGTTGTATTGACCCTATTTTGTCCCGCCTACTTTTCTAGGACATGCACTTCCTGTTTAGCTGCATTTAGCCTGTAGATTTCAGTCGATGGGTTTATTTTAACTGTCATTATATTTAATTAAAATTGCCCCACAAGACAGACAAACACGTTAGCTACCTTAACAGAGCTAAACAGGAAGTGCATTTCCAAGCCAAGTGGGCGGGACAAAATAGGGTCAATATGGTAACTCTCTTGGTTACAGTCAAATCAGACATTGAGGACACTGTGCCTGTAAAAGCTCATTTTAATATTTAAAATGCCTATACATTTTTTAATCATCAGATTAATATAGGACTTTTTAATAGGATCCATCAAAATTTTTCAAACCTATTTTAAGTCCCTAAAACTATTTTTTTTGTCAAATTACCATCAGCTTTAAAAAATTTGTCAAAACCAAAATTTTACTCAAACTAGTGTGATTCTGGCTTTGCTGTTGTTTATATTTACCAAAGAAAATCTAGGCTGGGGAATCTTTTTGTATAGAAGATAATTTGTTTACTGATTTCTTTGCTCACATAACCCCAATTAATCATAAAATAAAGTTGAGCTAAAGTAGTTTTTCTAATAACTAAGCCTTTTTTGGAGTGTGCATGTTACAGAACAACTACTGTGTTGATAAAACATTAACAACAATTGGCAATAAATTAACTTTTATTGGCATTTCGACATTTTACTTCATCATGACAAAGGCACATGCTTCACTATTGCTTTTATACAGTATTTTCAACCAAAAATACAGTTAAAATCACTTAAAATCAGACGTAGTTTAAACTCATAATATTCAGATTTTAAGTCATTTTAACAAATATTTTTCTTTATTTTTGTGATACGAGTAAATCATGACAACACCGACATATACAGGCACTTCAGTAGTAAATTTAAATTAAAATAAAACAGGTTGACACTTGTCTTACAGCGTTCAGCAATCACATTCGTTTAGCGTACAAGGCGTTCTGTGTGAGGAGTGCAAATTGCTTCAGGAATTTTAAAGAGGCACAGACATTATTTTCTTTGCAAACATAAGTTAAAAGTGGAAACAGTTTGGCACTTAATAATGGCACATGCCTTGGCTGAAAAAGCTGGACGTAAAAAGAGAAAAAATGGATGAACAGTGCCCTCTGCTAATGCTGGCTCACTGACAAAAAAAATTAAGGAAAAAATGTCAAATTAAATCGAAGCCATAAAAGTCATATAGGAATAAAATTAAAACAGTTTTGTGATTAAAATCCTACAAATTTTGAGCAAAAACACGAAGCCTTTGTGTGAAGCATTTTTTTCTCGTATTTTTACGACTTTTTCCTAGAATTTTGTCACTTTATTGTCACATAAATACAACTTTTTAAAACTTCGACTTTATTCTTAAAAAATGTTTCAGGTTTATTCTTGAAGCCCAAGCTTTTTATTCTTTTTTTACTTGGCTGTTACACTCCGTTGTATCAATCTGTGAACTGTTAAATTAATTAATAATCACTCTGCGGCTTACTTAAAGGGAACCCTGGATATGAAGACAAATCTGGCTAAAACACTAGTACTGCTCATGCTTATTCAAATAAATTACAAACAAATATATAACTGCTTACTATTTTTTATACAATTGTCATTGTTTATGTTGTTTTCAAGCCACTGGGAGCCGCCATTTTGGTTGATGACATAAAATAGTGTTTCCATGGTTACTCCCACAATTTCATCTGTGAACAGTTGAAACAAAAACACCACTGACAGTGTCCAGTTCAGCCTCTTCCTCTTGATTATCTTCAGTGTCACTAAATTCCACAAAATCGTTCTGTATTTGGCTTTGCTCCGGCTCAAACTGACAAGATTTAACCCAGGAATTCATGTTGCTTAGTTACCTGCTACTGCCTGTTACCTTGACAACACTATTTTATGTCATAACTGCAGCAAAATGGCAGCCTCCATGTCATTTCTTTAAAACACTATTTTAATAAAACTACAAATACTTCCAAGGTATTTGTCCTGTATTTATATAAGTGATGATATTATAAGTGTTTTAGGATAAACATGTGATTATATCCAGGGTTCACTTTAAATTAGCCACGGATCATTCTCATTCTCCAATCACGCTTAAAAATAAACAAACTACGATCAAATCTGTGACACGGAAGTAGAAACCCTGTTGTCGTGGCAACACAAGGTCGAGAAGATGAAAGTAGATCAAGACAACACAAATTGAGACCAACACCTTTCAGGGACAACAGAATCTCAAGAGAGTCGTCTTTTGCCCCGCTCACCTCTCTCTACACTGCAAAAACTATAAATCTATAAATCTAGACTGGCTTAAAATGACTTGGAATCAGAAAGATTTAATTGCCTATATAATGTAGAATTTCAAGACCTTTTAACTGGTTATAAAAGAATTAAATTAAGAACAAAAATTTGCCAAAACAGGTAAGAATAGTTTTCTTAAAGTGCGTATGACAGACTTTTACGTTTTCAAATTTTGATTTAGTTTGGAAGATTAATACCTGTTGCAATTATAAATGATAGTTTTCTGTTAATCAAGAAAAAGTTTCTCGAGAAAAATGTGAAAATATGTTGAAAATACCAGGAAGTAGAGCAGAGTTCTCAACTGATGACATCACACTGGGGAGACAAAGACATTTTCAATTTTCTCACAAAAAAACATATTTTTATGGCTTTGTAAACACACATTTAACAAAAAAGTGAGTTCTAGTATATTTTTATGACTCAAAAAAAAAAAAAAAACTACATTTGAAAAGTTTTGACCCAGTTTATTAAATGGCCACTAGGCAACTACCCAGCGTGATGTCATCATTTATAAACAGGAAGTAAATTTTTAATGCTAAAAAATGGCCAAACTGGAATGAAATTTGAAAAATGTTGAGTAAAACCTTAAATATAATGATCTTAACTATGTCTTTGTGAAATGAGTAGTTCAACCTGTCATAGGCACTTTAACCCACTGGTAAATAGTTTAACCTGGCTCACGACAGATGGATCTGTGGTAAACTCCGTTCTTCTACAGTCTCCATCTGGAACTTGACTCACTGAAAGCGTTTGGGAAAAGATGGGACATTTAGTGAAACACGTCAAGCTGATTGGGTGAGTGACCGACCTTATTCGTGCTTAGCCAATCACAGCAACAACTCGTAATGATGTATCCAATGGGATAAAACACTGCTCTTCTTTCAAAACGAAATTACTCTGTGTTTCTGCTAAAACAGCATCAAAAGCAGCAGAAACACGTACATCCACGAGAGCCACCATCTTTGTTTAGCTTGAATCAGACTCGGCGCTAACAGCCCGTGTTAGGCTGCCCTGCTACAATGTGATTGGGCTGAAACACCGCGGTTCAAACCCCCAAACCAATCAGATGATTTCACAAATATCGCGAGATTAACCATCTGGCTGGCCAGGTTACAAATACTTTGGCTTAAAAACAAAAAGCAATGTCCTGAAATAAGTTTAAAACATGTTGAAAGAAGGGAAATAATCTAAAATAAATCAAGGTAAATTAGTCAAAATGCTTGAAATTTGGGTTCAAATCCTAGAATCAAGCAACTTTAACTTGTCTTGGAATTCATTTTTTGCAGTGTAAGAATCATGATAAAAACAAAATCCTGATCTGGCTCTAAGAAAATCTCCCAGCTCTAATACGATGGAGGTCGCGCTAGGCTTTGTGAACTTAAAAATACAGTCTTTAAAATCTCTAAAACTACAAAAATACTACATCAAGGCTTCATCTTCACAGATTCGATCAGGATTGTCAGCGTTAGCAAAGGGCACTGAGCGATGGAGAACATTTACATACAAACACTTCTTCTTCTTCGTGTGTTTTTGGCGTTCACTCTGTCTGAGGCACGGAGATGCAGGGGCCTTTGGGGTCGTCGAAGCGGTCCATGGTGTTGAGCTGCAGGATCATGTGCAAACCGTACACGAAGATAAACAGCATTAGCAGAGACGTTAGCAGCCCCATCCAGATCCCAGCCGTGAAGAAGCCGGCGCAGTCACTGGCGTAGGAGAAGTTTGTCCCGTTGTTCAAACCAGAACCCTGGATCTGAGAAGTAGAAGTAGAAAACGAAAATAAATAGAAACATCTCATTCTTTTAAAGTACAAACTTACAACCCATTGGTGTGATGTTCTTGTGGTAAAGCTTTAAAGTACATCTATTGTGCTAACTGCCTCTTCTCATCATTAGTTTTACTCAAAGTTATATTGAAAATTCATAGTAAAGCATGTGTGGTTCAAAATAGTCACGTAGACATTTTACAACAATAAAAAAATACAAAAATCTGCTTTTTGTTACATTATCTTCTTACAATCTTACAATGAAAACTGCTGTGTGTAGCCAGAGCCGGATCTAACCTTCGAGAGCATTGAACCTTGATTTATTCAGTCAAATCAAAGCAGCGTTTAAATGGACTTATTTCATTATAATATATAAATATACACAAAGTGGCAGACGAAAGTAATTGTAGGCTGAATAATATTTCTGACAGTAAAGAAAGAATGTAAGCTCCTGCCCCAGAAACATTTGAATAAAACAGATGTAGTTTTACGTAAATCTAAATCAGGAGTGGGCTGATTTTGACCAACAAATCTTTTACAATATTCAATTTGTTTGTGAAAGCCTGATCTCGTCAGATCTCAAAAGCTAAGCATGTTGGGCCTGGGCAGTATTTGGATGGGAGACTGTGGAGGAGCCTCAGATGCCACAGTGGGACGAACAGAGGAGAAACGTGTTGTTGAGTCCTTTGGCAAGACACTTTGCCTAGTCTGGATTAAAGGTGCAAAATGGCAGCCTCGCCAGTCTGCCCCAGGGTAGCAGTGGCTACAATAGTAGCTTACCACTACCCCGTGTGGAATAATGCAGAATGTGAAGCGTCTTTGGTTGTCTTAAAAAGCTCTGTATAAATCCAATGCATTATTATTAAATTATGTTTGTTTATTGTGTAATTTTATGATGAATATACAGTTTTCACTTGGTGTCATTGTTTCCCATCGGGGCCTCAGCCCTCTGCTCCCCCTGTGAGCTCCGCCTCTGTTCTCTTTACAAGCTGATGCTCTACACAGACGATAAGCTGCATCACTGCCATGAACTTAATAAACAGAAATACTAAAATCTGAAACTTTTTCGGGACATGTAGCCCCATGTTTTATGTGGCTTCTGATTGAATTCAACAAAAATAAGCAGAAATCTGCCGTATTTTGCTGCGGTAAAATTTGTGAATTTCCAGACACAGCTTTTTGTGTTCGTAGTTCAGCCAATACTTGTCCTAATGACGCAAGACTGGCCGAGAGCTTTTGAGACGTATAACATGAGTCTTTGATTTTGCGTTCTGTGCTGAGAATGATCAGTCAGTTTCTGCTGTGTCTCTGCTGCGTCACAAGGACAGATCACTTTTAAATTTGCAATATAAATAAAATTAAATAAATGTAATATACATGAAGGTGAACATATTGTATCAATGAGGTCCAAAAGATAGTCTTAAATTGTGTGTTTGTTTGTTTTTTGCAGTTATTTCCGTGGTATTGAAATTCACATTGAGTATTGATTTTATTTAGAATCAAATTGAGTTTAAAAAATTCAGGACAGTGACATTACCTGAAAGTCGACAAAGTTGAGTCTCCAGTTGCTGGCGTTGTTGCTGCTGCTGGTCGGGATGAGCAGAGCGTCTCTAAAGCTGGTTACGGACTGACAGTGGAAGGAGTATTCCGCCGGAGTGTAAATACTGCGGCTGGAGAAGGACGCGGTCACTCCGTTCTGACGTAGCTGCACCGAGTCCAGACTGGACCAGCGCCGGGCCGACACCGGGTAGAAGCGCTGGCTCATGGAGAACCTGGAGACAGACGAGGCCACGTGTGCAGGTTTTAAACATGTACAAGTGTTTCCTTCGTTAATTAAAATGTTTTATTATAGTTTTTGTGACTCACCTCAGAGAAATGCTTTGGTTATAGGTAAGAATAAGTCTGCAAGGAAACAAAACAGAAGCATAAGATGATTTCAGCTGGTGTCAGTCATTGAAGCATGCATCTTAAGTCGACTATGGCCTTATTAGTTTAATTATTACACTTCAAAGATATTTAAAGACATTTTTGACAAAACATCGTCAGAATATCGTAAAAATTATCGCGATATCTACTTTTATCAGTATCACCCTGCCCTACTCCAGAGTCAAACTGCATGTCTACTTATTTAATGTCTATGCTTTAAATGTTTTTAATGCAAGACAGTTAACTCTTTCCCTGCGAAAGACGTCTATTTCCATTATAGACTTCATTATATGCAGCATTAGAGGGCTGTTTGATACACGTGCTGACTTCACCTGCAGTCAACTACATGATCGAGAATTGGGTAAGCACAAGGACCAAGAGGAGGTCACATGACTAGGAAATACGAGTGCTTTTTGTTGACTTTTAGGCAGCACAGTCGACTCTGTTTTCGTGATTAGTTGATTCTGGGGGGCGGCTTTCTTTTAAAACAGTTTACAGACAACTAAAAACATAGTTGAGTAAGTTCAGAGCAGATATTTGATCTTTAAACTGAAGAAAAGACGATCCTCCTGGACTAGGACTCTGAGGAAAACGGCACATGCAGCGAGTCTGGAAACTTCCTCTTCTGTGAGCGAGAGAAAAGTGTCAGAGGAAGTCAAACTACTGGATTTCTTCATGTTTGGAGGGTTCAATATAATCTCTGCTCCATGAAAGAGGCTGAATCTATAGAATCTGCATCAGAAAGTAGAAAAGTGCTTCTGCCTTCTCGTCAAACGCTAAAATCTAATGAAAACAAGGAATCTCCAATGCCTATAAACAGAAAACAGATTAACGTAGACTAACTATTCTTTTTTTAAAATAAAAGTAGACACTTGTAGGTCATGATTCCAGTTGCAGAAAGTTTTTTTGTGGAGCTTTGAATATTGCTTAAAATTAGCAAAAATGCCTGGCAGGGGAGGGGGGTCAAAGTGAGAACAGGGTTGGGAGGGAAAGAGTTAATATGGGCATTCTCACTGACCGTTACTCGTAATTGTTCTTTTACTTGAATAATACTTCTGCACATGTCCTCACCAAAAGCCCTGAGTTATGAGGTAGAGACTAATCTAAACCATCTGTTCTTACACAGAGTTGGTGGTGTTGCAGGATCCGGTCACACTCGGGGTCAGTGAGGTCAGATCGACCCAGGCTCCGCTCTGAGAAAAGCTCACTCTCAGACTCTGGTACCACAACATGATGCAGGGGCCTGAGCTGGTGTTGTACATGAACGGAGGCCGGACGTCTGGAGTCGGAGCCTGGAGCAGAGAGCGGCCCGGAGCAGCGGAGAGGGACGGCTCTGAGATCAGCTGCAGGAGAGAGAAAAACAGGTAAGTGAATCTACTACTGCAGCTGCAAGAGGGATACCAACTGCACAGTGAATATTTTCCTTTTTCAGTATCATTTAGCTTTATCTAGGGCTGCACACTTGGGTGTTTTTGACAAGTAATGTGAAATTAATGAAATAAGCCTAGCTGAGTAATATTACTTTAGAGTAACTTTACTCTTAGTCGAATATGATGTATTTGGCTGTCAGCAAAGTGATTTTTTTACTTAGTTTGGTTTGATAGTCCTTTGATGTTAAAGTAATCATGTTTTGCTTTAACATCCATAACAAGGTTTTGATGTAATTCAGGGGAGTCTGGAGAATTAGAAAAAAGCAATTTCCTGTATTTTGGTGAGTTTTAGATGCGATATTCTTTTATGTGACGTCATTTTACTATTGTTCAAGTTGGGGTAACTAACTTTTTTTGTTGTAAACTAGTAAACTTTGTGTTTTCCACTTAAATGTCTGTGGTAAATGCAGCACTTGTGTTTTAACTGAAAAATAAAGAATTTTAGTTCTAATCAGGCGATTGATGCAGCGCTCTGATTGGCTGAGCTGAGGTGGCCCTCTCCAGTTTCACTTTGCGGTTTGTAAAAATAAGTTTATAAGCTGTAATTGCAACCAAAATTTATACATGTCGATATTAACCATGTGTCAAAGGATTTATGAAGAGAGAAAGGTGTCAGATTTAAATGTTAATTTGTGTTTGCAGTGTAAAAATCAGCTACTTCATCTTTAAAAAAAAAAGACAGTCAAAAAAGCCCCATAGATCCCAGATATAACCCCAGCCCCAGATGCCCCACTTAGCTCCGCCCCTGTAAAACTGGGCTTTAGTCATAAACTAACAAAATAAGGATCATTATAAAGCTCCAGTTTCACAGAATATCACTGGGAATTTGAAACACTTCTCAAAAGAAACTAACTGTCTATAAAATAAATAGCACTGCTTTGGCGCTGCACTGACAGTTGCACACAACTTACTGCTGTAGAGGGAGAGAAGGAGGGAAGGAGAGAGGAAGAGAGAAAGAGAGAGAGAGCATGTGGTGACGCTAATGTTTCTGAATGAGCCAAAGAGCCGCACTCGGACAGGCCAGTGTGAAAATCAGCTACACCACCTTTAGTTTATGATTAAAGATACAGATGTTATAACTTTATTGTTGGAAATGTCTTACCCGTGACGGCTGCAGTCCGGTGAAAATGGCCGTGTAAGGAAGACTCTTGGCCTCCAGAGTTTTCAGAACACGACCAATAACTTCATCTAAACAAGGAGAGAACACCGTTAATAACATATTACAGAATAAACATGTATTGCTGCTTTTGTACATTTAGGACAGAGAACATAAAAGAATAATCCTTCAATTGCATTTGGTCAAACACAGAGAACACTTCACATCAAATAAAAAACAAAACATTTCTTTTGGCAAATCTTAAGAAATCACATTGCAATTAAAAACAAGATAAAAATTACTTTATTTTAGTATTTTGAACTTATTAACTCATCTAAGTGTATTTTTTCCAATTTATAACATTAAAAGTGCTTGAGTTATGTGTTTAATAAATGTAATTATTGATTATAGATCAAGCTTTATCCTGATTTCAAGTTAGAAACTAAAAAATCAAACTAAAAACTAGATATTTAATATTTTTATGTTAGTTTCACATTACACATTAGTGTAACATTAACAGCTGTTAAAATGAGGCTTTGCAGAAGTGAGACAAAAACTCCAGCAGGAAAATCTGAAAACAGTTTTCATTTTGAGCTTTAGCCACAACTTACTAGCCTGATGCATCAGCAGGTTTCATTTCACTTTGTGGAAACCGTCAGAAATTGCATCATTGGGGTTTGTTCACTTCACAGGAGGTGGAGACATTTTTAATTTAAAGGGGTCCTATTGTGTGTTTTTTTTTATATTTAGTAAGAAACTAGAACATGCACAGATCAGTAATTTACCTTTTGTTCGTTGTAAAACACAAAGTTGATCTAAAACAACTTAAAAATAGAAACAGCTCTACTGACTTCCTGTTCAAAACTGCAGAAGTACTAAGCCCCGCCTCTTCATTTTAAAATGTAACTGTAAAAAGCAACAAATTTTTAAAAACAATTTTTTATTGTTGGAAATTTAATATGGGACAGTATTGAACCATATAAGCTTCACTTTGAGTATTAATCTTTTGAAATATAACAAGTAAGTACAGACAAGTGGGAGGGGATAGGTGGTAGGTGAGAACGGGGATTTCTGAGCACTTGAGCTCCAGCTGAAGAACAAAACAAGATTACTCAAACATGCATGAATCAATTCAAATATAACTTTGACTAATCTAATGATGAAGGAAGGCCGTTATAACAAGGTTAAAAACTTAGAAAAGTGAATTTGACAGAATAGGTTCCCTTTAAAAGAGACCTATTCTGATTTTTTTAGAAAGAAACTATGGCAGATGAGGATTAATAATTCACATTTTGTTCTTTTTAAAAACACTAAAATTATTTAAAACGGCTTAGAAATAGAAACATGTCCATTGACTTCTTGTTCAAAACTGCAGAACTGATTAGCCCCGCCTCTTTATTGTAAAATTTAACTTTAATAAGCCTAATTTTAAATTACTGTTTTTTGTTGTTGCGAAGACTGACCTAGTAACTGCAGTCAAATAAGTGTGTAAGCTCTAGTTGGCGCAAAACAACTCAAACTTATTTTCTCTGACTTGAGAAAACCACTCGGTGCAGTTTTCATGACTAAACAAAATAAACAAAGCACATAACTTCCCCACTCGTCCCTCACCGTTGCTCCGGAGCACTTCCCTGCAGCTCCGGCCCTGGCTGCAGTACGGTAAACTGACCAGCAGCAGGTGGTTCACGGCAGAGTCCAGTTTGAGCTCGTCTAAAGCGTCTGGCGCCAGGAGCAGCGGCGACACTCCGAGCTTCTCCTCCAGGATCGAGGCCACAGAGGAGGAGCTGGACCACTCCACGGCCGGAAACACCGCAGACTCAGACCGAAGCGCAGACTCCAGGCTTTTAAAGGCACTGTCCTCTTTGTTTCCGTAGACGCCGCCGTAAACCGTGAAGTCATCTCGGCTCAACTGCACAGAAGGACATTGCAAATAACAATCTGAACATTTTAAACTTTGGTTAAAAAAATAAAAGAATTATCTGCTGATGACATCACAGCATTCTGAATAGGGTCTTCTTTATGTTATGCCGTGAACCAGTTAGCATGTCTTTCCCAAATCCCTAAACTTAATACTGAAAAGGCTCTGTGCACAAAACATCAGCTGGCTTGTTCATATTTAAAATAGCTAATGCATGTACTTGTGAGTATTTCCTGTTAGCATTAGCATTTAGACACAATCATGTCTCTTCATAAACACAAAAGCGTCCTTTGGTGAAGTATTCTCCTGATTTGTAAAGTTTAAAATCACCACAACTCTAGAGATGAATACGATAAATCAGCCGGACGACATATTTAGATTTCTTTGTATATTGACCATATCGGATATCGACCTCAGTTTTGGCCGATATCTGATGAGACAGTTGTTTGGGCTTTTCCTCTGTGGTGCAGCTGCTCTCACAGTGATCAGCTGAGTCTGAGTTGTTTTAGAGAGAAATAATGAGACTTTTTTATATCTCTCCATTGCTAGGTCTGCAATTTTGATTTTATAATTGACATGTCTTTAAGTTTTATTCTTGTTCTATGACTTTGGCTGCAGCACGAGCTTTAAAAAGTACCTGTTTGTTTGTCAATATGAACAATATGTCTTTCATGACGCTTTGAAATGATTGTTTCTTGGAACAATATACAATTGAGCATCGTTACTTTGTGTGAAAGAGACGTGAATGTTCCATGGTGTTAATAATAGTTTAGGTTGAAGGTTTTTTGATGATTAGGGTGACCACACACCCCTATTTACCTGGGACAGTCCCTATTTTGAGCCCTGTGTCCCATGTCCCAGCAAATCCAAAATCATTGTTTTGTCCCAGTTTTACATCAAACAGGTCCCAATTGTCCTGATTTTTGACCATTTTGACACTTCCCAACAGTGAAGGAAGGAATATATTGCTTTTTCTTTACTCAAACTAGACAAAAATCGTGCTTGAAAATGACAAAAACACAACTAAAAATGCATTCAATTGCACTGATAAAAGTTTAAGACAATATACATGAGTGTGAAGGAGCCTCGAATTGACTAAATGCTTATAAATGTATTTATCCATTATTATACAGTATTTACAAAAACTCGAGTGTGTCCCAGTTTTTATTTTTGAAAATCAGGTCACCCTATTGATGATACTATTTCACTCCAGCTATTTTAAAAACTAAAATTTAAAAATCTGCCTCAAAAATCGGCCACTAATATCGGCATTGGTCAAACAAAAACTCATAGCGATTGATCTCTATGTTCCATAGCACCATTTGGTGGTTTAATAAATGCACTGCAGTCAGGGTAAGCACAACACTCAGTTGGTGAAGTTTACAGCTGGTGAGACACCCTTACTTACACTAAATGCATTTTTATTTACATTGCATACACATAAAAAAACTTTTATTCGAGTCTGTTTTGGGTCAGAAAATTACACACTGTACCTTTAAATACGACTAAAACAGCTGCTGCTTAAAAGGGGGGTTTTACTGAGGAACTGTGAAAATAGAGAAGTTGTGCCAACACTTTGTCACACCAGAGTAAGAATAGCTTTACATCACATAGGAATTTTCTAACCCACAGAAGTCATTTTTAAGTCTCACAAAGTGTACAGTATTCTCGTAGTATTTTAGACACTGACACAGGTTTCTACAATAAGACTCACCTCAAAACACTACAACAACAATTTAGGCTATTGTGAAAATTATCTAAAACTTAAATAAAACCGAAACAGCAGCTGGTTGCTAAAGTCTTGTCGTGGGACTGACCTTTTCCTGTAGAAAGAGCAGGACAGTGTGAGTCCCGGAGCTCAAAGCAGAACCGAGGTAAGACCTGAGTTCAGACTGGGACGTGATGTGACCGGCTGTAGACGACGGAGCAGGAGGCAAACTGAGAATACACAAATACAGACAACACACTAGTTAGACAATATGAATGCACTGCTTGGTAATTAGATGAAAACAAAAAGTTCTTTTTTATTTTTTACTATAGTGAAAAACAAGTTTGTGATTTTGTGAGCCAAGCTATGGATTTTAAGGTGTAAATCTTGGTGTTGGCCACAGCAGGAGGCACAAATATTGGATATTGGCACAGTTGCCGAGCGGACAGCATTCTAGCCTCACAGCAAGAAGGTTCGTTCTACGCGGTCCAGGTCTTTATGTGTGGAGTTTGCATGTTTCTCCCCGTATCTGGGTGGTTTCATCCGGTTTCCCCACCAACCAAAAACATGCAGGTTAGTTAACACTTGGTGGTGGTCACAAGTTGAGATGCCAGTGATCTGACCAGTGTTGCCAGATTTTCAGCGAGAAACAAGCAAACTCAGCCCTTCAATAAAAAGTTAATAAAAGAATCGATTAATTAGAACATTGTGTGTTGCTGCAAAACAAGTGTTAGGGATTTTGCCATATCTTATGTTTTCTTAAATTAATAACTTTTAGACGAAAACATGCTAAAAATACATGTTTCAGTTCTATAAAATTATATATTTTATTCAATTAAACCTGAAAAATTGATAAAATGGATTCCTTTTATGACTTAAAAGCGCAGTCCAAAAGGAACTTTAAAAAAAAGAAGCACAAAGTCGCTATAAAATCTTGGATTTGGCAACTCTGAGACTAAGAGTAATAGGTTGGAAAAAATAGTTTATATTTGAACAGACAGATGCATCAAATAGAGAAATGGGAGATCACGATATGACGATTTCATCAAAAAAGCAGATTGTCACAGAGATGAGCTCACAATTCGATTTTATCATGATATGCCTAGACCTATATTGTGGTATCAAGACTGGCATCAATAATTAAGTTTGAAAGTTTAGTATTTTGACAACACTAGTTCACACTCGGAATTTAAGGGGCACTATAATCCCACTTTCTGTCTAAGAAAATCATCGCTTGAATAATCGTGATTATGATTATTATTATTACCATAATCGAGCAGCCCTAACTGTTACCTAGCAACCGCATTGTAAATGTAGGTCAAAACTCATATAAATGACACAGATGTTATGATTGGACAAACGATACTATTTTGTAAATTTTATTAAATGATTGTCCAGGAAACTGTGTCTGTTTTGTGTAAATTGTTTTTGCATTTTGGTGTTTCTTTTTTTACGACACATGTGGAGGGATTCTGTTTAAATTCTCAGATCCCTTCCTTCCATTTCTTCATGGTTTGCAACTTAACAGCTGTAAAACTATGATAAACGTTTACCACAAGGACCATAACACCAAAACAAAGGCAGAAGTAGAAAAATGTGATCATGGGCTTTACTCATTCTATTGGACAGTGTTGGTCAAGTTACAGTAACTTTGTAAAGTCATTGTATATTACTAGCTACAAGGATAATAATAATAATAATAATAATAATAATAATAATAATAATAATAATAATAATAATAATAATAATAATAATAATTTGTATTGCTACGTAACTGATCTAAGATGTAATTGAGCAACACTACTTCGAGTTACTTTGAGCTGTTTGATATTAATTGTAATGTGTGTGCGCATAACTCACCTTATTACACTTAATTACTGATTAATTCATATAAACGTGACATTACAAAGCTATGTTTTCTCATTTCTATTAACTTTTGAATCAAGTGAAACATCACGGTTGCACTTTCTTGGTTAATCACGTGAACATACAGTAACTCCACTTACATGTACTAATATTTGGACAACTTTTTTTCGGTAAAACGTTACATTACTGCTGCATTTATTACACTAACTACTTGCTTTTCTGACGCCTTGCTCTCACATTTTTTACTCAATATAAAAAATAACACTGAATAAAGTACATTCCAACCACTTTTGCTACAGTTAGTAGTTAGCATTAGCATAAAAACATCTGTCCAGCTGCGACAATAGTCCGACAATCTCTCCACATTTCGCCGACTTTTTTACCTGTTTGTTGACCAGATCAGCAGCGGCACATGCGTCTCCAAAGCGCCGAAGCTAAATAACGCACAAAAATACAAAATAAAAGCAGTTTTCGCCGAGCATCGAGCCATTTTTCCTTCCAAAAAACTTTTCTTCCGCAAAGAGAGCTGCCCCGTGCGTCACGTGGTTCGGATCAGCTGACGGTCATGTGCACTTCCGGGTTCTTCTTTTCTTTCATTCAGCCAGCCCAGTTTGTGTTTGCTCCGCGTGCCCTGCCCATAAAACCAGAGGAAACCCAGCGACACCCAGATTATGTTTCTCTTCGCACAAATAAAAGTCAACAAAAGACGTGATTTTGTTGATAAAATGTGTTTTTTTCGAAAGACTTTTTTTGACGATAATCAAGCTAGTTCTGTACAGACTACTATTACTTTACATTTATTCCTTGTTTTAATAATCATAAATATTCACATACATTATTTTTAACCCTAACCAAGTTTCAGTATTTATTTGTATTCGGAAACTGAAAGTGAAAGCTGGTTAATTTAATTATTTTATTTATTTATTTATTTTAGCATAGTCATTGTGACAACCTGCCAAACATTTACATGTGCAAATCTATAAATATTAAGAAATTGATTGAATAAAAGTTAGAATAGGCTAATTAAATTGATCAAAATAATAAGTAAAAATAATAATAATAACGAAGAAGAAAACAGCCTAATTTCAATCTTTAATAGCTTAGTTAGGCTAAAAAAAGTATATCTATTTGTTACTGGTATTATTTTATTTTGTTTTATTGAAAGCACATTTAATAAAAATATACCTTTATTACTATGATAATTATTTATTTATGTATTTATTTATTTATTTATTTATATAATAAATATATAATAAATATATAATAAATATATAAGTTCTGCTTGTCCATAACAAAACATAATTCAAACTCATAAAGTAATAAAGTAAATTTGGATTATAATATTTGTACATTTCATTGGACCAACTTACCTTGAAATTCCTCCTTCTAAAAAATAAAATTACGTCAATGTAAACTTTCAGAATGATGAAAATTTAGCTGTAAAATTATGAATGTGGAAAAACTGTATTTATAAACGTGTACATCTGGCTGAACTATCATGTTATTTAATCAAAACGTCCATAATGTGTTTTCTGTCACATTATTTATGCTTTGTCATTAGGGGTTCACCTGGCAGCTGTCCATGGTGCTGACGCCCCCCACGCTGGCTCTATTTCCTCTTCAAAAACAACATCAAAACGTCACTACATCTGTCTAAACTTAAACATTTATCTCATTTTGACCCGGCGTGGATGTAAAAGCGTGGCGTTGTGTTATTAAAATGGTGCTTTCTTTCTCTCTCTCAGTGAAAGCTACTCCCTCTGCTTCCTCACAGCTGTGGTGGCCGCGCGGAGGGATACACACTCATCTGACTTCACGCTATTCTGCGCCCACAACGCGAGAGAGAAAGAGGCATGGGAAGTAAAATACACAAGGCTGGCGTGTTTTAGTGCAAACGTGGGGCAAAGGGTGCAAAGGTTTAACAGCGGCAGAACAGTTGCGTCGGTTTTGCAAAGTGCGTTTACGTGCAGCGACGTAAAGAAAAAGCCAAAAGGCAGAGGAGTAGTTTCATGTTACAGAAGAGAGAGATGGAGCTGACCCATTGTGTCAGGAGCAGAGTGAAGCTGCAAAGCGGAGGCTGCGCTGACACGGCCGCACTCACGGAACACTTTCGTTTCTGTTTGCTTAGTGGTTACTTTCTAGGAACAATAATACACACTTCTACAAGGTGAATTTTGTGTGTATAGGTTTAGGAACCAGAAGTGGGAGTAAGTTAACTTTGTGCGAGTCACAAGTAAGTTTCAAGTCATAACATCCAAGTCATTAGGGTCAAGAAAGTCAAGTCGTTTATCGTTTTAAGACAATAGTATTTCTTTAATGATTTGAATGATCATTAGGAAGCACTGTAGAATTGGAAAATTAAATTATTTTTGCACCCTGTCCTATTTTACCAATGTGCAATGCAAAAAATGTATTTAGGAATACACTATATTGTAGATCAATAATTTACTTTTTGTTTTTAATACACAAAATTGAAGTGAAATAGAAAAAGGTCAATTTACTTTCAGTGCAAAACTTCAGAAGAGATAAACCCCGGCTCTTCAATTTTAAATTTAATTGTTGTAATATGACTGTGTGACTATATTTTACCACATACTTTATCAGAATTGTTTGAATAATCACAATTAAATACAGACATGGGCGGGGTTACTTGGTAGGTGAGGACAGGCTTTTCTGAGCTGCAGGACAACACGATTACTCAAAGATGCAGGAATGCTGGATCAAGTTTCAAATTCTATGACAACCAATAACTTTCACACAACTTGAAAGTGATGAACTGAGTCTGACATAAAAAACAATATAGACACAGGGCGTTCGAGAAACGCAGCGGTTAGCGCTTTGGCCTCAGAGCAAGAAGGCTGGCTTCGACTCCCCAGTGGCTCAAGGGCCTTTCTATGTGGGATTTGCATGTTCTCTCTGTGTCTGCGTAGGTTTACTCCTACAACTAAAACATGTCCATTGTGCCTCCCCTCTCAAGGACTACAGATGGAAATTTGCCTGTAAAACTATAGAATCTGGAACTAGCATCTCTGCCATTGTGCTTATTGTAATTGTACATTGTTTTTAATAAACATTAGCTTAGTTTTTATTACATAACATAACATTTGTAATAACTGGCCTTGGGGTGGTCTTGATAAATACTAGACCGTCAGGTCCAGAGGGACAATGATGAAGTTTAGGAGAACGGAGAAACTAAAACACTGTTATAAAAGCTGGAAAGCTTGTATTAAGATGGATGAGAATAATGCACTCAGTGGCTGAGAGCAAGTTATTTCTCAATGCCAACAAACTATTCTTTCAAAATGGCTCAAAAGGAAAGATATACAGTATATCTTAACATAAACCATGCCCACCAAAGTACCAAAGTAAAGCCTTTTGGGTGAGGGATAATACCAAGCAGACCTGTAGATTAATTTGCATATGTCCCCTTTCACATTTCATTTCTTTAAAAGAGAGGTTTTACAGCCACAGGCCATTGTGCACATCTTTAGACAATAAGTTCAAAACATCAGGCACAATTGTACTTTTAATGTGTGGGTTTAGTTTCTTTCCACATCCCTGATAAAATCATAGAAAACTGACCTTCTAACAGCCTGTTTTACTAATAACCTCTAACTACTAAATGTCATAATAAGTTCCACCGGAACACCTCCCTCTCAGCGCAGCCTCCGCTCTGCAGCTCCATAACCCGGAGTCAGGCAGGCGCAGTAAAAACGGGATGCGCACTATTTGTCGACGCGCAAGGACTTCATACACTCGAGTTACACCATCAGGGCCATCTTTGCTTGTCCTCGCCGGTGACAGTGTGTGTGTGGCCGCTCCACATCTTGTCAAACCCGTGAATATTGTCAGTTTGCTGCGCTTGAATCGGGGAACGCTTTCGGTATTGTCATTTGTCTGAGGGGAAAAAAAGCGAAAACACAGCCGTCAACACCGCGGCGTGAGGAGGATCCAGTGTGTCTTGTATCCAGCGGCATCGTTTCCTCCCTTCCTCCCTTTCTGCACCCTTCATTTTTTCATTTTTCCGTGACAGGGCGAGACGCTGCTTGCACCATGGATGAGGAATACGACGTGATTGTGTTGGGCACCGGGCTCACAGTGAGTAATCAAACAATACACCACGCAAAGTATCTGAAACTATCCGTTCCAGCTGCATTACGCACGACATTTTACCGCGACGCGTTGGTTTGCCGTGCGTTTTTAGCCTCTATCTCGCTCCTGAGCTTATCTGTGCCGGGTTTTCATCTGTCTGGGGAAGGATACAGCCGCGTGCGTAAAAGGGCAGCCCAGCATCTTCAAGGCGTAACCCCTTTGCAGCGTACGGCGGTTGCGTGCACACACAGGCCTCGGTGCACGTCCTGGCGTCAGCGCAGGCCGTAACACAGCTCCATTCAATGATGACTGAACAGTTTCCACGCTCCGCGACACCACAGTTTCCTCCTATGCGACACGAACACGCCTGAAAGCTGTGGAAATGTCACGCGAGGTGCTTTTTTCGCTTCCAAACTTGTCCACGATTGAACTTAACGCCCTGAAAAGCAGAATTTAACCTTAAACTTTGTCTAAAAGCGAGAATGTGGTTGTTTTTGCTGGTTGTGACTGGTGGCGTTTGTTGTCTTTTATTACTGTGCTATAAACAATGATAGTACTGTAGCGGAATATGATTTGACGCATGCGCAGTGGGCGTCAGAGCCTCCCCGGTTGCAGACTTTGCACACACACCCCTCTGATTTAATCACGTCTCTAACTAATCTCTAGCTTTGTTGTCTTCGTGATTAATAGATTAATATTGACAAAAAGGGAATTAATAATTACATTTTAAATATGGAGGATTTTTGTTTGATTAGTGAAGCTTTAAGAATCTACAAAATAAAACAATTTGAGCTGAGCATACATTAAGTTTTGAGGAAAAGGTTGCCACATAAGTCAGTATATTCTTACCTCATCACTAGAAGGTTTTAGGTTCGAGTCTCAGGCCTGGTCGGGTGGGGCCTCTCTGCCATTTTTGCAAGTGCTTCCTGTGTTTTGGACAGGTTCCTTTTGGTAGATTGCTTTTTAAACAAAACAAACAGGTTCTATAAGCAGAATTATTGTGACTAGACGTCCATATTTACTCTGGACAGTTCGTATTTTGAGCTTTGTGCCCCGTGTTCATGCAAATTTATCAAAAACTGTTGATTTGTCCCAGTTTTTTAGCACTTTGATAACAAGCAGTAGTTGTTTCTTTTGTCAAAAATGAGAAAACACAGGTACATTTTTCTCTAGGGCTGCAACTAACAATTATTTTGGTAATCAATTATTCAGCCGATCATTTCTTTGGACATGTCACTTAGTTGACTGTTATTTGTTTGTATGAGGTATGAATATGAGATTTTTATGCAATTTGCTAACTGCAAAAGATAAAGATAAAGTCTTGAAGTCAAACATAGTTTATAGGCAAGATAAAGTCAAATTCATGCACATTATATTTTGGTTTGAGAAGATGTTACTCATCACAAAAAAAAACAACAGAAAATCTGCCAGTAGATCAAGATGTTCATTCTTGATTCAAATTCTGCACACTAGGTCTGTGTTTTTATTTTTACATAACTGGAAAATTTAGACCGACATATATATTGGCCAGATTTTATTTTATTTTTGCATATTGGCCACATCGGCCTTATTTTGGACAGTATTTAATCAGGCAGTTGTTTAAACAGTCTGCACGATAGAGCTGCACTCCCAGTGATGAAGAGAAATGATACAGTTTGTTCTATATACAGTATCTCCATTTTGCTGTGTTTTGAACATTTTCTTAAATGACTCTTTAAAATGTTCTGTAATGAGCATAAACATGTTGGGTTCATCAAACAATGAGACTAAATAATAGTTTAGATTGAACTTTATTTTTGAGTTATTCTATCTCATCCCAACGCTGCTTTTTTAAAACTAAAATAAGAAAATCGGCCATTAATATCGGCCAAAGAAGAACAGTATCGGTCGATCTCTAAACAAGAATCATTTGAATAAAGTTTCATCTTGAATTTGTCCAAGTTTGAAGCTGCAGTTTTGATTCTTGTTGAAACTTCGGCTTAAAGAGTCTAAATAATGAATACGTGTTTGCTTCGCTCACTCCAAAAACAAGTACAAACACCAAAAGGACACAAAATGGATTAAATTAATTGACTTTGTGATTTACGAATGTTTGAGCTTAACAGGAATCTATATGTACCTCGTGAAGAATCCCTCGTACCACCCACAGTTTGAGAAACACTATATTACATCTATATTATTCTATGTTATAAAAGGGTTTGTATTTGCTTTAGCGTCTCTATGATCAACAATGTTAAAAATACAAGATAGGCTTGTTTCATGTTTTGTTTATTGATTGGAAAGACAATATTGTAATTTCTGTGTCAGGTCTGGTTTGTGCTTCCTTACCCAACATCTGCTTTAATGAACAACTAATCAATAATCATTAGTTAGCCCCTTATCATTCTGGCCTTTTGTCCCTTCACACGTTTGACTAAAATCGTCTAAATTTCAAACTAAAACGGTGTCTGATCTTTTGGACACAAGTAAATGTCTGGAGTATTTGTGAAGCTGTTTCTCTGTAGTTTTATCTTCTGAGACTCAGAGGCTTTGATCAGAAGTGAGAACTTTCTCCAAACAAAAGAAAAACACAATCTAATTTCTGCCTAATTTATTTTATTTTTTTAGATATAAGGATTGATAAAGCTGGTGTTGACAGCTGAGACCTGAATGTAGTGCTGGGCGATCTGGGAAAAAATATAATCACGATTTATTTTTCTCATATTGATCGATCGATCTTTTTTGAAACGATATACTGTATCAATATTCTCTCTCAAGGTTTGACTTTTGCTCCAAACTACACATTTGAATTGACAAAACATTGGTTTTTGATCTTTCGATTCAAAATCCACCTCCAAAAAATTGACAATTCGGTTCGATTCGATCTTGATCTCTCGATCTTTCAATTAATGGCCCAGTCCTACCTGAATGATTTGGGGTTTTTACCATTCCTCTGCAAACGTTGAAGGTTACTGAGGAAAAAATAAGTTTTAGGGACCTAGAATTACTTAAAAAACGTAGTGGCGCCAATCTAAAAGTCTTATTAAAATGTTAGAATTTTGGGGGATTTTTTTTTATTTGTGAGTTTTTTGGATTTTTTTTTATTTTAAAACTGAGCCTGATTCATTCCAGAGGCTGATTTGACTCTAAATAGGAGGGACACAATGTTATTTTTATCGTTAACATTTCCAGGTGGTCCCCAAAAAAGTGGAACGACCCTTTGAAGCCGGAACTAGAAGGGGTTTTAAAGATAAGAGAAGATATCCCTCATTTGTTTCACAGTGGGCAAATTGAAGTGTTGCAACTCACAGTTCAAGAGCAGCAGGAGGGCAACGTATGTAATAAACAAGACAATCATTTGTAATGTTGGTGCTCAGCTCACTTATATTTGTATTAAGTGTTTTGGATCAGTGTAAAACAAGGTTGCAGGAAGTAAAAAAAAAAAAAAAAAGGTTGATGAGGCCTTGTGGCAGCCAGCTTTTCATGGTGGCAGAGCTTGATTTGTGTTCTTGGGCTTTACAAACAGGAAGAGGTTCTGCTCTGGGTCAAATATTCAGAGTAGAATATATTTTTATAGTAAGCAAGGTTTCTGTAGGGTCTTAAAAAACCTTAAATAGAAATGTTTATATATAAGGCCTTAAAAAGTTTTAAATTTGCTGTTGTTGGCCTAAAATGTTTACATTAGTCACGTGTTTTGCTCGTTTAATAGACCCGTTCAGAGCCTACGTCATTTTGGGGGCGGAGCCGCACTGGTGCCTTCCGCAGAGTTTCCCCATAAGTTTCTATACAAAACGAGTAAGCTGTACTAACGATATTAAACGGTTAGAAAACTTAACAATGATTTCAAACGAAGCTCTGACCGTTGCTAATGTGTTCCTTGGGTTTGCACCAGTGACACATTTTATAACTCGTGATTTTTTCGGGCTAACTAGCTAGCCGCTAAAATCTATAGAAAAAATGAGGGATCACCATCAAAACAAATACATGGCCTCAGAGTCATGTAAGTATATCCTCTGAGTCTTTTATACAATAATCTTCTGTAGAAATCAGCACAAAATAAAGCCACAGGTGCAGTTTACTGTGAGTCTAATTCTACACTGATAATTGATAAATAATTAACACAACTTGCACAAAAATCTTAAGCAATGTCACGGTAACTCACCTCCTGTGCTTTTCTGCAAATTACGTCGTCAAACTCATCAAGGGATATGTATGATCAAAGCTTTTCTCTTGTGCACATGAGTTTTCCATCAAATATAAGTAAATATCAGGCCACTGAATGTCGGGACATTCACTAACGTCATGCTAACATTCAGTAGATAACTGTACATGGATCTGGAGTCGCTTGCTGTTCGTTAAATTGAGTTTTTAAAGAGAGTTTTGCGATTTTTTAATGAAAATGCACCTGCGTAGCTTGAAAAGCCTGAGACTGGGCACCACTCAGGGCTCCAGTTAGCGCGCGCAGCCATCTTTGTTTACTAACAGTAAATGGGTCTATACGTTCTGAGCCTCTGAATTGTTCGTCACAATGTGTTTTAGTCATTTTTCACAGCTGTTAGAGATCTGTGCCAGTCAGAAATTGATTGATTTGAAGTTATTTTATTGTAAAAAATCGAGTACAGTCCTTTTAATGAAGCAATTTCTGCCAGGTGTCCTGATCTTCTTTCACTGCTGCAGCTTTTCCTTTGGGAAATTCTCAACAATATTCTCAATTCGGGATGTCACGATTTCAAATGTAAGTGTTAGGATTATTGTGAGACGACATATGCGGCACGGTGGCTGAGCAGTTAGCGCTCTCGCCTCACAGCAAGAAGGTCGCGGGTTCGATTCCCGCACGGGCCGGGCCTTTCTGTGTGGAGTTTGCATGTTTCTCCCCGTGTCTGGGTGGGTTTCCTCCGGGCACTCCGGTTTCCCCACCAACCAATAACATGCATGTTAGGGTAATATCCTCCAGCTACGGTAGTCCTGACCAAGCCTAGCAACAACACCTGGAGATGGTCCTCGAGCGCTGCACTGCGGCGATCACTGCTCCTGAGGAGATGCCCCAGAGGCATTGAAGGATGGGTCAAATGCAGAGGACAAATTTCCCTACGGGGACAGTAAAGTGTACCTTAACCTTAACCTTAACCTTAACCATATCACGATTTAGCGATTGTTCACGATTACTGTCATGATCAATCTTTCACTTTCTTTCATTCTCATCGTCTAACATGTCGTCACTCTCCACAAGTTCGTGACCACTTTTTTGAAATCAGATCTTGTGAATATAAAAACTTAATGTGACAAAAAAATAAACTTTAGAGGCTTTTGCTTTACTATTGTAAAACATTAAAACTATTCTTTATTGTAATAAAAAGAGGCAAAGCCAAAATGTAGCTTTTAAAATGGACATTATTAGAGATGGTCTGAGTTTGTTGAATTTGCAGCCAAAAACAATATTCATTATTACACTTTCTGGTGTTGCAAATTGATTTTTTACAATATTTGAATTTTTGTATCCATAAAATCTCAAATATACTTTTCACGCTAGGGCTGGGCGATATGGCCAGAAAATAAAATCTCGATTTTTTAGACCACTTTGGACGATTTCGATTTTAATCGATTTTATTCGGCGTCATTGATGACTGCTGCTTTTTATTATGAGCTCATAATATTTTAAAGCATCTATAAAGAATGAGTTAATGAGATTAACTTGTTTTACAGTTTGTCATGCACCATTTTTTAAGGGTGCCCAGCCCACATGGGCTTATAAGACACATAAATATAAAGCAGACAGGCTTTTCACAATCAGTAAACATTATACATATTAAAACTAATAATAAGTGTTTGCTGCTGCATCTAATGCATAGGCCTACTATTATCAGCATTTGTATCCATTAGGCCCTGTTAAGATCATCATTATGATTTAGTTGTTTCATATCTAAAAGTTTTAAGTTTGCGAGTGTTCGTCTCTCACTCCTGTCACTCAAACTAAGTTGCCATGGTTACTCACACACGGAGGGGAAAGGGCGGGGCCTGCTGGCTGCTGCTTTGGGGAGAGCATGGGAGAGAGACGCTGTAGACTGCTTTTAACGTTTTAACGAGAAAACCTCACAAAAAGCACACGCCGCAGCTTGTGTAACTGCAAAAACAAATCAAAAAGACGATAGATTTTGCGCGAGACTTTTCTAGAAAGTTACTCGCCCTATTAGCCCTATTTCACGCTAATGAAAAAATAAAAACAACATTTATTTATCTGGGATATTAGATCATAAATAACATCTGTGCTAATTAAATATCACTTTTTTTCTTATAAACCTGGTCAATGCCAAAGCAGAACTGATATGTTGTATTTCTGTATCTACAATGTGAACTAAAAATACAAAATTTTGCTTCTGAGCTAGTCACAATTATTATTCTTTTGTTCTTACGATTATATTGTGGCTTGAATAATCACGATTATTGATTAACCTAATAATCTTGACTTCCCTATTCTCAATATAATGAGACAGTTTGTGTGTTTCTGAAAGCTCGGTTGCTGTATAAATTGTTCTTTTTTGTTACTTGACTAGATTTTTGTAATTGCAAAATACAAAGTTATATCTTCAAAAGATCTCTGGAAAAGAAGCAGCTTTGTGACCTGATCCAAACAACTGCTCTCGTCCTGTTTTGTTGTTTTTATCAAAGAAGTTTCCCCAGCCAATTAGATGAACAGCGTTTCTTTCTGCAGACGACATGAGCAGGACAGCAGAACTTTGACCCATCAATCCTCGCAGAAACCCTGAAAAATGCATCTATCTTTTATTAAAATGCTTTTATTTATTAATTTTTGCCAAAAAGTGACTCTTATTAGAGAATGGATCACATGGTTTTATGTAAATATGTAACATTTACTGTGTAAAACAAACAACATAACAGTTAAGCCAGGAAATAAGCACTGATAACCTGTATTTCCTCCCTAAAAAACAACAACAAAAAAGTTCCTTAAGATCTCTGTCTGTATTTAAAGAAGTGTGAGCTCTGGATCTTTGGCAAATATTGTGCAACTTCCTGTTTTTAGTTTGTGTTGAAAATGAGCGTGCTAGCCTTTTGTTTCGTTATGTTTTGTATCGAAATCAGGTTCAAGTTTTGATGCTTTTTTCTCTGTATCAACTTCAAGACATTTCAGTATTATGACAACACAAGCCAATATTAGGAAGACTGTCATTTATTATATTGGCATGTTTATTATGTCTTCACTGTGCATTATGCAAAATCAACTTTTTTGAGTTTTTATTCCTGTTGCTTCCTCATCAAAAACACATCTGAAGTTTTGTCTGTGAGATACTATTCTTTTCCCTCTGAGCCTCAGAAACACTTCATTGTTTCTCTGTGTCACAGTTAGTAGCTGCTCCGCCAACTTGACCATGTAGCTGACCTTAATTTTGATTAAAAAGACTAATAAAGACCAGTGTAGTAGTTTCATACAGAAGGCAGACTAATCCAATAATTTTTTTTTTCCAAAATCTTCAGCTAAATCACTTTTTTGTTGGTCTTTTATAAATCCCCAAAGCATGCATGTTTAGGTTAATTAAGCATCACTGTAAATTTCCCCTGTGAATGAATGAGAGAGTGAATGATTGTCTGTTTAACTCTGTGACGAGTTGGCCACTGTCCAGGGTGTTCCCCCGCCTAAGGCCCAAAGTCACTGGGATAGGCTCCAGTCTCCCTGCGTCATGTGATCGAGCGCAGAGTGTTTTCTTTCATGTGCGCGGTAACAAAAATGAACACTGAAACATAAGTGGATTAAAGCTGGTTTATAAAGGTCACAGGAGAGCGGAGGAGCTGTTATACTGACACATTGTGGGCCTGAAATGAAAAAGTTCCAACAATTTCCGTGTTGACCATGTTCTATAGTCTAGTGAAGGTGCTTCTCACGTCATTTAAGAAGCAGGTGTGTTGGAGATGACGTGTGTAATGCTCGTAAAAAAGAATGCTGCACTTTGACTATGAGCACAAAGAGTTACATTTAATAGCACACTTTCAAGTTGACGTCACACGCAAGTGCTGCTGGGAGCAAAAGTCGGACAAACAATCCAGTTTGTACTGCGTTTAGTACTGCGGCACTGTTTTTTAATATTATAGTTTCAATTTTTAAGTACATACTTGCAGTAGATTGTTTACGTAGCTTTGTCTACAGTTCTGACAGTTTGGTTGGGACATTCTGTTGTACCGCTGCTTCTTCGAGAGCTCACAGTCTGTTAGCGCTGCTAGTTCTGGTTCGTCAGCCTCGGATCTACAGTCTTTCACCGTCAAAGTGCAGCCAACAAATGTACGTGTTGTTAGTTATCCTCTCCACACTTTGGAAATCCACATAAATACTGCCATCGTCTTGCTTTCTCCGTCTTTACCTTGGCCTGTTGTGTCATGTTGTCGTTGATCTTCCGGGTTTTGGAAACGGGATAAAACTGTTCCTTCTGGCAGCCACTCAGGATATCTCCAATCGGAGTTACGTAGTCTCCAACAGCAGTGTTTTGTGCCTCCTCGTTTCATCATGATTTGGTTGTTAATTGTGAAAATACCTTCATTTTCGAACCACCTTTACACATGCAACTACGCCGCGCTCGCGTTTGTTTGTCAGAAAATTGCACCCACAATGCTTTGCGGCGTGACGTCGCAATCTATTTTTAGTAACTGTGAAAAGCGCTATTACAGATAATGAGGCAATGTTTCTTCTTTATTTGAGTTTTGAAGAGTCGCCGTCACAAGGCAGATGCACCAGATGCTTCTGTTGTAAAGATCCTCGTTCGTGCAGCAGGTGAACCTCACCATGATGCTCCTGACAAACAGTCCTGACAGAGTCACAGTGACGCACAGACAGAAAGAGAGAAACCACAACACATCTCTTACTCTGGCCACGCTGAACTGAACTTGTAGAGGGAAACATCAAGCTTAAAATCAGATGGCTTAAAAGAACTACAGTCCTATAAATCACGACATGACAATTTCATAAAAAAAACAACAACACAGAGATAAACTCACAATTCTATTTTTATACAATATCGACCAGCTCTGTTGCATCATATTTGTCCTTTATCTAAAACCTGTTTCTTTTTCTGTTGCAGGAGTGCATTCTGTCCGGGATCATGTCTGTGAACGGGAAGAAGGTGCTGCACATGGACAGGAACCCTTACTACGGAGGCGAGAGTTCCTCCATCACGCCCCTGGAGGAGGTACGACCAGCTCCGACCGTCAATAACACGATCAATAAGTCTTTACGAACCTCCCCCCGGCTCTGTCTCCGCTTACCCTCGCTGCCGTCTGTGCATCTGCTGCGATTTTACTGCCTCGCTCTGCCTTCTGTCACCGTTCATCTGCGTCGCAACGAGAAAAGGAGAGAAAGAAATGTACCCAAGTGACCTGTTTATAAAGAAAAAAAATATATTTCAAGTTAAGATTGCTTGATTGAAAAGTTTGAACCCTTTTTCCAAGCATTTTGACACATTTAATCTCTTGTTGTTGTAGAAACCAAGATTATTTTCCTTGTTTCAAGCAGTTTTGGATTGATTTCAAGACATTATTTCTCACTTCGAGCCAAAAAAAATTAAAAATTACCTTATTGGCAAATTTGTTTTCATATTTCAAGCTAAATTCTCTTTTATAACTAGTGAGAAAGACCTTGAAACCAGTGAAATATTCTACAGTACACAAGCAATTAAATCTGAACTAGCTAAAACGGCTCAAATTGAGATAAAAATTCTGATTCCAACACATTTAAAAAGTCTAGATTTATAGTTTTTGCAGTGTATTTGAAGAGGAAAGTGTTAGTAGAGCGAAAAAGAACTACTAAAGAGATGATTTGAGATGATTAAGAACAGGTAGAGCTGTAATCGACCAATTAAACTCTTACTCGACTAAAGATGTGTCCCATCGACCGATTAGTCGACTTAAAAGAGGGCGTGGCTAAAGATCTGAAGCTAAAAATGATTTTTTTGTTCATTTAAAAATAACCAATAATACAGGAAATGTAAAGAAAATCCAGTCTTTTTTTGTCGCTGGTCAATATAAATTCTAATTTCTAGGCAATAAGCTTTGAATTCTTTGGTCTTTACAACAATGCAGCTAAATCAGACCTGGGCAAACTGCGGCCCGGGGGGAAGATGCGGCCCTCTGACTGTTTTGATCTGGCCCCGGAAACCTTTTGAGAATAAATGTTACTCTTTATTTTTCTTTTATTTGATTGATTTAGCTGTAGAGCAAGTGTCTTTGCTTGATGCCCCATTATTTATCATAATAGGTGATCAAATGAATAAATTAAAAAGCCTATTTTACAAAAAAATGTACATACATACAATAACAATTTGTCGCATCAATGACCAAATTTCGGTCCTCCACCACTTGTCTGGGTTCAGATCTGGCCCTCGGGGAAAAATAATTGCCCACCCCTGAGCTAAATCATAGATTATTTTAGATTTATTATAAACAAGTGTAACCTATACAGTGTTTTTTTTTTCTTTTGTAAACCTAGTTGATGCTGCGTACATGATCTGACTGGACTAATACAAATTCTGGTTGACTAAGAGTCCTAAAAGAAGGAGTGTCCTTTGCTTGGTCTAAGCCCGGCATGTTCAAACTGCGGCCTGGGGGCCAAATCCGGTTCTTGGACCAATTTTTTTGGCCCTCAGACTTCCTGCTAGATTTGCTCATATTACTAAAAGTATAGTTTTTATGGTCACATTTGAGCAATTCTTCTGTCATAGTCCAAATAATAAACATTTTGATGACTTTGAAACCTAAAACGAATGTTTAATGCCTTGTTAAAGGTGAGTTAGCTGATTTTTACTCTGCAAACACGATTTAGGTTTTAAATCTGACAACTTCCTCTCATAAATCCTTCGACACATGGTTAATATCGACATGTATTCATTTTGGTTGCATTTATGGCTTGTAAACTTCTTTTTACAAACAGCAAAGTGAAACTGGAGTGACCGCCCCAAGCTCAGCCAATCAGAGCGCAGCATTCAGCTCCTGATTAGAATTTAAATTCTTTATTATTCAGTTCAGGCAGGACTCAGAGGTCTCATTTTTTCACAAAGTATTTACTATATACTTTTTAGTGGAAAGCACAAAGTTTACTAATTTACAACTAAAAAAGTTAGCAACCCCAACTTTAAAGGTGCACTGTGTAACTCGATGACATGATTCAATAGAAATAGAAAAGTAAAACAATACTTTGAGACATTTTGAGGGATATGTTTAATGCTTTAATATGAAAAAATAAAACTAAAGGAACAACTTGTTCATGAAAATATACAAGAAGAGGCTCCTACAGGTCAAAGAACAGTTCAGTCTGTGACAATGCAAGCCCACTTAAAGTGAAAACACATTTTTTTTTAAATTATTTATTTAATGCAACAAAGAGAAATGGTCAATGACTTCACGGTCGTGTTTTATGTGGTGCTTCGCTCTATAGAAGCTTCAAAATGCGTCCCGCGGTGAAAAAAGTTCGGACACCCCTGGTCAAAGCCCAACATTTCAAACAAATCAATTAAGTTTACTTTATTTTTGTAAAGTCCAAAATCACAACAGCAGATTCTTCTGAGGATTTCACAAGATTGTTGATTTGGCAAACAGAACTGTTAGAAAATCAAACAATGACTCAGTCTTTGGTCAATAAAACAAAAGCAGATTGTCCAACAGTCACGGTAAACAGAGCAAATGTCTGAGTCGGGGTTAGCAAGATGTTTGGTGGTCAATACATTCTCAAAAGATGCACAAGAACCGAAATCTCAACTTAGAGTTCTCTAGGTCTGTTCAGGGGTGGTTTTACATGCTAACGTTTATCTACAATGAGCCACTAAAAGCTTTGTAAACTCAAAAGTGACTGACCTTTGACCTCTTCTAAATGGATCATTCAACTTCCATTTCTTGGCTCTAAAATGTTTATAAATGAAAATATAGGATACTGCGCTGGAGTTGTTCAAATCAGATGCTAACTGTTTGATGGCTTCAGAGCTCTTATTTAAACTGTTTGTCTTTGTCAGTGCATAGCTTTATTTCTCTGTCTTAAACCCTGATGTTTTTGTTTTGTTGTATTTGACAGTTGTTCAAGCGCTTTAACATCCCTGAAACTCCTCCTGAGTCGATGGGCCGAGGAAGAGACTGGAACGTGGACCTCATCCCAAAGTTCCTCATGGCCAACGGTTCGTATCCTCCTCTGAGCTTGTTTTCTTGACTAAAGGCTGATTTATACTTCTGCGTCACTTTACATCGTCACAAAGGCTGCCATCAGAGCTTCTGTTGTTAGTTTTTTTTTCCCCAGGGCTTCTGGTATTCAATCAGAAAACTAGCATCAACAGTAGCACCCTGTTGATGCCTTTCTCGTGCTGCTACGCTCCAAAGCGCACAGCTGATCTGTGATCTGGTTGTGATTGATGTACATGACCACACTCACCTGGAACCTCTTTAGCTCCAGACAAAAGCTGCAATGCCAGTCTGTGCGAGGACATAAAGAGACACAGAACTATGAATCGGCCTTAAACCAGGACTGACTATGGGTGCACGCAGCTTCATCAAGTTTATGATTACCAGGTCTGTCTCCAGTGATGCAGTGTCTCCTATATGTGATAAGTTTAAAGGTGCTGTGCCCATTTAACAACAAAAAAACAAAAAAAACTATATAGAAACAATTGCCTGGGTTTCAGAACTCATGCTTCAGCCACCACATCTAAGATCAACTTCACAACGAAATATACAATCATATTTCTTATGTCACCTGGATTTTCTAGGCAATTGGCACAGTATTTAATGGACTGAAAATTATTTTATTGTCTAATGATAGATTATTTGTCTTTGAAAATACAGATAGAGTGTCTCATTTATGTTATGTAGCTGTAGCACACAGCTTCACAAGGCCTCAGTGATCAAATATGGCAAGTGCTTTGTGTAAATGACTTTGCTCACTGTTGTTCTGTCACTTTAGACTTTGACTAGTGCTCTACAAACTATTGTACATTTGTGTTTCCCCCATGATTCTATGTGGGACGATTGTGAGTCGAGTGGAGTCGAACCGTTCTGACCAAACAGAGCAAACGAGCAGTAGTAGCTGAAGCTAAAGCTTAAAAATCGGTTTCATTCAAAATTAGAGACTTGTGAACCATAAAAAGTGTATTATGTGAAAAGAAGATTTGACCGTTCTTAAAGCTGTAGAAGCTGTTTCTGCAGAACCTGAGCAGTTTGTGTTTGCCTTGTGCTCTATGGAAAAAAAATGCTTTCTAATAGGGATGGAAAAGAGTTCGAAAACTTTGAAAATCATTCGAATAGGCCAGAATCACTTTTGCTCATGCAGCCTCTGACCACACAGTATAATTTTATAATACACACAATAATAGCCACGATGTTTGAAAAAAACAAAGGGTAAACTTTTCAAGACCTGACTGAATGTGCATCATTACGTTGCATTAACAACTGACTTGGACCTCTAAATATGGACACTTAACTGTTTACTGTTCAAATGTTCATAAAAAAAGTTCTGAGCACTAACAACAGTGGCTTTGCTTCAAATGTAAAAAAAGTCAAAGTCAAACAAAAATAAAAACAAAATAAAAAATCATGGCTGCAAAATCAAAAACTGAATCGAATTGTGACTTAAGTGAATCGTCCTGTCCCTACTTTCTAACTTGTTGAGGGATTTCTCTGTCGCAGAACCAACGAAGTGGCCACTGGAGCTGATTTAAAACAGCTACAAGCAGCAATACTGTATCCAGATTTTTAATAGATCCACGAAACACAGAATAGAAACACATGAACTGCTGTGTAAAGCTTAAAATCAATTACGTCTTTTTGATTACATTTTAAGATGGCAGAAATCGAGTATAGCACCTTTTAAGTTGAAATAATCCAGGCGTCGACACACAAAGTGCTTTTGACAGTAAAACAAACTGAACAAAGGTTCCATGTGAGTAGAGTTAAATAACCTGTTCTTCTGTTCCTTCAGGCCAGCTGGTGAAGATGCTGCTTTACACAGAGGTGACTCGATACTTGGACTTCAAAGTGGTCGAGGGAAGCTTCGTTTACAAAGGAGGGAAAATCTACAAAGTTCCTTCGACTGAGACGGAGGCGCTGGCTTCGAGTGAGTCTGAAGGTTTTATCTCAGATGTGAGCAGACACAACACAGTCTGCAGGAAAACAAAAACACTGCTGCCTGTTCAAACCACACACGGCAAAGAATGTTCAAGCATAATGGCATTACTGTTGTTGTGTCACACCGTTTTTACACCAAAAGTCAAATGTTTTAAGTGCGTATGACAGGTTAAATTACATTTCTTTCAGTAAAACATATTGAGCGTGAATATATTTAAGATTTGACTAAAACTTTTGCTTGTTTTTACTCAGTTTATCTGTTTAGACAAGGTTTATAAATATCTTTTGTCCAGTAAATATGACCAATGCTGAGGTACACTGCTAAAAAGGAAAATTTAACTTCGATAACTAGCCCCAATGACTTGAATTAAGCATATTAATCTTAAAAAACTAATTTTAAGATGTTTTCACTAAATAAGACCAAGTTTATCTGACTTGTTTGAAGAAATTCTCTCCTGATTTATCTTATCTGTAGATACAAAAACTTGTTTTAAAGACCTATTATGTCAAATTCACTTTTCTAAGTTTTTAATCTTGTTATAACGGCCTTCCTTCAACATTTACTTAAAGTTATATTTGAATTGATTCATGCATGTTTGAGTAATCTTGTATTGTTCTTCAGCTGGAGCTCAAGTGCTCAGAAATCCCCGTTCTCACCTACCACCTATCCCCTCCCACTTGTCTGTATTTACTTGATATATTCCTTATGATTAATCCTCAAAGTGACACGTATATGGTTCAAAACGGTCCAGAGCCACTTTCCAACAATAATAATATGTTATTTTAAGTCTGCAGCTTCTTACAGTTACATTTTAAAATGAAGAGGCGGGGCTTATCAGTTCTGCAGTTTTGAACAGGAAGTCAATGGAGCTGTTCCTATTTTTAAGTTGTTTTGATCAACTTTGTGTTTTATAGTCAATCAAAGGTAAATTACTGATCTGTGCATGTTCTAGTTTCTGACCAAATATTAAAAAAAAAACACAATAGGTCCCCTTTAAGCAAATTTGTTTTTGTTTTATTCCATAATTGCTTGAATCAATAAAAGATTTCCTTAAAAATCTTGTCAAGAGAATTTGAAACTAGCATTTTCTGCTCAAAACAACTTAGTCAAATTTTCTTACTGCATTGTTGGATTATTTCACTTTAAATACTTCATAATAAACAAAAATGTTCTTATTTTCTGAAAGGTCTTTTTTGCAGTGTAATTCCACTGCTACAACTGTTACCTAGGCTTTTATTTTTTTCAGAAATGTATTTGTTCCTTTTATGAAAATCACTGATTGTCCAGTATAATTTTTACACTGGGCAATCTAAGAAAAAACATAATCATGATTTTATTGCTTACATTGATCAATCTCAATTTTTCATTCAATTTTGTTTAAAGGAGACCTATTATGTTTTTTCTATGCATTTATGATTAAACCAATATATATGTAGATCAGCAATTTACATTTAGTTTATTGTAAAACACAAAATTGATGTAAAAGAGCTTAGAAATAGAAACAGGTCCATTTAAACCACTTTAGAGTGAGATTTTATTGTAACAAGCAGCAGATTTAAAATGTGTAATTTTTGTTGTTGTGTCTTTGTGACAGTTTTGAACCACATATGCTTTACTATTAATCTAAATATTTTGAGTAATCACAATTAAATACAGACAAGTGGGCGGGGATAGGTGGTAGGTGAGGACAGATTTCTCAAACATGCAGGAAACATTATTAACTCTTTCCCTGCCAATGACGTCTATTTCTGTCATAAACTTTAATAGTCTGTGGCGATGTTGTTCTCTGATGCTCGTGCTAACTTTGTCTACAGTCAAATACATGATGCAGTTTCACAGATTCACCAGCAGAGGGGGAATAGTGTGTACACAAGGACCCAGAGGAGGTCACATGACTGGAAATACAAGTGCTCTTTGTTGACATTTAGGCAGCACAGTCGACTATGTTTTACGTGATCAGGTTATTCTAAAGGGCTGTCTTTCTTTTCAAACAGATTACAGACAAAACCTGTTGGACTAAAAACACAGTTGAGTAAGTTTAGATCAGATATTTATCTTTAAAATGAAGAAAAGACGATCCTGTTGGACTAGGACTCTGAGGAGAACGGCACATGCAGCGAGTCTAAAGTGTCAGAGGAAGTCAAACTACTGGATTTCTTCATGTTTGGAGGGTTAAATATAATCTCTGCTCCACGAAAGAGGCTGAATCTATAGAATCTGTATCAGAAAGTAGAAAAGTGCTGCGGCCTTCTCGTCTGTAACACAGCTTTTGTTGGTTTAAAGATGAAAAAGACACTGACATGAAGTTTGATTTAGAAAAAGGATGTTTGATGCTGAAATTTAATGAAAACAAGGAATTTCAAATGTCTATAAAAACAGAACAGATTCATGTAGAAAATTGTATTTTTTTTAAATAAAAGTAGACAGATAACATGTCATGATTCCAGTTGCATAAAGGTTTTTGTGGAGCTGTGAATATTGTTTTAAGATGAGCAAAAGGCCTGGCAGTGAAGGAGGGTCAAAGTGAAAACAGGGCTGGCAGTGAAAGAGTTAATAAAACTTTGAGTAAACTAACGATGAGAGAAGGCATTTAAAACAAGGTTAAAAAGTTAGAAAAACAGATTTGTCACAATAAGGCTCCTTTAACCTTTTCACAAAATACATAAATAAAATTACTTCTATGAACATAAACAAACAAAAAAACTTATATTGTGTTCCATTTAAAACTCCGAGACAAACAAGTGAAGAGAATAAAGCTTAGCAAAAGTATTATTGTAATTTTTTTCCATGTTAAAATGACTCTGGATGTGTTTTGGACAGAAAAAATAATTATAACAAAAATATATATAACATGGGTCTTTTAGGATGAATATTTGCTGTATGTTTTTGCAGTGCACAGGGACAAAGAAACTGCGCTGTCATCTTTAACCCAGTGACTTTTCTCACATTACCGTTTCATTCTTCTCCTTTCAGATCTGATGGGAATGTTCGAGAAGCGCAGATTTAGAAAGTTCTTAGTTTTCGTGGCAAACTTCGACGAGAACGACCCCAAAACGTTTGAGGGCGTCGACCCCAAATCCACAACGATGAGGGACGTTTACAAGAAGTTTGACCTGGGCCAAGACGTCATCGACTTCACAGGACACGCCCTGGCCCTCTACAGGACAGACGAGTGAGTGAATGAATGTCTTTAAACATGTCTGTAAAGCTGTAATTCACCTTGTCCTCATGTAATTCTAGTCCTTTGCGAATGTGTATGTGTGTGTTTTCAATCTGTGAACTGTTTACAAATTATTAATATTGACTCTGAGGCTTATTTTTCTTTCAAATTTGAACTAAATCATTATTACTATTCACCAGGGATCATTCTTCAAAGAAACTACCATTAAGAAGTTGAAAATTAAACAAGCTACAATGGAAACAGTCAGCAGCGCGTCATATTTGTGAGCGTGGCCGACTAAAGGGGAGAGTTGTGTTGGAAATCCTATGTTTTTACCTCTTTTAAGAAGTTTTCAGGCGAATTAAGTGTAATTTTAGCACTAATATTTCATGTCGAGTCACAACCGAGTTTAAATGGAGCAGCCAAAGTAAGTTATAGAACAAGAATAAAACTTAAAGTGCAAATGGCAGGTTTTACCATTTTTTTCAGTAAAACACAGTGATTATATAAGATTTCATCAAACATTTTGCTTGTTTTCACCTAGACTGGCTGTTTCTCTGAAGTTTGTAGTTGTTTTTTGTCCAGCAAATATACATCTCCTGCCTCACCATAATAAAGAATGGGAAGCTAAACTGTTTATCTCTTTTAAGACGTTTTCTGGCGAATTAAATGTATTTTTAGCACAACTAATTCAAGTCGAGTTACAACCGGGTTTAAATGGAGGTTACTGAGATGTAGTTAGAAAAAGTAAACAATAAGTTAAAAAATATGCTAAAAGACGCTAGGTGGCGCTAGCATCATGTTAGCATTTAGCTCGCAGCTACCGTTAGCATTGTTAGATATATTTACACACTTGGAAGGTTGAATCAGTTTATTCATCCCCAGGTCTTCGTGTCTGTATTTGACACAATATATCTCCTAAAGTCCACATTTGCTGTTGTAGTTTTTGAGCAGTGACTGATAAAGCTGCTGTTCTGATTCATTCCTCATGTTAACTTTCCCCCTCGGAGGTCCGTTAGTGGGCGTGGCCTTTGATGCCGACTGTATCTATGACATACAGTATGTAGAGGGAAACCCACCACTGTTACTTAGCAACCACACTGCAAATGTGAGTCAAAACCCACATAAATGACACAGATGTTATGATTTTGCAAACGATAACATTTTGTAACGCTTAACTTGTGTTAAATAGTTGTTTAAACTCCCAGGAAACTGTGTCAGTTGTGCGTAAATTGTCTTTGCATTTTGGAGTTTTTCAATGACACGTGGGGAAATTCCAATTTAGAACTGAGATTACTTCCAGTAATTTTCAATTTTTATTTGTCAATTTCTTCATAGTTTGCAACTTAACTGCTGTAAAACTATGGTAAATATTTACCACAAGAACTATCTCTAAATATAATTTGATTATCTGTCATATGGGCTTTAAAGGCATATTAATGATAATATCATGGCTGCATACTCATGAATGGACAGAGATAAACAAGCCTTACTCTTTCTCTCCTTAACTAACTTTGTGAGTGCGGCTCTCCTGTGCAGAGGCCCGCTGTAGCTAAAACAACTAATGATCAAATATCAGACAAAATTAAGGCTCATTTTCCGATATGGCTGATATGCAAAAAAATCTAAATAATGGCCCCAAAATATCGACCAGCCTATATATTGGTTCATTATTGTATTTTTAAATATATTATAAGTCTATTTTATTTCTATTATCTTATTTGATTGCATGTTTCTATTTTCTCTGCTGTTCTTAAAATGTGCGTTGCAACACTGGAATTTCCCCATTGTGGGACAAATAAAGGATATCTTATCTTATCTTATCTTATCTTATCTTATCCCTATTAAAAATCAGATTTGGTTAATTTGTTCGCATTGTTATGTGCAGTTTCCCAAGGGCAACTTTCTACACTAAATGTCAATATGCTTTAAAACAAGACCTAAAATAGGGATGCTGATTTTGATACTTTGGCTGTAAGTATCGGCCGATGCTCAACATGAACTGATACTAGTGTTAGGACTGAAAATGCTTTTCAGTCTTGTCAAAACCTAAGAAATTTGGTGCTATAGTGTTATGCAATTCTTATGTATTGTAAGTTACAATTTAACAACTTAACTGAGACGTTCTGTATCAACATCAGCCAGTACATTTGTCTCATTACAGCCAATTAAAGTCACAACAACCAGGAAGTTTTCCTCTATTAGCCGATACCTATATACAGTATTACCCTTTAACCTTTACACAAACGTTCACAATAATGATTTCCTCTCTGTCTTTCTTTCAGTTACCTGGACCAGCCGTGTTTGGACACAATCAACCGCATCAAACTGTACAGTGAATCTCTGGCTCGATACGGAAAGAGCCCGTATCTTTACCCGCTGTACGGCCTGGGCGAGCTGCCACAGGGATTCGCCAGGTAAGCGTCAGTGTGTGTGTGTGTGTGTCTGTGTGCATGTGTGCGCTGCAGAACGAGGAAGTGTCTATTTAAATCTGTCCAACTGGTTCCTACGTTATTATGTTACTATTTGGATGCCATAATTTTCTCACCACTGCACTGCTGTAGGAGAGGGTTTTTGCAGACACAGGGTAAAGCTTTTGCTCCCCTGATAAACGAATACTTTAAGAAGTGCTTGAATTAAGTGAATTTATCTTAATTTAGGAACAACTGCATTTTGTTACTTTGCAAATAGAGTAACTAAGTCTTGTTCTGATTTCAAATGAAGGGCCATTTTAGGGCTGCAGTCGACCAAACAAAGTCTTGGTCGACTAAACGTATGTCCCATCGACCGATTTATCGACTAAAAAGGGGGCGTGGCTAAAGCTTTGAAGCTAAAAAGTATGCTTGTAGATCCAAGCGAAAACACAAATCCAATGGAGTTCATGCAAAATCAACAATTCATGCACAAAATGAAAAGGAAACATGGTATTTAGGTAGACAACAGAGTAATTCTCAACTAAATCACTACTTTTTAGCCCTGTTCAATAGACTTAAAATCTACTAAAAAAATGTGTTGACTAATAGAAATGTTGGTCGTTTAGTTGATTAAACAACCGATAAATTGACTAAACTAGTGAAGGACTACCATGCCCGGATTATCCAATGGGCCTACCGGGCACAGGCCCAGGGGCCCCGCCTCCTGCCCAGGGCCCTTCCAATCAGGATACAGTTTTACTGAACGTCACTTTTTCTGTTTTGTATTTTATTGGTTCCATATTATGTCAGTTTTTTAGAGTGACACCTCATTAGCCAATAAAATGAAAGAGGCTACAGCTATTGGTTAAAAAAGTCCCCGCCCCCACATATGCTCTCTGGACAGTTCTCTCTTCGATTTAGTTTGATCACGTAAACGCGGCACAACAAGCGGAGTTAAACCCTCGCACTCCCGCTACCTCGGCTCCGCTGACTACAAAGGTCCTCCGCCTGCTCTCTCCGCGCCTCGCCCGAGTGCTATGTCGCCGTTTGCCTCCTCCCTTACCGGTCTCTCCACTGCCTGTGGCTCCGCTGACCACACCATCGCTCCTCCGCCCGCTCTCTCCGCGCCTCGCTCGGGTGCGATGTCGCCGTCTCCCTCCGCGGGTTACAAGGATCTCCTGTCCGCCCCGCTGGCTACAGCTTCTCCGCCCGGAGCACCCGCACTCCAAAGTCCTGGTCCTCCACCCTCTCTTTACACCTCCATCGCACCTCCTTGTCTCTCTCCACCTGGCCCTACGCTTTGTCAGCGCCACAGCCGAAGCCACTTATGCATTAACAACGTCTTAATCTACAGTTTCACAACAAAATAGGCTATCGGGGATTGCAAAAATAGTGTGTGTCTGTAATTATAACCATATTTCTCCCAAATAATGCTCTGAAAAGTCCTTTTTCCTGTTGCTGTTGGCGCTACAACATGATTAAATAGTCTCCTGAATGCCCTGAACTATAATGGCCTGATGGCTCACTGGT
Source organism: Mugilogobius chulae (assembly GCA_038363315.1). NCBI lineage: Eukaryota > Metazoa > Chordata > Actinopteri > Gobiiformes > Gobiidae > Mugilogobius > Mugilogobius chulae. Next base: position 20,534,743 of record CM076414.1, read on the forward strand.
AAAACATGTGCCTTCCATCTGGAAGTCCCGGGTTCAAACCCCAATTCTGCATTTTTACCTTGTCGTGTAAAAACAATGTACTACATTAAATTTGATTACTAATACTACAAAATGGATTTGTTAAGAAATTAAAGGCAACTTATATAGCAGATATAAATGATCATGAATAGGCTTTTGTGTTTATGTCACCCATTCAAACACTGCAAGTAATAAAGCAAAAATAATACTTGAGGTTTTGCTAAATACAATTTGACTGAAAAGTACAATTTTGTGAGAAAATAAAGATTTGCTCATATTAAATACAGTCCAAAAAGATTTAGAATTAATTCAATAACTTATCAAATCCAAATGCAATCTCCTATTGATACCATATGATACCAAATAAGCATATTTATTTAAAAATTAGCCTAATATTGTGTTGTCCAAGTATTTAATATTAATGCTGCTGTTTTAATAAGTGGAAAGAGTTCTGTAGTCAACTCAGAGCTTCAGTCACAGAATTACACTTTTAAAAAAGTCTTTTTCGTTTTTTTTTTTTTTTTTCAATATATTTGTGTATTTTAAAATAGCGGCTTATGGCTCGAAAAAGTAGTAGGGGCCCATTAACATCTGTGCCCAGGGGCCCATAAAGTGATAATCCGGGCATGAGGACTACAGCCCTAGGTCATTTATTTCTTTTTTAATGTTAGAGGATGCTTGTCATTTTCTTATGTTACGTGAAAGCCCATCATATATACATTTTTTTGTTGTGATGCAACACTTTGACACTGAGATCAAACATGAACAGACATGTTACTGTCGCTCACCAGCTGATATTTTGCTTGTGCCTTTAACTGGACTTACTGATGTGTGCCCAGAGTGCACAATAAGATACAGTTACAGAACACCATATGACACCTTTTCTAACTGAGTTTGGAAAATGAAAAAAGTTATTTTCAGTTTCTACACATGTATTCCAAGTTTTTCAAGCTATGCCGATAAAGATCGCCAAACTCTCTTTAAAACGCTCACTTTAAAGAACGATGGTGGATAAAACTTGTGTTCACAAGAGAAAAACTACAATTATACAAATTCCTTTGAGTTTGACTGTGTAATTTGCATAAAAAGTTATCAAGACATTGATAAAGATTTTTGTGAATTTTGTGTTAATTATCAACAAAGTGGAGAACTACAGACCCACAGAAAACTGCACCTGTTTATTTTGTGATGATTTTTACAGAAGGTTACTACATCAAAGACTCCAAGCTTAGGATATACTTCTTATTCACTGTATTTGTTTTGTTAGCCGCTTGCCTTATTGTTCCTATAGCTGTTAGCGGCTAGCTAATAACCCACAGAAATCAGGAGTTATAAAGAGTGTCACTGGTGCAAACCTATGAAACACCAGGGTTCCCACATGTCCTAGAAAACCTGGAAAATCTGGAAAATGATTAGCTCAATTTCCAGTCATGGAAAACACATGGAAAATGAGAAAAACAGCTAAATGTCATGGAAAATTATTTGGCTCAATAATAAAATGTATAGCAAATAAACCGGATTTTTGCGATGTACAGACATAGTAATGATAAAAAAAATGCTTTTGTACTAATGTAAAACTGCTAAAAAGTATAGTATTTACAAACCCAGATTGCAAAAACTGACATCCAAAATTTAATTTATCATTTTTTCACTTGGCTGTTTATCCAAATGTTTTAATTGGAGGCATACATTTTTACAAAATAAGGTCAACAGTAGTTTGATTTTAGTTCAAAGGCCTGAGGAAAAGTGTCAAAAACCATAATTTTTTTTTCTCATGTTCTTCAGCCACTGGAAATCTGTAAAATGCATCAGGTTGCACCAAAATTGACTTCATTTTTCAAAAACCTCAGGGGGAGGACCCCCAGACCCCCACTCATGTTTTTCACCTAAAAAAAGGCTATCAAAGCAAACTGCAGCTTTGCAAATTGCCCCGTCTGACAAAATCAAATTTTGACTGAAAACTGGCCACACGACGGTTTTATATACTTTGATTGTCATAAATGTGGATTATTGGGCGGTCACAAACTTGGCAAAACAGGCAAAATATTGGTGATGTAGATGTCGTGATTACATAAAATCCTTGTTGCGAATGTCCTGGAAATGTCCTGGAAAATGTTCTTGGGATATGAGTGGGAACCCTGAACACATTAGGAGAGGTCAGAGCCTCGTTAGAAGTCATTGTTGAGTTTTCTAACTTTTTAGTATCTTTGGTTCTACTTACTCATTTTGAAAAGAAAGTTAAGGACATGTGCTCTTAGTGAGTCTATATGGAGAGATACTTAAAGCCAAGTTAACAACATCAGTATCAGAACTGAAATAGCTGGACTGGTGCATACCTTTTTTATTTAGATGTCTAAAAATTAGGGGTGTCAAATTAGTGCATTAATTGAGATCAATTAATTACAGACAAATTAATCGAGTTAAATTTTTCAATCGCATTAATCTATTTTGAAATAATCTATGTTAATCTATGTTTCCATGCGAGTTGCAAAGTGGACATAAGGGTTGTTCAACTTGAAAGTCTGCACATGCCAGTTGACCTGAGGGACGGGAATTTTATGTTCAAAAACTCCATGAAGAGAAGAGAGCAACAAAAAACTTCCGATGAACACGATTTTGGCAAAGATATGTTTTGAAATACATGTTTTAAAATGCTTTCTGTGTCTCTTAGGTTGAGTGCCATCTACGGTGGGACGTACATGTTGAACAAACCGGTGGAGGAGATCGTGATGGACGGAGGTCACGTGATCGGAGTCAAATCAGAAGGAGAAGTAAGACATCCGTAGTTATAATGCACTGAAAAGGGTTTGTGCTAATTCAGTCGGTTCTTATTATTATAGATTAGTCTAATTGTGTTTCTTTTAGGGCTGTACTCAATGTATCGGTATCGGGATATATCGTGACAAGCTCATTGGCAATACGCGTATCGTTACAGGAAGGTGTATCGGGATACGTATCGGCATACTAAAATGTATATAATTTACACTCATAAACCTGGACAGCAGGGTTAAGGCTGAAACTATTAAGCCAAACAATAGCTTATTTGTAAGACACTTGTATGTAACATAAAGAGTAGTTTGAAAATAAACTTCCTTTGCATTTGACACTTGATATGTGACATATTGAGGAAATTATATCAGGATTTACATGTATCGGGATATGTATCGTATCGTGACCACTGTATCGGGATACGTATCGTATCGGAAGGCTCTTGGCAATACCCAGCCCTAGTTTCTTTGCACCCTGAGGCTGTGACACTAAAATACATAATCAACAAAAGACTGGTTGATTTTTAAGATGACTGAAGGCTTCTATAGAGAGACTCTGTTGTGTCTTTGCTGGAGATGTTTCTAGCAGATTCCTCTGTGTTGCAGGTGGCGCGTTGTAAGCAGCTGATCTGTGACCCCAGCTACATCCCAGACCGTGTGCGTAAAGCGGGGCAGGTCATCAGGGTCATCTGCATCCTCAGCCACCCCATCAAGAACACCAACGACGCAAACTCCTGCCAAATCATCATCCCCCAGAACCAGGTCAACCGCAACTCAGGTCAGTCTCCTCTCCTTCACACTGTTTTTTTTCTTAAAGTTCCCTATTACTAAGAAATTACTAATGTTAGCCATGTTGGAAAGTGGTTACTTCACCAAAAACATCCACCCAAAGTTGTGTTTTCTTTCTACACAAATGTGATGGGTTATGGAAAATTGGTGGAAATATGGAATAAACAAATGATCAGATAATTATTTAACCAGATATGAATAGTGTCTGGGTGAGAGCACTCTGTTACCAAGAAGGACACGGAAGACTGTTAAAAATCAATAAAGATTTATTAAAAAATGTAGAAATAAAAACAATAAACGCGCCCACAACGTGATTAAAAGTCTATACTAAAATGCTAAAAGTCATTGTGGATTAAAAAATAATTAAAAGGGTAAAAAGAGGAGGGTAAAAAAATGACACCAGTGAGAAAGTGCGTTGTGCAATGTACAGTATGCAGTCTTCTCCGATGAGCAGTTCCTCTGTTCTCGGTCACACGCACCAGGTCACCTGAAAGTGTAGGACACAAAAGCCAGCACAAAGATACAGGACATCTGCGCCTTAGGCTACAATAGTGGAGTGTTGCTACAAAACGTAGTAAGCCTCTGCCCCTGCGTGTGTTCAACGTCACAACACTCCTTCACTCGTCCTGATCCACCTCAGCTGGTTCCTCCCTGGCATGCTGGAACACCTAGGCGGAACAACTATCGGTGGTATTCGCCCCCAAACAACTGCTAGCTTTAAGCTTTTCTCTCCGAGAAGTGCTACTACAATTGAGTTTCAATACTCACACGCTGCGTGTACGTCGTCTCGTAACACTTGTGGTCCCAGCTTGCTCGTGGTCCCCGGTGCGTGTGCCTCTCTGCTGCTCCCGACTGTCATGCCACTCTTCCCTCGCTCTCCACGCCGTCTCTCCCAGCAGCCAATAAAAGCAGTCCGTCTCCTCTGACCCCCAGGTGCACTGCATTAACTGCTTGTAAAGTGAGACAGTGATAGATAAAAACAGGAAGGCATGCATTCAAAATAAAACTATAAAACCTCACCACCTTACACAAATGTTTAATTAATCCTGCTGTTTCCATCTGCAAAGCTGAAAATGATTCATTCCATAATGCATACTGTTGTCCTTTGCTCTTGTTGCTTCATTTCCTTCTGTCTGACTCTGTCCTGTTGCTCCTCAGACATCTACGTGTGCATGATCTCCTACGCTCACAATGTGGCAGCACAAGGCAAATACATTGCCATCGTCAGCACCACCGTGGAGACCGCAGAACCCGAGGCCGAGATCGCGCCTGCGCTGGAGCTACTCGAGCCCATCGACAAGAAGTGAGACCAGCTTCCAGTCATAAAAAACAATCCATGTGCAAAAGAGAATGACTGACAGCTAATGACTGTGTGTTTGACAGGTTTGTGGCCATTAGTGACCTGTACGAGCCCACAGACGATGGCTCCGACAGTCAGGTAAGACTTCACTGATATATAGACGTATTCATCCATCATTACTGTGAGGAAGGTTAGAGTGATTGCTGGTTTTGTTTTAGTTGTTGTTTTCTACTGTTTCAGTAGGTAGTTTGTAGCTATTAGTTTACTGTATGTTCTCAAGTCTCAGATTTATTTTTTATTTATTTAAACTTTATTTAACCAGGAGTCACCCATTGAGATCGAGATCTCTTTTTCAAGGGGGGGCTGGCCATGAGGTCAAGCAGCACATGTCAAAAGCAGTGTGTACATAACACATTTCAATTTAAAACAGACCTAAAACACAATGTTTGCAATTCATAAGGTAAAGTGCATGGTTTGACAATAAAGTCACAAATTTACATAAATCCGTTTAAAAACACAAGCACTGTGTGATAGAATTCCCTTTGCCTTTGTTGTAAAAAGAAACCAGGGCAGGCCTTTTGGTTTCTGTCTGGAGAGAGTTCCATGAAGATGTTTGCCCAGCTCAGTTCGAACATGAGGAACATGCAACTGATAAGTGTCACTGTAATGCAAACTGCAGTGATTAGTGGCTCTTTGGAGAAGCAAAGGCAAATAAGATAGCACCACCTAGGAGAGCTTTGTAAACCAGAAACATCCAGTGGGTGTAACGTCTGAGCGTTACTGAGGATCACTGGGCTTTGGCGTAGAGCGGCTACAACCAGTCATAAATCTCAAAGCACAATGATAAACTGTGTTTAGTGACTGTACAAGTTGATGATGAGGACTTATAAATAACATCCCTCTATAATCAGTCAAATGTTGCATGGACAAGACGTTTCCGAGCTGTTAGTGTAAAGCAGGATTTGTTTCTAAATTGTCAAAACAAAGGTTAAGAAAGAATAAAAGAAAGAATAAAATAAATAAACTATATAATTTGATAGAAACAGAAAGTTAAAACTATACTTAACATTCTCAAAGGGGGCAATTACATTTTGTGACAATATATAGCTAAAGAAATAACCTATCCATAGAACCACACTAGAGACCGCTCTCCTCTAATCCAAGTAATCTTTCTTTTTAGTCTGTTTTAGACAAATGCTTATATTATTTATTTAGTGCATCAAATACCTCAAAATTACAAAATCCTGCTTTTGTTTAAGTTTGTTTATGGATCCAAAACAATTACATGGCAGACCATTGAAATAAAAATTGTTTTAGAAAATGTCACAACTGCTGACATGGTAAAAATTATTATGATTCATATTGTAAACCAAATTGGTTGGTTTATTGCCTCAGGAAAAGGTCATGATGTATTTTTTGCTGAACCTGTACAACATTTAAAGTGAGTATGACAGGTGAAACTGTATTTGTTAGTAAGGCATAGTAAGCTTGACTATATTTAAGATTTGACTAAACATTTTGCTTGTTTTCACCCTGTTTTGCTGTTTTGGTGAGGTTTATAATTGTCTTTTGTCCAGTAAATATGACATATGTAGAGGTACATGTGGAGAGATTCTGTTTTACTCAAATTACTTCAATTTTTTGTCAATTTCTTCATAATTTACAACTTAACGGCTGTAAAACTCTCGACAAATATACACCATTGATAGTTAGCATTAGAAACTGCATTAATCTGTCTTACGGGCTCTATATATATATGAGATATTTGCAGAAACACCATCAGTAAAACAAACTGACACTGTTTCATATATTTTCTTCCTCCGCAGATATTCGCATCGAGGTCCTACGACGCCACCACTCACTTCGAAACCACCTGCAACGACATCAAGGACATCTACAAACGCATGACCGGCTCCGACTTCGACTTCGAGAACATGAAGCGCAAACAGAACGACGTGTTCGGAGAGGACGAGCAGTGAGCACCGGGGGGCGACAGCGAGGCCAAGACGGAAACACACACACACTGCAAAAAAATAATAAGAACCATGAGATAAAATGACTTGACTTCTAATTAATAATCCTGATTTGAGTGATTTTGACTAGTTCACGTTCGCTAGAATAAAACATAAAATAAGTGTCTTTCTTTATCTAAATATATTGTGTTGAAAGAAAGCATAAAAAAGGCTAAAAGTGAAATAACTTAAAAAAGGTGCTTTTAATGAACATTAAAAAGCTTGTAAACAGATGACAAAACACTTTAACACTTTAAAGAAATTGTGTTGATTGAAAGTATATAATCTAAGTTGTCGTAACTTAAAGAAACTGTTTTGGATTAACTTAAAAAGCTTTGGGCATTCAAATTATATCAAAGTCAACTAGTTTTTATTGAATCCAATGGGAGTTTTTGCATTACACAACTTAAAATTGAAGCTATGTATTTAGACAAGTTCCAAATTCAGACCAATCTAGTCAAAATTACTCAAATCAATTAATTACTCTGAACACAAGTCATTTTAACCTGTGCTTTCCGTTTTGACAGTGTCGGTGAGCCCTTGTCGCCTCCGATTGCCCTGATTCCTCCTCCATTCTCACAAAAACACACAGACACGCTGTTAAACTCTCACTTTATGTCACTGAAAAGCAGGGTTGATACGGTTTTCCCATCATCCATTGTAGATAATATATAACCATGTGTTCTTCTAGCTGTGAAATTACTACCTGTCAATGATTTTCAACGCTTTATTATTTTACCCCCGCGTCGAGGTTCACATCGGGACAGAAAGACACCACTACAAACAACAGGTTTTTGAGACTTGAAACGGTGTAGTGTAGATGCTATAGTTAGAGCGACCACCTTTACTAAAACTTACAAAGACTTAAAATGAACAAAACAAATATTCTTTGAAAATGTTGCAGGAACTATCCCAATCTAGACTGCTGCACTGAAAAAAATAGATACATTATAAAAAACGGCCACCGAATGGCTTTCAAACATGTTTTTCTTAAGCTGAGTGTCTACTGCACAAGTTTTGTTGTCTGATTTGTGAGTTACGGCTCTCGTAATAAGAAAGGGACAAAGATTCAACTTGGAACTGTTGCACAATCAGAGGGTATTCACAAAGTCTTAAAAAATAATCATTTAAATTAGCCAAAAATAAGAAACAAGGTATTTAAAGAGCATTAAAATGTCTTTCTTTTTCTCCTGCCTTTGGATATCTGATTTTGCAGTTAAACTATTGTTGTTTTTCAAGGATAGTTGCAAAATAAATAATTGGTTAAATGTTGAATATGGTTGCAATGGAGTATTGAAAATATATTAAATTTTACTACAAACTCGTTGCACTTACTCTTAAAGAAAGACTGGCCGCAATTGACATCAAAACATGCCAGATATGTAAGCATCTTGACAGCAGAGTGAGACCTCCTGTCGCTGTGTCTACAAATCGCTTTACTTTAGCATTTAGCTTTACTTCTCTTAAATTGTTTTTTTATTTATTTGAGATTGTTAAACACAGACATGTCTAAACTGTTAAATGCAAAACCCCTTTACAGGTTTCAACAAAGCAATTTATTGTACAACAAGATTATTGCTCCTCAAAACTGCAAATGCCGATCATGCTAGTTCCGGCTGCTAAGTTTTAGCTTAAATTGGTGATAAATAAGTGGCGCTTTGGGCTTTTTATTCACAATAATCAATATAAAGAAATAATAATATTGGTACACTTTCAAATTATAGTTTTAAAAGATGTAATTTTGGCTTGCGAATCAGTAGTTGCGCTAAAAGGTACAAAGAGAGCATTTAGCAACTTGTGCAAACGCAAAAACATCACTAGCATGTCGTGCTAGCCTCTGCTAACAGGTAAAACCGATGAATTTACCTTGTTTTTTCTGAGATAAACTTGAATTGTAGCTACAAATAATTGTGTGAAACATCTTTCTAACTGTCTAAACATTTACAATCTATATATCTTGTAATGTAACATCCAGAGATTAGAATTATTTTGTTGCAGATAGACAAAATTGTCTATCAACAACAATCTACTCTAAATTCAAACTATTGACATTACTCAATTAATATAAGTAAGTTTAATGAATCTATATGTATTTGTTGAGATTTAATACAGTTTTGAGGTGGTTTCTCTACCTATAGCGAGTCTACGTGTATATTTTCCATTGTTGTACATAGCAGTTTTGCAAAATGAAGGCTGGACCATTCAGTGCACCCGTCCTGTCAACCCTGCTTTACAATATTACGACTTTTCTCTCGTCTTATTTCAATGGGCGCAGCTCCTTTTTGCAAAAATCAGGCAAAGTGTGGTGAAATCGCCTGTACAAATGCGCCTGTTCAGTGCTCACTTTGCATCGTTGCTGTTTGTGACCCTGTGCTAGCAAGCGAGCTATCCAGCGGCTAGGCTAACTGTCACTCCCACAACCCTCCTGTCCGGAAAATGTTGATGATTTTTTTTGTTTGTTTGTTTGTTTTCAAAAAATTTCAATAGTCTATAATATGTTCTAACATTTTAAATTATTGAAGAGTTTTATTTGTATGTATTTGGTGCGCAGTTCACTGGCTGAAGTTATGAAGTTTACAGAAATGTGATTGAAACTGTGGTCTTCAAGAAGCAAGTTTAGCGGGCACTTTGGGGGAAAAAGGAATTTCTAAGTGAGTTAAACTGACTTGATTTGTTTAATTCTAATCATGATAAGTCAGTATTTAACTTCAGAGTACTTAAGTGTTTCTTGATAGTATTTTAACCAAAAATTAGAGTAAAAAATGGGCTCTAAAATAGAAAAGGTTACTATGTTAAAATGTTAGCGCAAAAAAAATCAACAACAAAACATACATAAAATTTTGTTTTGTTTTATTCACAAATGTTAAGTAATCTTGTATTTTTAGGTTGCATACATCAAAATGCTCAGATCAAACTTGTGTTATCATTATACCTAATTTTTACTTCCTTAAAATGTTAAACAGACAGAAATAATTAAATTTAAACTTTCTACACCAGTCTACATGTTTAGCTCACTTACCTAATGCATTCTGAGCCTCTGAATTGTTTACTAGGACGTGCTTTTTTCACAACTGTTAGCGAGACGTGTTGATATGCTAACGGCAGTTAGCCGTGATGCTAATAACAACAGAGGTATTTAGGGTACATCTATGCTGTAAGTCCAAATTTGGGTGAAAAAATGGGACATTTTTAGACAAAGACAAGACATTGCTGACTAATTTCCACCTGATAGAATAAATTAACAGAGATCTGTGTAAGGGAAAGTTATTTAATTGTAAACAATCGAGTGTAGCGCCTTTAAGTTTTGAAGTTAGCTATTTCAACATCAAGCTAACAGCTTTGCTCTACTGTTCACTAGGATAATCAACAATTTTCATCTTTTATGTTGAAATATTTTAGTTTCATGCCTTCTTCAGCGGAAATTCTCAACATATTCTGCTGCTAAGAGAAATTAGGCTGTTTAAACAAGGCTGAAACATTAGCTGTAGCTTCAAAAACAGGAAACTCCACCATTGAAATGGTTCTAATGAAGGTGTGTGGAGTTTAAAAGCATAGCATATCTGTAATGCAACTTAATGACATCATAAGGTGAAAACGTGAGTGTTTTCAGTCTGAGCAGAACACCCTTTTGATGAGAAAATAACAATTTAATGAAGATTTTAAAAAAGTTTAATACAGGTCCTTTATAGCTTTTTCAAAATTCAAGTCATTCTAACTTATGTAGAATTTCCTTTGGTTTTGCAGTGAAGGAATTTAGGAATTTTGAACATGTTGCGAGTATGTGATCGAGCGAATTGAGAGAACTTTTTAGTAGTTTGATTTTCAGGAAGTGTTTAAGGTTGAAGACTGAAATTTCAGCTCAGAGTGAATGCACCAGATTGTGTCTTGGTTGTATGAATTCAACCTTTGTGTACGTCACTGGAAGAGTCACTCCCTTAGGGGCCGATGAAAACTAGGCCTGCACTGTAAAAAAAATAACAACAGTATACTTGAGTTCAAAAAGGTTACCTATTCATCCGGATTTGAGTTAGTTTGACTTGTTTCTATGAGCTCATTGCACACAGATTACTTAACTTGTACCAAAGTATTTCTGAGTTTTTACTGTAGCTATGGTTCTGATGGCATAATATGAAGTTAAGTTTTTCTCACTGTAAAAAGTAATTATCTAGCCTCAGTTAAAACAACTAAAATTCAGAATATTCATCATAGCTTTAGTTGTTTTCGCCGGAAGAGAAAAAAAATGATTACATTTGGTATCATATTTCACTTAACTCAAGACATTTCTGATTGTTTACAGAAAATTTGAGCTTGACTCAAGTTAGTCATTGGGTAAAATGTCCAATATTTTGGCTTGAATAAAGAACAGATTTTTTGAAACAAGGCAGAAACTCAAAATAAGTTAAATAATCTAGGTCTATTAAGTAAAACCATTTTAACCAGAAAAAATACCATAAATAAAGATTATATTCTAGATTTCAAGACATTTTGCAGTGTTATGTGTTACTTTTAAAGTGAAACTGCAACTTTCTGAAGGAGAAATGTCAGCTAATTCCGTGAAAAAAAAAAAAAAAAAAAAAAAAAACACATTGCAGAATGTTTTTATGATTAGATAGGTTTTATGCCAAAATGTGAGAAAATATTGCTAAAAGAACAGCTTTTGCATTACTTTTAGCCATATAAGGATCCATATTATGACCATGCAAGCTAGTTCAAAGTATATTTTCATTTTATTTATATACGTCAACATCTAAAATACAAGTTCTTGTAACTCTGAATTCAAAAAGTACTAAAAAACAAAAGATGTGCTAGTGGAGTGCTGCACTGGATCAAAACGAAGTAAGACTCACAAAAAAGGTGCTCATCTAACCTTGAGGCTCAGAGGTATGTAGAAGAAAATAGAAGAGGTAGAGGCACTGAGAGCCCTGAAGAAGACTCTGGTCGAAACGCGTTGGCGTGATTCACAATTAAAACTACAGCAAATTAGAGTGCCTCTACCTCTTCTTTTTTCTTCTACATAGTACTAAAAAACAATTAGGGCCAACAACATTCATGTCATTTAACAAAATTGCCAGAAAAAATGTATCTGAAAAATCTTGAAACAAATTAAATAATCTGGATTTAGTTTTTTTCAACATAGCTATATAAACTTGTCAAAGCTACTCAAAACAAGATCAATATTGTAAACTCGAGTCATGTGAAGTTTTTTTTTTTTTTTTGCAGTGTAGTCACTTAATAGCAGAAATCGCCGTAGCATAGCAGATTACAAAGCCACAGTTTCCTGCCCCTCGTGAATGAACCAGTAACATTTCATTTGGTCGTAGCCTTAATTTGGGGTTTTGCTGAAAATGGCTTTCTTCTTATTATGATCTTTCAGTGCTTTTTTTCTATCTCGTTTTGGGTCATTCCTGTGCCAAAATGTTTCTGTTATTGGCAAAACATAACTTAAAAAATATTAGTTTCCTTAGGCTGCTTCTCTCAGCATTATTTTATTGCAATAAACCATTCAAAATATGTAACTTGAACAAGACTGAACAAACAGGTTAAACTTCTGATAAACGCTAATTTCCGTTTTGCAAATCTTGACCTAATCTGGTAGAAAAAACACCTTATTTGGCACTTCTGGTTTAGCTGGAGTTAGCCTAAGCTACATTAGGCTTACAAATGTTGGAATGATCATATATTGTGTGTTCGAAAGCCTATTAGTTTATTTTATGTTGATATAGCTATTTGAGATTGCCTCACAAGACAAACAAGCTAACATGTTAGCTATAACAAAGCTAAATAGGTTGTACCTTTAGCTTTACTTTTAAATTGTTCTGAGATTTTAATTAAAAGCAGAAAAAAAAACTATTTGGCCTACACAAAGCCTCCTTACAGATTTCAACCAAGCAAATGAAAGTAAAACCAGATTATCACTATTTCTAAGTAAATACCTGAGTAAGCTAGCTCCGGCTGCTAACTGTTAGCTTAAAATGATGACAAATGAGTGTAACATTCTGGGCTTTCTATTGGCAAACTTTTGTGATATACATTCATCAATTAGCCTTTTAAAAAAATATTTTAATCTGCGCATGCATAGTAGCGCTAAAAGTACAAAGTGTGTATCTAATGCAAAGTGGACAATGACAAGCATATTTCCGGTTTAGCTGCGGTTAGCCTAAGCTACATTAGCCACAAACAAGCATCAAATGTTGTAATGTACAGTGCGTAATATATACACATGCTTTACCATGTTTGAAAGTTTGGGGTCTATAAGCTTCAGTTGCTGGTAAATTTTCTGTCATATCTATTTGAAACAGACAAGCTAACATGTTAGCTAACTTAACAGAGCTAAACAGGAAATGCCCTGAAAGTGGGCAAGATGGAATAAGTTAAGTTTTGCAAAACAGAAATAAGCAAAACTGGTAGCGTTAGTCTGAAGTTGTAATATTTTGAATGGTGTTATGCAATAAAGCTCACAATGAATTCTTAAAACATCATTTTAAATTGTTATTCTGAGTTGTGTTCCTAGTCCAGTTTACACATTTTCTTTCAGCTCAAACATACCAACAGATTCCTGAATTACGACCAAAATGGGGAGTTGACTTTCCATTTGTTTACGCGATTTAATTTCCCAACAACAACTTGTGAACGAACTGTTAATGAGTTCTGCTGAATCTTCTATGCTTACCTTGCTGCATTATTATCTCTGGTAGAAATTGATTTTTTAAAGTTATGCACACTAACTTAATATTATCGTTTGACTTCTCATTTGTTTTTTGCCGTGTCACATGTTTACCTGATTTATTGGTCATTCCTGTGTCCATGATTAAAAGCATTCCAAATACAGGTTTAAAAGGAGGAAAAAAACTCAAAAAAATACTGCTGCGTGTTTCTCTAACATGTCTCTCTGTGCATTAGTCATTGTTTCTGCTCATTATACACTGCAAAAATTAACATATAAGCCCAAAAGTTATTAGCATTTGAAATATTAACATGTATAAGTTGAGTCCACTAGTTTATATTGATTTACTGCAAATACGACTTAGGTTTTACTCAATATTTTTGAGTTAAGGCAAATTATCCAGCTTCAGTTTGTATATGATAGAAAATCTTTAATTAATTTAGTACTAACCTAGATTTAGTACTTGTTACATACAATTTATGAGTTGTGTCAAGATAATTTATTTTAAATATTAACATCTTAAACTAGTTGGAACAACTTTGAAACAAAGGAAATGATGCTAATGTAAATACATTTTTAGGAATCTTTAGGAGTGTTTGAAATCTTAACACTTTTGAGTTGATTTAACTAGACTAGATTAATTTACCAGTTATACAACTTGTTACATCATATTTTTGAGTACTTTCAAGATAATTCACTCAATAAAAGTCAGTTAAAACAGCTGTAAAAAAAAATGTCAAATTATTCTTTTTAAATAATTAGTTTACTACTAATACAATAGTAACTTGCTACATAATATTTTTGAGTTATTTCAACATAATTTGACCTGAAGATTTTAAACCAGTTGGAACAGCTTTCAAACAAGTCCTAACACTTTTATTTTACTAGAACACATCAATTTACTTCGAATACAACTATATTTAATAACTTGTTACTTAATATTTTTGAGCTATTTCAATACATTTCACTTTGAAATAAGAACTTAACACTTTTGACTTGATTTTATTAGATTATATTAATTTAATAAAACTAGGTTTAATAACTCGTTACATATGATTTTTGAGTTATTTCAACAAGTGTCAACCTGAAATAAGAATTTAACATATTTACAATAGTTGGGAAATGTTTAAAATAAGTCAATTTTTTAAGGTTACATAAATAATAATCTGATAGGTTAGCACTTTTGAGTTGACTTTTACTAGATTGTATTAACTTACTATTGATACAAATAAATTTAATAAAATGTTACTTAATATTTTTGAGTTGTATCAACATAATTCAACTTGAATACTTGGTACATACATTTTTTGAACTATTTCAAAATAATTTGTCTTTGAAAAAAAAGAAACAATTTGAAAATATTTTGAAACAAGTTAAATTATCAAACCAAGCTAGTTAAAACTACTCAAATAAATGCTAATAACTTATATTTAATTTTTGCAGTGTGAACCCTTGAAGACTGGAAAACTGTTTACTGAATATTTATTTGTTGCCTCTTCTTTACCATAATAACATCTTCTTTTGTATTTGTTTATTGGGAAAAAGCCTTGTGGTCTTTCTGTTTCCGCCTCCATTCATTGTGAAAAGAAACACTATCGACTTTGACATGGGCGAGTGGAGGTAGTTCAGGCTGAGTAGTAGAAACTTTCTGTCCTTGTTTGATCACTAGTATGTGAACAATGCCTATAATGTCTTGTGTAACAAATAAAATGATCTAAACTAAGACTGAAATTGAAAATAAAAATAAAAAAGCACATGGCGAACCTGTGAAAATACGTTTTTGTGATTTATTATTACTGTTTGTATGGCAGGTCAAACTAGATTTACAGTAAAACACATGATTAGATTTAAGATTTGACTAAACATTTTTCTTGTTTTTACTCAGGGTCTGTTTTGATGAGGTTTATATTTGTCTTTTGTCCAATAAATATGACATGCAAAGTTTTTTTTTTTTACAACCAACCACAATAAAACTGGGCCAAAATCCACGTAATTAGTTTTGATTTGACACGATTTTAACACTTTTGAGTTGATGTGGTGAGATATTAATTTACCACTTACACAAAATGTTACATAATATTTTTGAGTTCTTGCTAGATAATCCATCTTGATAAAAGTCAGTTAAAACAGCTTTGAAATATTTCAAATTATTCTGTTTTAATAATTTATTTAATTTACTACTAATACAATAGTAACTTAAGTAACATAATTCACCCTGAAATAAAAGTTTTTAAACCAGTTGGAACAACTTTTTTCTTGTTTTCACTCAGTTTGTCTGTTTTGATAAGGTTTAATATTTGTCTTTTGTCCAATAAATAGAACATATGTACAGGTTTTTTCTAGGGATGTTCTCAATGTATCGATACGGGGATATATCGTGACAAGCTCATTGGCAATACGCGTATCGTTACAAAGAGGTGTATCGGGATACGTATCAGCATACTTAAATTCATATAATTTACATTTATGAACCTGGACTTTAGCTTTAAGGCTGAAACTATTGAGCTGAACAATGGCTTATTTGTAAGACACTTGTGTCTAACATAAAGAGTAGTTTGAAAATACAATTCCTCTGCATTTGACACTTGATAAGTGACATATTGAGGAAATTATATCAGCATATACGTGTATCGGGATACGTATTGTATCAGAAGGCTCTTGGCAATACCCAGCTCTAGTTTTTTCACAACCAATCACTGTAAATTTGGGCCAAAATCCACATAAACGATACAATAGTTTTGATTTGACAAATGATAACACAGTGATGCTTTTTAACTATGTCAGTTGTGTGTTTTACAACTCATTTTCCTCATTTATTTGTTAATTTCTTCATAATTTGACGCTTTACTGCTAAAAAACTATGACAAATTTAAAGGACAATTACACCAAACTATGTCAAAACTTAAAAAATATGATTGCCATATATGGGCTTAAATGCATCTGAGTTTAACAAGTGGTTATCAGCAATTTTTCAGGCATGATTCCCAGTTTGTTGTTGTAAATAACAATTTGTTCTCTATCGACCTACATCAGTCAATCATAAAATTGAGTGGAAGCACTGTTTTTAAGCTTTAACTGTAATTCACAAGCCACGTGTCACACATTATATCGTCACAAGCATGTCTTAATTTAGCTTTGCAGACATTTTAATCGTATATAGAGAGGGATTATTGATTGTCTCTTTCCCTACTGCGCATGTTTCCTGCAGAAAGAGACACTGTCCATCTAGTTGTGAATGGAGATGAATACATTTTATGCCATAATACGTATAAACAAATTCAACTAAAAGAACTGCTTTTCTATTGAAACAAACATAAGCGGGCCTTCCTCCAAACCAAGTAATAGTCTCTTTTGTGCTTATGCAAGAAAGATTTTTATTATTTTTTTATTGCAGCAAAGCCATATAAATGACAAAAACATACTTTTATTCAAGTCTATTTTTGGCCAGTAAGTTTGCTAAATTTGATTTAGCAGCATAACTTTTGTTTTCTCTCAGTGATAAACTCTTGTAGTTACTGACAACAGCGCTGGTTAGTGTTGCTGCTACATCCCCTGTGTTGACAAATAAATAATACATCTATGCTGTAAGTCCAAAATGCTTGGAGAAAGTATTTGAACTGATAAAACTAGACCTTGGCGCCCTCCACTGGCAGCTGTGGACCAAAGCAACAACATAACAAATACATTTTATTGTATTTACATAACATTTACACAAAGATTTCAGACTTGATCACATTTTACAATAATCGTGGTTACAGAAGTTACAAAAAGCATCTTTAAAAACATTTCTGAAGCAAAATTATCTATAATCCTTATTATCTACAGATAACATTTATAAATAATAAATCTGTGTACAAAAATTATTAGTTTATTACATTTTAATTATTGTTATTGTTAAAGGTGCATTATGTAAAACTTGCTAATGTTCTCTAGTGTGGTTTTAAACACAATTAGTTTTTCCTCAAAAACACTTGAAAAACATGCTTTCTTACAGTGAGCAGGCGCCTCTCCACAGATCTGACTTTTAGCTATTTTATCCTGGTAAACTAGCTAAAAGTCTAAGCTTAAAGCCACACTGTGTAACATTCTGAAAGGCAGACAAAATGCACCTTTAAATTGTAAAATAAACACAAATATTCTCCCCAGAATGAACACTAAATCTGACATTCCTACAAATATAAAATACAAATCAAATGTACACATAACACAAAATAAATTCTAATGAAATAATCTCAGTAAACGTCTTGTGTGTGAGTCGTGGAGACAGAAGCAGCGTCTCAAATGGACATTTTCTGGTTTACAGTGTGAACAGAAGGACGTAGTGTTTGTGAAATACACGAGAACAGCTCAGTTCAGTTTAATTGTACAATGAAGTCTTTCAGAAGCTCACAACATTAAGCTAAAATCTGTCTCTATAACTCAGTCTAGTGTTGTTACATAAACACTTCCACTGTTAATTTACAAGTTTAATATTTGTCAGTAATGGTCACATGCTTCTGGAGTTTTTAGCTGGGTCATGTTTTGTCATCAAACATAATAATCTGTAGCTCTCCTTTCACAAGACTCTAAAAAATATGCACCTAGCCTTGCTTAAAATTACTTGTATTGTGTTCCTGCAGAAAATAGAGGTAGGGACTGTAGTTTATGTCAGAAAAAGGAAGATAGAATTAATTTGTGTGTTAGCATTAGGCACTGATTGGACAGAACTGCAGCAGTGTCCAACTCAGAGATTCTCAAACTTTTCAGCACCGAGGCACCCCTTACAATTTTACTTTGTATTTTACTTTAAATAGGCTATGTCTTTTGAGAAGCATATTCAACTATTGAGGCCCTTTATTGCAAAAATTATTTAGTTTTGTATAATTTAGGAGGGTCTGGGGGGCCTCCCACAAAAAAAATTTAAGGGATCAATTGCAATTTTCTGTATTCTGGTATGCTTTAGATGCTATTTTCTTGATACATAACATAGTTTTATTATTCTTGGTATAAGGCATTTGCAAAATTATTTTAAACTCAAAGGTCTCTATCAGGGGCCCCAACTCCCAATCTAGGTCCACCCCTGTAACCCCGGCCTTCAGAAACTGTGAGTGTGACGAGCCTGTCCTGCTCAGAGCACAGAAAACACTGCTGTTCCACAATGTTTTGTGAGGACAGAACTTCTGTTTTATGTGACATTCTAGCAAATGTAAAAGCGTCAAAAATCAAATTGATGATTTCCACGTTGTGTTGTTGCGTGCCGCATTGAGTTTTTATTCTTGTATGTTTTATTTCACTATGTTTTGGACCTTTTCTTTTTACCTTTTATTTATAGGACAGATTTGCGCAAATTACGAAGCTCCAGTTTTGTAGAATATCACCGAGTGTTAGAAAAGCTTCCTCAAAGAATCAATCTGTTGATGAGCTTTGCTATGACACAGAGACACGCAGGCTCTAAATAATAAAGTGAGGATGGGAGTGGAAAAAAGAAAAGTTGTTGTGAGGCAAAGAGGTTAAGGTTAAGGTACACTTTATTGTCCCTGTAGGGAAATTTGTCCTCTGCATTTGACCCATCCTTCTACGCCTCTGAAGCATCTCCTCAGGAGCAGTGCAGCGCTCGGGACCCATCTCCAGGTGTTGTTGCTAGGCTTGGTCAGGACTACCGTAGCTGGAGGATATTACCCTAACATGCAGAGCGCACTCTGATTAGTTTTCACTGCTGATCTATATAAAAGCCTTTATTTAAAAAATCCTATCAGACTCAACAGCTTCCAGCGGCACCCCTGGATTCACGCCCCCTTTTGAAAACCTCTGGTCTAATAAACTATTTATTAGAATACACTGGTGCTCAGGCATGAGAATGAGTCTACACATTAATATTAAAAGGAGGCATTCAGGGAAATGTAGACTTTCATTATGTTACATAATTTACATGATATGGGTTTTTGACCATAACGCTTGATGGTCTGTTTTGTCTTCTAAAGCCTTTGGCTTCATGTCTTCATGGTCACTAAATGTCTTCACGAGACAGTGTAATCCCTCATTCGTCCAGGAGTGATCCAGAGTAGAAAGTTTTTAAAGTTGTCATCTGGACAGCGTTTCCGAAGAGTCGAAAACTTCCTCATCTTCGGAAACGCTGTCCAGATGACAATTTGAAGACTTTCTACTTAGACTTTCTACTATAATGTCTACTATGTCTTAACGTAATTTGTGTTTTATCTTTGTCACATTTTAGTAGAAACACAGTACAACAACAATAACATTTATTTAAAAAAAATATTACTTACTATTGTTCAGTACACAATAATGTAATATTGTAAAATTTATGTCAGAATGGAGCATTTTTCATCAATGTCACCTACAAATTTTAACATGACATTTCAGCATTGTTTTCCTATATTTTGATGAGTTTGTGCACTTGTTTGAGTCAATACCTTTATGTTGCTCATTTGTCCATTCGCTCTCTAATGTCCAAAAGTCCTTTATAACACGTGTAACGACTAGACGTGATCCACTACGTAGCTCTCGTAGGAGTGTCCCAGCAGCCTCTCCACCTCGGCCTTCGGGACCACCCAGCACTTTCCCGAATGCCGCTTTTGGACCGAGTCTTTGATGGTTTTGTCCTGCAGAGTGACCCTCATGTGCTGCTGTCCCCACCGCAGGACGCCCCGGGACGCTGTGGACGGGTCTTTGGAGCTGGAGCGGTTAGCGTTAGCATCGGGAGGGTTCTTCAGCCTGGTGAGGGTCATGTCCGTGTGCTGAAATTGTCCTGAAGCAAAAGAAAAAGGGTAAAAATGAAGCAGACCAAGACTTAAGCAGGGGCACACCCACATTTACATTTTGACTTAAGTTAATGTACTAAAGTATTTGCTATATTTATTTGGTCTACAGGTTGCACGACTACTGAATTTTAGAGAAAAAAATAAATCTGCCTAAATAAGTCTGTTTGTGTGTGCAAGGGGTGGACGCCCAGGAAGAGATGTAGAACAAGCCAGGGAAATATTCGACAAGTTTAAAAGGGCTTTTTTCTTAAGCCAGCATTTGATTTGATAATTCTTCGACTTGTCGACTGTCTCTTATAGTCACACTTGATCTCTCTAGTCGATTAGTCGGTTCAAGGGTTCAGGCCCTAATCTGGCCTGTCTTACTGTTGCATCTAATGTCTGAGTCAGCAATTTTATTGTTTGGGGTTCTTCAAGGTTCTGTCTTGGGTCCTGTTCTGTTTTTGCTCTGTATTATTCTCCTGTGAAAGATCTTTTTTTTTTTTTTACCACATTTTTACTTATGATATCAAGCTGTATTGTTCGTTTAAGCCTTCTGAGATTCACAAGCTATACCCGTTGTGCCTTATTTGCATTTCATGAAACTACATAGTTCTGCATAAAAAAACTGCTGCATCTGCATTTTGACCCAGAGTCGAAACTGTGTGTTTGTTTTCATTTTCCAGTTGTCACATTTTCAGTACACATTTCGACCCGAGTGGACTGTAAAAACTCCTCCTTCTGACACCTCTTCACAGGCCTCTGGGGCCTGGAGGACGAAGTAAGTCTCAGACCGAGTGTTTAGCCTCACTTAAAAGCTGGGTAATATATAAGTGCATGCTGTACATTGAGATATTTTCTGGACAAGATATGAAATCATCTATATCGTAAATATCAAGATAATGTAATTATGGGTTTAAAACAACGCTCATAAAACTGACAAGAAAACCAGTTGGTTATAAGAGCGAATGAAAAGATCAACTAAATTTTCTATATATTTGTTATTTCTACTACTAACTACATCTGGGCAATGTTGCGATAAAAATAGAATTGTGAGCTCATCTCTGAGCTTTTTTTGTCATATCAACTCTCAAAATTCATAAGAGACTTTAAAAAAAGACACCCAAAGACACTTTAAAGAAGTGGCAACTCTTAAACCAGGGATTTTTAACTTATTATTTCTGGGAGCCATATTTTTCAGAAAGCAATGGCTTCAGGGCCGGATAATTACATGTGATACGTTTAGCCAAAATTTAGGTTTGAGCAAAATAACAGATGGGTTGTGAACAGACCCCTACATGTATTACTTTACCATTAAGAACGAATTTTAGACCTAAAGTGAGTAGATGGTGAGAATTGTGGGGAAACAACTCCATCTCAGACAGTTATGTTTGTGTCCTGGTGCAAGATCAGTTCAAACTCAAACATGTTCTTGACTCATGATTCAAAATCAGCTTAAGGCTCTAAGAAACCAAACTGGCAACACAAATGAGAGAATCTTGTGAATCTCATTCTGCTTTCTGATTGGGTAATCCTCTTGAGAACCAAAATGGTAAACATCAACAAATATACAGTCATGTCCTTTAATTTTAAATTAAGAAAAACTTACATTGAAATGAGATTATTTTTAAACATGTTTACCTTGTATTTGTGACACGTATAAGTCATGTTTATTAAATCTCAAATCAGTTTCTTTAAAGGGGCACTGTGTAAGAAAAAAAAAATAAACAAAGTGATCCAAGTATTGTCCACTTTTGAACACCAGAGGGAGCATTTCCAGTGCATTTTGCCTATCTACCATGCTGACATCTAGCGTCAATATTCACATTCCGGCCCGTAATAAAACATTTCAAATACGTATAAATGTATCACAGTTGATGTGGATTGGTTAACAGTGCTCTCTTAAGTATTCATGTTGTAAAGAATAAATATATATATAGTTAAAATTCCTCTCAATCTTACACAGTGCCCCTTTAGGAGAAGTAGGTTGGAAAAAATAGTTTGTATTTGAACAGACAGATGCATCAAATAGAGAAATGGGAAATCACGATATGACAATTTCATCAAAAAAGCAGAATATCACAGAGATGAGGCTACGATTCCATTTTTATCATGATATTGTCCAGCCCTATCTAAACAAACTAAAAGTAAAAGTGACTCTAGGATCAATCTTAGCTCTAGTTTAGCTCATTATTTAGCCCTTGCCACTATCAAAAAGTCTTACCCAGAAGGCCTTGCGTGTTGTGCGACAGCCCTTGTCCGTTGGTGATGTAGAAGCCCAGGTGCGCCATCTGCAGGTAGCTCGGGTGCCTGTAGTAATGAAACAGAACCAGGAAGTGCACGTTGCGGCTCAGCTCGATCCAGCAGCTGTGATGGTTGTCCACGGTAACGGTCACTTCCTGTCGCCGGATGGAGCCCTGCTGATTGACGGGCAGCTTGTCCCGCCCCTCGCCCTCCAGCACCACGCTGTCCAACGAGACGCTGATCAGGATGTCAGCCGACCCGCCCGTCGCCATAGAGACAACCAGGCGGTCGAAGTAGGTCCTGGGACGATCCTCGGAGCCGGGTTTAGACGGAGCTCCGACCAGGTGACCGTCCACGATTATACCTGAGAGAGAAAGAGTTCAGGAGTGAAAAAAAGTGAATAAAATACACAGTAAAGTGTCCAAATACTACCAAAAGATGCTCAAGAACCACATTTTAAGAAACACTGGCTTTGACAATAGACTTTAAAGTGAAAAACACAGCAGATTAGGACTAATTATCTTTGTCAGTTTTGATCTTATCGCTACAAATTAGCACTGGGATCAAGTTTAGATTGGCCTCTGTCAAAATGTATCTGCTACAGCTCTGTATGTATAACAACTGTTCAAAATTTTGGCCTTCTCGAATTTTTTAGGCCTACATAAACAGAAGAAATTCTTGCCTACTGTTCTTTTTGTGTGTGGACAGTCTCGTGATCTCTATATTCTTATAAAATGTGTTGTGTTAGTAAAAGCAGTGTTCACCTCGGTCTGGATCCTCCAACAGCCTGAGCACGTCTTTGGCTCGACCGTCGACAGTGAAACACAAACTCTCCTGTAGATTCGGAAGCTGCACCACAAAGTGAGGGTCTCCGTCCACTGAAACACACACAGGACGTTAGTTTATGCAACAGTCACAGGTTCTATGATGAAGACTTTCTTCATTTTCTTCTTTTCAAAGTAAAAATGCAAAAGTACAGTGGGCGCCCACAGCTTGGTTCGAGCATCATGGCCACACAGCTTTGAGTCCAAACCTCAATAATGCTACCAGTATTAATACATTATGACAACAATAAATAGATACAAATCTATGGAAAATTGTGAAATTAAGCTACTAATGGAAAGCAATGCAGTACACAAATGTGTAGCTATGATTGTCTATAATATTATGAGTGGTTAGAGCTCTGGCTTCCCAATAAGGAGATGAAAGTTTTGACTCCCAGGTCGGACCATATCAACATCTCATGATCTCTCTGGGTGGAGTTTGCAGGTCCCTGTGTCACTGTGAGTTTTCTTCGGTTTCCTCCCACCTCCAAAAACATGCATGTTTAGGTTAACTGGGCATCACTGTAAATTTCCCTCAGTGAGTGAATGAGAGAGTGAATGGTTGTCTGTCTAAGCCAGGGCTATTCAAATAGCGGCCCAGCAGTATGATGTGGCCCACCATGGTAAAATGGGCCATGGAGTGGGCCACATTGTAAAGAAGCCAGGGAAATAATCCTTATCTGATTTACAGTGAACAGTGGTGGATACAGCAACATAATGCTTTGAAATAAAGACAGGCCCATCATAACAAAGTGGGCCAGGGACTGGGCCACATTTCATGGTTAGACCCGGTTTTCAGTCGCCTGCAGTACTTGCAGACAGAGCAATTTAGACTTATTTTCAACTTACTAAACATAAGTTCTTGGTGCAGTTTTGTAAAATATAATTGAAAAGCCCTGCTGTAGAGCAATAGAAACAGACGCAGCATTATTATTATCGCTATAGAAACAACTCTGGTCTTGGGCACAATCTTGCATCAAAAACTGCAATGTATTGTGCAACTGCCCGGCCCACAAGCCATGGTCCTCGATAAAATCTGCCCCTCTGAAAAATAAAGTTGAATAGCCCTGGTCTAAGCGACGAGTTGGCCAATGTCAAGTTACTGGGATAGGCTCCAGTCACCCGCAACCCCTAACGGGATTAAGCAATAGAAAATGAATGAACGAATAGATTATGACTATTGGAAAGTGTTAAATAAAAAAAGATAAACTGTGGAGCTGGTGAAAGTGTAAATTTGTTGTTAATCATAAATTGCATTCTATCATTTTATGTTAAAATGTCCTGGTCGAGAAATCCCTAAACCACTTCAAGTGTGGATCCACTTATTACAGGTCAAGAAACAAGGACATCACAGAGTCTGAATTTAAAGACTAATAATGGAAAACAGGTTCCTTAGGGTTTGTTTCACAGTTTTATCGACAACTGAAAATTTAGATTCAAGTCACTCATCAAATAGATTTTTTTAAGCAAATAGAGGGATTATCGTTCATCGTCGTTGTTTCTGCTCTACTGCGCATGTCCTCTGCAGAAATATACACTGTCCCCATCGAGTTAGCTGGGGAAAATTATTTGATCAAAACAACAAAACAGGACGAGAGCAGCTGTTTGGATCAGGTCTGAACCGTGTTTTTCTCACTGTTTTTTCACCTGAATGTAACATGTTTGAGTTGTAAAGATAAATTACATTTACAAATGTTGATTTAGCAGCAGAACTTTCCACACAGTGATAAACTCTTGTAATTAGCTGATAGCAGCGCTCGTTAGTGTTGCTGCTACAGCTTGTGTCAATCAGGCTACGTGCTGATAAACAAATAATCCATCAAAAAAGGTAATGAGTTTCTCTGTGTCTCATACTAAAGTCTATGTAAGAGAAACATAAATACTCCTGTAGTTTTCCTGCTTTTCTGCCACTGTTTACCTGATTGTGTCTTTTTATTTATCAAATACAAACTCAATATTCAGCTGTAGTTGTTGTTGTTTATATTTATTATCAGACTGTAGTTGATTTTTCCTGTTTTATTTGTGTTTAGAATACTTGCAGGAGAAACTGTAATGTGTTTCCACTGACTCTCGTTCATTTTTACCACTCACTCCTGGTATTTTTAGAATGCTGTCCATAACCTCTGCAGTTACTTCTTCCACCAAAACTTTTAGGCCAAAAAAGACGGACAAACCTGATGAGGAGAAAACTCTGACTGTGCCGAGTCCAGGCTGAGAATCTACAAACAAACGAGAGAAAAGTCACTGTTTTTACTGTGTTTTTACATTTGAATTTAAGCTGATTATTTCTTACCAAACGACGTGTCTGTGTCTGTGTCCGTGTCAGTGTCGTCCCCTGAAAACATCAAACATTTATCACCTTGACAAAACTATTTAACGTAAACATCACACGAGGTTTTAATCTTACAAGGGTCGTAGTTCAGGTTGTAGTCGTAATCGTAGGTGGCATCGTAGTCTGGAATAATAAAGTGAATATATAAGCATAACATCAGATTTTGAGAGAAAATACGAAAAAAAAATAATAAAAGTGTTTTTCACCTTTATCGAGATCAATATCTGTAAAAACAAAAAGAAAAGGGTTTGAGATGACAGAATATTACATAAAAAAGAAAACATATATCTAATTTAGTATACAGTATCTAATTTCATTTTTAAGACAGTTTATCTCAGGTTAATTCAATAAAATGAAAAAGACTTGTTTTAAGACAAAAAAATCTGAAAATCTTGTGGAGCCAAAAAGAAAATACAACTATTTTTCCTTAATACATATTAACATTCTATATAATGAACACTAAAACCATTACCTTTGATTGATTTGATTTGTAATAAAAGACCAGGACTAAATTGGACAAAACCAAATTAAAAAAAAAAAGTTACATTTGAAGAGTTTGGGCCCAATTTATTAAATAGTTGCTAGGCAACTACCTAGCGTGATGTCATCATTGATGAACAGGAAGTACTTTTTTAATGCTAAAAAAATGGCCAAACTGGAATGAAATTTTAAAAATGTTTAGTAAAACCTTAAATATATTGATCTTAACTACCTCTTTGTGAAATAAGTAGTTCAACCTGTCATGGGCACTTTAACAAAGACTAGAGCAGGACTAAAACTAGACTAAACTAGGACTAGACTAGACCTGACTAAAAATGGACAAAATCAAGACCAGACCAGGACTAGACTAGGATTAAACAAAGACTAAAACTGGACTAGACCTGGACTAAATCTGGACAAAACCAGGATTTGACCAAAACTAAAACTGGACTAAATTAGGACTTTTAGTCGCAAACGGAACCAGGACTAGACCAGGACCAAAAGGGGTAAACTGACATGAGCAGTGGTTTAAGACAAAAATACTACATTTGAGATTATACACACATACAGTATACCCTTGTTTTCAGTTGTGCAAGTTACTTGAGAATTACTAAAAATTAGCTTTTTAAACTTATTTTAAGCTACAAAAGACAAAGTCTTATGTTAAGAATCTTTCAATGGCAGATTGTTTTCCCTCCAAAATGCTAATTTCATAATAAAAGTTTTATACTTCTGTAAGTTTTGCTACACTAACCTCTTACCTTTTCTCTGGACTTGGATGGAGGTAGAGACATCTAGTGGAGAAAAGTGAAAAGTACATGATCATTGGCAGAGAATAGTCAAATACAGCTTATAGTCATACTATAGGTCATTAAGTCGTGGCTTAACCTCCTGAGCCCCTGTGCAGTATTTCACAAAGCTGCGTCTTTTACAGAGGCGTCTTAACCCTCAGGTAACCTCAGGACCATTTATGATCCTTTTGAGCATTTTTTTTTTTCAAACTTTCAAATTTTAAAATGCCACCAAAATTTCTTTTTCTGACACTTTTAGTTAAAGAGCTTGAACAAAAGGGTACGTTCGTCACCTCGGGGACCATTAATAGTCCCCATTTTTAAACGGCCATAAAATCCACATAGATTAATATTTTTTCGTACTTTCAAAGCTCAGATCTCTTTATCTACTTCTCCTCTGTTCATACATGTGTAACTTTCATAAGTGCGATGTATATTTTTTATTTTACAAGGCTTTTTTTGTCACAAAAGTGCACTCCAAATGAACCATAAAAAAATTAAAAATGGCATATTTCCAAATTTAAAATAGTGAAGTGGAAAATTTGAGCTATTTTAATTAGAGCCTAGTATATGTGAATAATTTATGGTTAAAAAATGGTCCTACTCTACTTAACCAAAAAGTTACGTCCCCGAGGTGACGAACGTAACCTTTTTTTGCAAGTTACCAGAGGGTTAAACTATTTTATTATTTGCTACGATTATGAAAATACATTTACAAAACAAAAAAGAACACAATTTATACACTAATCAAGCATGTTCCATCGGCCAAACAACAGCAGAAAAACACACTACTTGTGTTAGATCATTGAGAATATTATTAAGACTTTTCCGACAAAGCTGCAGCAGTGTGAAATACAACAGGAAATCAGACTTTTTAAGGTCTTGAATTCAAACCTTTCTACTGTATATAAGACTTTTGAAGACCCAGCAAAAACCTTGTATTCAGTCAAGTTCAAAATGTTTTTAGTCTTTACGTTGTGTTTTATTTTTGTGTTTGTTTCTGTGCAGCACTTTGTTTCTGAATTGTGCTACATAAATTAAGTAAATTAGAATTTATGCATACCTATAACATGTAGCTCAAATAAATAAATAAATAAAAAAACAAGCTTGATAGCAAAAGAAGTCTCTAAACAAATGCAGTTCTCACCCAGAAGCCCTCCTGCCGCCTCCCAGGGCCTGGCTCCGTCTGTGACTCCAGGCATCGGGGCGAACGTGGCCGAGAGCAGAGTAGCCACAGTTATGACTTCATCTGTATTTTCAACATTACTATTATTATTATCCAGCTCTAAAACGGGATCCACTGAAGGAGACACGAGAGGAGAAACCAGCTGCGGCAAAGACGACACAGTAACAAGCTCTTCTGTAATATTACTGTCTGTTATTCCAGCGGGCGGTGCGGTAACTTTAGCAGGTGTTAGCGTGGAAGTAGCTTGAATCGGAGACATTTTGAAGTCCGTCCTGCTTGTTGAAACAGCTTGCGTCGTCGTCAGTGCGCTCACTAAAGACGTAGCCGCGATGTTAGCTTGGGTTGTGGTTGAAATTTTCCCCGGAGCTGGCGGAGAAGCTGTTTTGAGAACGGACAAAGAGACTTTCCCAGCAGGAGGAAGAGGAGGAGGAGCAGGTGACGCAATTTTGGACACGTTTTGATTCAAAGCGGTGGGTTTTCTCGCTAAAATACCAGCTGGGTTTGTTTTTAATAAGCCAGGACTTGTGGTAGTTGTGGTTTTTCTTGAAATTTTGACATTTGGAGTAGTTGTTTTCCTAAGAGGAACTGGAGGAGGTTTGGGCGGCTCGGGTTTAGCTTTGGTTAGCCTGCTAGCATTAACATGTTTGGCTATTTTTGCTAAAGTTGTCGTAGTAGTAGTAGTAGCCGGAGCTGTTGTGGGTTTTTCTGTCGTAGGAATGGCTTCTTCATCCGGTTTCACCACGACTAAAGACGTAAGTGGAGTCACAAAGTTATATTTAAGCGAAAGATTGGTAGCTTTGTCCGCTAGCAGCCTCTGCACTGACGGATCTGTGGCGTTTAACTTAGCTAGCATGAGTTCTTTGATGGTCGAGTAAGCCCACAAACGGTTCACAAAGCTGGACATGCCTTCTAAATCTCCAACGCAACCGTCGGAACTTCCATTTTCTTGCGGATTCGAGACTAAAACGTCATTTTCGAACTTCAGGCGCTGCTTGGAATCGATGGCGCTCATCGCGACTTTGAAATCCTTCACGCCAGGTTTGACTCTTCCAGCCACGACCAACTCCGATCCCTGGAAGTAGTTTGGAAAGAGCGAGCAGGTGACGTCAAAAGCCTGTTCGTCCAGGTAGGTCAGCTGGATGTCGGAGAGAAGGGGGCTGGCCACTTCGTCGTAGAATCCCTGAAGGAGAGACGCAGCAGGTGAATAAGAGATAAAAGACAAAATTAATATTATAATAGTGAAACTAGTTTACTCACATAAATGTTAAGAGAAAAAAGGGTTATCAAAATGTGACATATTTTAATGAAAAAATAAGGCTTTTTAAATGAAAAAAAAAAAAAATGGCCAAGATTGTCTGCTAATTGCAAACATGGACAGAGCCAAGTTTAAACTTACAGTATAGGGCCCTATTTTCCCCTCAGCGCTGATGCTTGTCTTTGATTTCGTGCTGTTGGCCACTAATGATCTTTCTCTAAGCGCTATACGGTGTCAATCTAGGACCTGGGTCTCCAAAAGACAGATCACAATCCAAATCTAGACCCCCAATCAATTTGAACCAGACTGCAGCCCGTTTCCCGTAATTAAATGTTTGTTTGTTTTTTTCGCAACGCTATACATCAGATGTTATTTGTTTGGTCTGTTTAGTCCTGGTTTAGATTGATATGACAAAGTCACGCTTCAGACCTGGTTTAGACCTGGTCTAGTCCTGTTATAGGTCATGTTGTAGTCCTGGTTTAGACCTGGTCGAGCCCTGTTATAGGTCCTGTTGTAGTCCTGGTTTAGACCTGGTCCAGTCCTGTTATAGGTCATGTTGTAGTCCTGGTTTAGACCTGGTCGAGCCCTGTTATAGGTCCTCTGTTGTCCTGGTTTAGACCTGGTCGAGCCCTGTTATAGGTCCTCTGTAGTCCTGGTTTAGACCTGGTCGAGCCCTGTTATAGGTCCTGTTGTAGTCCTGGTTTAGACCCGGTCGAGCCCTGTTATAGGTCCTGTTGTAGTCCTGGTTTAGACTTGGTCCAGTCCTGTTATAGTCCCTGTTGTAGTCCTGGTTCCTTTGGGTCCTTCCTCTGAACTTTTGCTGGTCTGGTCATGTTAATGAGATCGACTGGTTTGGTAAAATAAAATACCCTACCTTTCTGAAGTTGAATTGCCTCGTTATGTTTGTGGATATTACAAAGACAAGACATTAAATTGTGGTGCGCTTCTGTAGTCCAGACCTCGGACCATAGTCCTCCGGAAAGTTTTGACCGCTAGAAAGATCTAATTCGGGACGCCTGGTGTAGGAGGTGTGGCTCCAGTCAGATGTGAGGGCACGAGGAAGAGCGCACGGAGTCGTTTTGACACAGTCCAGACCGAAGCCCGCTGCTGTGCTTTACCCGGAACATGAAGGGCGCATTCGTGCAACTGGAGACCAGACCGAAGTGGACACAACCCTGCGCTCGTCTGTACCGGGTCTGTAGACGCTGTTACGCATGAAGGACTATCCCCGTTCATCAAACCAGGGCACGACGAGCCTGTGAGCCTTTCTACAGGCAGTTGTCTTATTCAACAGGATTATACCAAGGACACGCCGCTGCTTTTGAGTTTCCTTTTCACGCATCGATCAAGATTCTCAGGTAAATCTCTCGTGTCTCATGGACACATGAGATTTACCGTGGCACAGATGGGCAGACAACAAACCTTTACCTTTTCCTCCTTACAGCTTTCAAATTTACAGTGATCTATTTCATTTTATGGATGAAGTAGATTCAGTTGAATAATAAAACATTCTTAGGAGTTGATTGGACAGTTGTTTCCACATGAAAGCCTGTATACTGAGAAAGCAAGAAACATAAAAAAAATAGTTTTGTCTGCCATTTGTCACCTTGAGTTGCAAAGCTGCGTCGGCGTCTTCGTAAACCATCCGTGCGACTCCGCGGTTGTCCAGAGCGAGACGTTTGAGCAGCAGGAAGTCCGCGTCGTCTCCAAAAGCCAGTCCGAACAAAGAGGCGGATCCCAGGGCCTTTTTGGCGTTGCTGAGGATGGTGTCGCTGGCGGTGACTCCGATCGTAGCTTCTCCGTCTGTGAGGAAAATGACCAGAGGAACCCGACGAGACGCTGCAGAGGACAAAGGGCTGACGAGCTGAGCCGCAGAGAGAAGGGCAGCGTTTATGTTGGTCCCTGAGAAGAGAAGCAAAGGTAGATTTGAACAATGGTTTATGCGAAAATATACACTCTTGTTTCAAGTCTAGGATGATGTGGGTAATTTTGTTGTTATGGTTGAGCTCCATAAAATCAAGTGTTCTAGATGTCCTGAAAACTGAAGAATTTTTCTTTACCCCAATTTCAAAAACAGAAGAAAAGTCCTATTTGTAATTACTTTTGCCAGAACAACCCAGAAGCAGATGAGCATTTCAGTGGCTCTAGTACAGTTAAAAAATGTTGCACTCTTTTCCTTCCAATGAAGAAAATATCTGTCACAGACCTTTTATTCTCTGCGGCAATGTCAGGCTCTCTGATGCACGTGCTGACTTTGTCTACAGTCAAATACATGATGCAGTTTCACAGATTCACCAGCAGAGGGGGGAATAGTGTGAGCACATGGACCAAGAGGAGGTCACATGTGCTCTTTGTGCAGTTGACTCTGTTTTACATGATCAGCTGCTTCTGGAGGACGACTTTCTTTTCAAACAGATTACAGGCAAAAAATCTTGAACTAAAACCATAGTTGAGTAAGTTTAGAGCAGATATTTGATCTTTAAACTGAAGAAAAGACGATCCTACTGGACTAGGACTCTGAGGAGAACGACACATGCAGCGAGTCTAGAAACTTCCTCTTCTGTGAGCGAGTGAAAAGTGTCAGAGGAAGTCAAACTACTGGATTTATTCAATATAATCTCTGCTCCAGGAAAGACGCTGAATCTATATCATCTTCATCAGAAAGTTGAAAAGTGCTGCTGCCTTCTCGTCTGTAACAGCTTTTTTTGGTTTAAACCGTCCTCATTGTTTTAATCATGTAAACCTCATATTGTTTATCCTAAAGACATTATTTCATTGTAGTGGCTCATATTCTTTCACGAAAAAGTAGAACAGAGGAAAATAACACTGATATGAAAGCGAACACTGAAATCTAATGAAAACAATGAATTTTAAATGCCTATAAAAATGTCACAGATTAATGTAGAATAACAATTCTTTTTTGAATTAAAAGTAGACACCTGCTTGTAGGTCTCATTTGATGTACAACATGTCATGATTGCAGCTGCATTAGGTTTTTGTGAAGTTGTGAATATTGTTTAAAATTAGCAAAAAGGCCAGAAGAGAACAGGGCAGAGTTAAAAATGACTAGACTTGAATCTACTCAAGTAAAATAACATTAAATTATTTTTTTTTTATTGCACTTAAATTGTTGCCAGATTGCATTTATGAGCTTTTATGAGGCATAATAGGAAAGGGTAACATATAGAATAAATTTGTCTTCTTTGTGTTCCTTTTCAGTTAAAAATACATTTTGTGCCACTTTACGCATGCACAAATACTATGCACATATGAAACAAGTAATATAATTTTTAAATGAATAAAAATGAAATGAAGCACTGAAGACAACAAAAAAAAGACATCAGGAACTTTTAGCTTTTAGCAGGAAAAATAGAAAATATTTTGGGATGACAAGCGGTAGTCCCAGGGTCCTATAAAATGACTTTATTGTCTGATAATAAAGTGTTTCTACTCACATCCTTCGGCGCTGATTCTCTTCACAAAGTCCTTGGCGTCTCGTACGTTTTGACGCGTCGCTCTGACAGTCCGTCCTTTCCTCCAGGTCTGAACTCGATCAGAAAACGTGATGATGTTAAAATGGTCTCCTTCTCTCAGGTCGCCCAGGATCGTGCTCATCGCCTGCTTCGTCTACAACAACACAACAAGAAATTAAGTTTAAAAACATATTTTCAATCTGGCCTGATCACAGCGACCAAATGCCTCGAGTCTGAGTCTTGTGCTTTTGAATTCAGATGCTGGATTTGTATCTTTGACACTCGATGCTCACAAGAACTCGGATCCAAGACTGTCCAGAGGAAAGACTGAAGGAAGCTTTAAGGTGCTTTCACACCAGAGGCGTCAATTCGCGCCAGACGCCCCGCGATGGCCGCTTATTTATTCGAAATTAGTCGCGTTTCTCGTGCGACCAACTTACAGCTTTCAAACCGCAGCGTGTTCATGCAGCTACGGTATCTGAGACTCTCTATTTAAAAATCGCCCGTTTGTGGAAAAAAGTTTGCGCCGTTGTGGTAGACACTCTGCGCCGCTCTGGTTGTGCGAAATCACGCCTACACATAGACATAACATTGAAAGTGTTTACGTGGCCGCGTTCGGTCTGGAAGTAAAGACCCATGCAGACAGGATGCGATGAGCAGCAAATGCCGTTTGAAATCCCATTCATGTGTATGTGACTGTCAGCGGAGGAGCGGGCTGATGTGCCGCCAATCAGAGCAGAGAAATGACAGCTTTGTGAGGAGCAGCCGCACTCGCTCCAGCTGGATTTCTTTTAACTGGAGCGACGCGAATAGAGAGCACAGGGCTTCATTTGGCAAAGTTAACAAGGAGACTGTGGGGTTTTGGGCTAATTCCAAGAGGACTAGTTCTCTTGTCCATGATCACTTACGCAGCAAGCATTAAGTTTGTTCATTTTGATAGATTTCACGGCAGCGTTCCCCGCCCACTTCCTCATTGCTTTGCTCCTCTTCTCGCTCCACCGGACGAAACTAAAGCAGCAGATCGCGCCCTGTCTGCACGAGCCTTTTGTCTCACCTGTTTAATCTTGGTGCCGATCATCGAGCCGCTGATGTCAATGACAAATATCACATCCTTTGGGACGACAGGGAGGCCTCTGGGAGCAAAGTAATGCACAAAGTATCCATCGAAACCTGAGGGAAATAAACAAGGGTTGTTATTTTAAAATAATGTAATTGTAATATGTCTTTCTTTTTAATAAAATTATATTCTAAATGGATTTGTTTCTATTTCATTGGCATTTGAAAACCATTAGTTTTTTTTTTTGTGTGTTTTTTTTAATTAAAATCAAGCTTGAGACAAACGTAGAGAAAAAACACACTTTTGTTAATTTTGTTTTGCTTGATCTTATCATATCATTTAATGACAAAATTGTCTGTTCATGGGAGACAAAAAAGTTAATGAAGGTTATTCTTATTTGCTTGACAATTTCTGTTTTCTTCTGCTCGATGGTTGCATGTCTGCAAAAACAGAACCTTTCACTGGGGATTAATGAAGTAGCCTAATTCTGCTTTGATTCTGATTTGATCAATCACTGGCCTTCCATCCCGATCACTGGAGTTCAGATATATCTGGTGTAACGGAGATGGATAGTGCAAGCTCTGGTGATCAAATACGGCGGGCACTGTGTGTTAATGGCTTTTACTTAGTGATGTTCGTTGTTTCATTGGCCGTTAGCTTTAGGTGCTCTACATGCTGTTGGACATGTGCAGTTGTGCACTTTGCGGGATGAGCGTGACAAGCTCGAGCTGAACAAAGCCAAAAGCTCACGCCTAACCATTCTGACCAATCAGAGCGAGAGTTACAGAGCAAGCAGCGGTAGCTGAATCTAAAGCTTAGAAAGACGTTTTATACAAAACTAAAAACTTTTGAACTGTTTATGATGTGAATAGGTATGAATTGCCAGGAGATCAGACAGTTTTTAAAGCTGTAGATGCTGTTTCTGCTGAACACGAGCACTTTGAGGGCGATCTTGCCCCTTTAAGACTTCCCGCTTAGACCGGTTAAGACAGTTATTCCTCTGTTGGCCTCTAGTGCGCTCTCTCCAAGAGCTACGCCGTGAGTGAAGCAGGTGTGGTGCCCGCCAGATGTGTGGGGTACAACTTCATTCAGTGAACGGCCTAGACGTGTCATGTCTGTGACACGTAAGCAGTGCATTAACATCACAGCAAAAGTTACTACAAGAGCTTCAGTTTGGGAAGTGTAATAATAGAAATGTATTTGGTAAAAGTCTATTCAAATGACAAACTTTAACAACTTTGTCTAAAAAAACGTATTTTCTTTTACATAAAGCCTGTTGACTTAATATAAAAAAGACTTAGATTATAGAGTGAACATGAGACAGTGTTAAGTGTGAATGCAGCTCTGCCCACGACAGAGCAGAGAGATAAAGCCAGGAGAGCGCGGTGCTGCGTGAGGTCCGGCCCCTTGAGCGCTTTTTGGGTCAGAGCGGGTCGCGGCCACGCGCACCAGGCCGCTGGACGTTTCTGACCAGAGGCTGTCAATTTTACGGCGGTGACCACTGTGAGTGAGCACGAGGAAGAGCGCGGAACCGTTTGGCACAGTCTGGACCAGAGCCCCGCGCTGTGCTTTACCTGGACCACGGCGCGCATCCAGAGAACCGACCCGAGGTGGACACAACCATGCGCTCGTCTGTACAGGGGCTGCAGACGCGGTCACACACGAAAGACCCTCCGCTCGCATCACACCGGGACCGGGGAGCCTGCTTACCGGCAGTTGTCTCATTCAAAAGGATTATAACGAGGACACGCCGCTGCTTTTTCATAAACTTTTCACGCACGGATCAAGATTCTCAGGTAGGTCTTACCACGAGCATCGGATCATTTTTATTATAAGTTTAGGTCGACACAACATTGTATTGTTAAAACATATAGAACAAACTTATTGAAGCCAAGTCTGACTAAAAAGTGAATCCATTTTATTTTACAAATATATTGCCTAATTCAATAACTGCATTTAACGTGGCTTTTTCTAACTACATAACTGACAAAATTAGAATTGATGGCAAAATATGATTATTATTATTATTTCTTATTTCCAGTGAACTTCTTGCACTGCTCCACGGTTATGTTGTGCAGGTTCACTGATTGAACTGGCATCAGACTAGGCAGAGCAGCCGTGCCACGAGCTGGAGCTGCTCTCTGGAGCTCATAGCGGCCAACACAGAGAACTCTTTGCGCTTTGCGCTTAAGTATAAGACCGGCAGGGGCAAAATCGCCCGGCCTGTGTTTGCGCAAAAATACTTTCTAGCCTGTAGAGAGACTTTTCCTGTGCAGTACAAATGGAGCAACCACTGATTTACAGCAGCTACAAGTAGCAATGTCCTGTCCAGATATTATAATAGATCCATGGGATAGCGCAGGACTGTTTGACCTGGGTTAGGTATGTGATACTATTAAATGATCAAATAATGTACACAGTTAAACACCAAAAAAGTAGTTTTAGGTTTTATCTCGACTTTGCACTAAGTGTGCCTCTGACCTGAATGTCTCCCATGATGTCTCGCAGATCCACGTCGTACTGCAGGATGAAGTCTGCGCTGATGCCCTGAGCGGAGACGCTGCTCTGCTGCTGGACACTGGGGCTGTATTGAACTCGGGCGCAATGAGAAGACTTCTCTATCAGAGTGGAGACAGGAGGGTCGCCGTCACCTGAACATACAACAGAAAATGAAACCAAACTCTGGAGACGAAATCAAAGTAATACAACACTTCTGACTGTTTTAAGTCTGGATCTTTCAGTGTTAAACAATCCCAACTTTACGTTACCTGACTTTATGTATTTAATATTATTACACACAGCCCTTAATTTGAGTCAAAACTAGCCGGAATAAGATCCAGGAACTCTCGGGGGGCATTCCAGCAACAGTTTTGTCTGATCCAAAGTCCATAAGCTACAAGATGCGGCTCAACTCTCCCTTCTCTCATTCACAGAAACATTAGGTGTGTTCAAGATGGGAAAATCTCTGCCTGGATTGCAGACGAGAGCAGGAGGCTGAGGCAAAGAGGAGGAGATTCAACTTGGACACTTGTTGAGCCCGAGAGCAGCGAGGCAGCCTCAGATCTCACAGAGTCATGGAGCTCTCGTGTTTGTTTGAAGTGTTGCACTGAATAAAACTACCTACAACGTTGTAAATGTAATTCTGTTCCTCTCACACATCATAGACTCACTCACACATCACCAGAGCAAAGAGTAAAGAGCTCATGATAAAGTTTACACACTTGAGCTTTATCTGTGAGAAAATAACTTTACAGCTCATCAGGATCATGTATTAATGATGTTGTGTGTAATGTACAACAGTCTGGGTCTTTTCTGACTCATGTTAAACACGTGTGATGTTATAAAAGTCACAAATACGATCAAGACAGCGGAGGAGGAACTGCAGCGCGTCACGTTTCCCTAATACATCTTGATTTTGTAGTCATCGAGGCGGTGAAGTCGGGCTGCAGTTGCTTTTTTCTCGCCTCGACGATTTGTCAAGTCGACTCGAGCCGGATTGATCTCTCGAGATTACCGGGGCCTACGTAGCCCTGACGTAGCCCCCGACCCCCCGACACCGGCTCGAGCCGACTGCACCGGAGTAACAGTCTGTGATTGGTTGAAAGTGAAACTGGCAGTAAATTTGACAAGTCAGAAGCAGCGCAGGCGGGCCTAATACTTTTTCATTGATTCCAGTCGGGACGCGCTCCTGTAATATCTTCTTGCTACAAAACAGGATTTTATGAATATTTTTAGCTATTGTATTACTCGTTTTGATGATATTAAAAGCAGAAACAGCAGCAGAAATGTCACGTGTGTTTGGAGTGTACGAATCGATAAAGAGGTGAGAACCAGCGCAGATACAGCTGTCTGCTTTTTCTTGTTGGTTCAACTACTTTTATGTGTATTTTGGCGATCCCATCTGATGCACGAGTGCTGTAACAGAGCTTTATAATGTTCTGTGTGTGTTTGGTAAACTTAATGTTGAACCTGTGTCTGCAGTGTAAAGTCTGTTTGTCCTGCGTTGTTGTGGTGATTGACTGTAAACAGTCGACATTTATCAGATTTTGTACTTCCATCAAACTCACACAGCACAAACCAGTTTGGATATTGATGCAGAGGGAGCGCTCTTAATTTGAGCAGGACAAACGCATGTGGGAGGGCATCTTGTCACATTGTGGGTCGGATTCAGCAGAAGATGCATTGTGATTTCAGTCAGAATGAATGAAAATTCTGGTGCACGTGTAAAAAAACATGTATACCACGGATAAAATGCATTTTACATAGTTTAAAATGGGATAAGATGGAGAGTTGAGTTGATTTTTTTAGCATTTAGAAGCCTCTACTTTACTTTTTGTTTGTTCCGGTAAAGATTTGACCTTGTCTGGAGCCCGGTCTAAAAGCCACATTTTGTTCCGGCAACGTTTGATTTGCAAAGAAGCACTGATTATATCCCAATCTCTGACATAGAAAAAATAACAAAAACATCCTGAATGTGGTGTACCGTTTGCGTTGTTGAGCAGGCGGCTGGTTTTCAGGGGCAGGACTCTGAAGAAGCTCAGGCCGGTTCTCTCGGACACGTTCACCTCCACAGTGAGATTGTCCACCAGCTGCCCCGGCCTCAGACCCAAACTCAGCTCGTATCTGCCCAGCCGGCGCATCAGCAGCTCCTCGTACGTCAGGCAGAACGACATGCGCACTCCAGGGGGCGCACTCACAGCCACGCGGAAACGCTCGATCTCACGCTCTCTGTCAAAGCAAAGGAGAGGAAGAAACAGTTATGGTTTGTGTTCCAATCATATTTAAAGAAGACATACTGTGATTTTTGTTTATATTTAGTGATAAAGTAGATTCAAAACTTAGCTTGGAAAAATAACCCTGTCGTCCTGTTCAAAATTACAGGACTGATAAAACCAGCATTGTTTTTTTTTGTTTCTTTTTTTGTTTTTCACCCCAACCACTATTGTTGGCAGCAAACTTCCTGTCGCACGTAGCTAACGTGTTGCTCTTTGAAAATCTGGCAACCCTGAACCTAAGCTTTCAAATAAGCTACAGCTTGATGTTTAACTCTTTCCCTGCCACATCACCGTGTGGTGCTCTCTGATGCACGTGCTGATTTGTCTACAGTCAAATACATGATGCAGTTTCACAGATTCACCAGCAAATAGTTGAATTGGGTGAGCACAAGGGCCCAAGGACATGACGGCAAATACATGTGCTCTTTTGCTGACATTTCTTGTATCTGCTCAGTGCGTGATTCAAGTAATTTTGCCTAAATGAACAGTGTTTCATGACGTGGTGCAGGGTTTGTTCATCGCTGCAACAAGAGAAAGCTCGGAAAAGAAGCTTAAGTGTTTTGAGGCCTTTTAAATGGACATGTGAATGTAGAGATGAACTTTTTTTCACAAGGAGCAGTGTTTGCGCAGGATTTTTCTCACAGAAAGCCGTGTGACTGTGACTGCGTGTGCTACAGGTGAATGTGATGCAGCAACAGCGCTGAGTCCAAATGTCTTTTTCTCGTGATGATTCTGAAGTGTTTATGAGCGCAAACTCTGTGTAGAGACTTGCCGCGTGTGAACATTACTGTAGTTCTACCCTGGTCGCGCAAAATCACATTTATTTACATAAAAATGGTATTGAAACAGTGCACATGTTCACCGAACCGAAGGTGCCGTACCGAAACGATTCACTACGATCATGTATAATACCGTTACACCCCTACTTGAGATAGAAAGTCTTCCAATGAGATTCCAATGAAAACATGCACATTTCAAATGCCAATAAAACCAGAACGGATTAATGAGGAATACTATTCTTTTTTTCATTTGAAGTAGACACTTGTAGATCTTATTTAATGTAAAACATGTCATTATTTCAGTTGCACAAAGTTTTTTGTGGAGCTGTAAAAATTGTTTAAAATGAGCAAATAGGCCTGGCAGGGAAGAGAACAGGGCTGGCCCTGAAAGAGTTAATTGATAACTTATGGTGACTGCAGCTAAACAGGAAGTGCACTGCTGTCATTTGCATTTATTTGTAATAGTTAGTTGTAGTTCTCTTCCTTAAACCATGAGAGCCAGTCATAAGCGCTTCATTATTTTCTCTATCCACAGTTGTACATCCTAAACTTAGAAACCCTTCCCTCTCAGGACATACTTGGTGGCCACGAGTCCGGCGGTTCTTCCCTGCTTCTTCGCTGCGTCGTAGATTTTCCTGGCAGCCGATCGCTCTTTGACCTGCGCCACATAGACTTTCCCGTTGGACGTTCTGAAAAAAAAAAAACAGAGTGGAAAAAGCCCCACAGTGAAGCTCTGTGCGGGACAAACAGAATCAGATTATGTTTCAGCGTTTGGCCCGAGCGCAGCAGCGCAGGCCTGGACGTGACTTATTTGTTTACACTGTTTTTTTTCTGTGTTTGTTTTACCAGGGAATTCCCACCGAGATTCATAAACCCATTTGCATTTAAAGTGGGGAGAAAGAAACTGATGAGTCTTGGCTGAGGCTATTTATTTCTGTGCAGCGCAACATTCCAACAACATTCTCTTCCTAATTATACATCAAAACAGGTATTGGTCAATAGTATAATATCGATTTTGCTGATATGATCACTTAAGAGACTGTTAGTTATTGGACAAAATCTAGTCAATATACATCTGCAAGTTGTATATCGTTTTAAAGCTTAGATCTTCCAAAATACAGCCATACAATTCAATTTACATTCAGATGAATGTCTTTATGTTTTATCTGTGCAGTTGTTTGATCCTGTATCCCAGATGTTGGACTGCACCTGAACTCAGCACTAGACAGCTGCACTAGTCTGGTTTGACTGATGCTCTTGATGGATTTAAATGATGTAAACTCAGTTGCTAACTCAAGAACAGAAGGCAACTTCAGCACAAATACCACCAGTAACAACAAAAAATACTTTATCAAAGTGTCAGAGTGAAGAAGAGGGACGATTCTCGTCAGATAGAACACAACACAAGCTGCTGTCAATGTCATATACGTGTACAACAATACTGAAATATACATATATATACGTAGTAAGTACAGTGACAGGAAGTGTGTCAGACTCAGCTCTGTGAATGACAGACATCTGGATATCGGCAACTCTCATTTTTGAAAACAGAACAATGTTCTACACCACACGAAGCTAGTGTTTATTTTGTGTCAGTCCGCCATCACCAAAAATAGTTGATGAATTAATGTTTGCTAATTTAATCATAAAATTACCGTCGTGAAATACAGAGAATTTCTCAAAATTTCTGTTTAGTTTTCTTAGAAGCCACTCAAAACATGAGGATATTTGTCATGACAAAAGTTTCTCACAATGAGTCTGCTGCTTCTCCGGTGCAGCTACTTCATTTCCTTTGATCACAGCACAAGCGAGACCGTGCTTTCTCGCAGAAAGATATTATTTGTTAAGGAAAAAGGCTCCGGTGAGCTCTCGGCGCTGCAGAGACACTTGACTGCACTTTATGCTGTGTGACTCTCGGACAATTCAAGTTGCACAAAGGCTCCGGGGGCTGGTCACCAGGGAGGCACTGATCCAGCTTTTTCAGTTCCGATACCATTTTTGATAACTTAAAATATTAGCCAATACCCGACATAAACTGATTTAAACTTAGGAACTGAAAATATATATATTTTTTTCTTGTCAAAACTACGTTAACTTGTTAGAAAATGGGTCATCGAGTCTTATGTATAAATTACTGTGCAAATAACAACCTAACAACTTTATTTCAACATTATGATATATTCTGGGTCACAACAGCCAGTGAATAGTCTCATTGTTGTCCCATTAAGAGCACAAACATGATATTTTCAAAGTATTCTTCCTAACATTGCTAATCATAAACATTGGTGTAAACATTTCTCCATCCCAATGCCAAAGGTCTCTGCTGGAGAACTGCAGTATTAGTTTGTCCTTGAGGTTAAAAAACCAGAACACAAAATCACTCAGATCACCACAGATTTCCCCTTTAAGACGGAGTTTCTGGAATGCACCGTGAGCTCCGTCACAGAGAAACTTTGTGCACGAAAAACACATTAGTTGTTTGTTTATTTTGTTTACAAAGTTCATGCGATGATGTGAAACGTAGGTGTGGGTCATAAAGACTAATTTCCCTTCACAAACAGCAGATATACAGGCCTGATGCAGACTCGTGACGCTCTGAGGGAAACACACCCTCAAGAATCACATTTAGACTAACGGCAGGTTAATATGGAAGTTTTTTGGTGCCAATATTCAAAATGAGAATGCAATGTGCAATTTAGAATTGCAATTTTTAAAATGAGAATTCCTTTGGCAATAACTGTGTGTAATCTTCATTTCTAATGTGCTTGTTAAAATTGCAATTGGCAAATTGTATTTTAAATAACAAATTGACAATCCATTTTGTGAATTAAATTCTCACTTTGACAGTTGCAATTGCCACTTTTCAACGTACGTTTCAAATTAAACCACATTCGATTGCATTGCACATTTATATGGTGTTTAAGAGACAATATTCAATTTGAAATGTCAATGTTCAATTTAGATTTGCAATTTAAAAATGACTATGTATTTGTAATGTTAATATTTATTTTTTAAAAAAGCATTTGGCAATTATTACTTTAATTTAAAATTTGACAATCCATTTTGCAAATTGACATTGCAATTTGACAAATGAATTCTCACTTTGACAATAGAAATTGCCACTTTTCAACTTACGTTTTAAATTAAACAACATTAGATTGCATTGCACATTTATATGGTGTTTTAGGGACAATATTCAATTTGAAATGTCAATATTCAATTTAGATTTGCATTTTTAAAATGACTATGTAATTTGCAAATTTAATATGTATTTTTAAAAAAAGCATTTGGCAATTATAACTTTAATTTAAAATTTGACAATCCATTTTGCAAATTGACATTTCACTTTGCCATCTGACTTTGACAAGTGGTTTTGTCAGTTTGCAAGACGAGTTTGTATTGCATTGCATGTTGTGAAACAGCACCACCTGTGGACTGCAATTGCATATCAACGTGCTTTGTCAGTGCCAATATTCAAAGTGGATATGCAAACTGTCAGCTGCCCATCAAGGCGGGACACAGACGTCCCTCGGCCAATCAGGAAGCTCCAACACAACAGACACACAGGCTCAAGGCTGTGTTTCCTACTTTAGCAAAGTTTTCTTGTGGGAGTCGGACCATCTCAAAATGAACAGTGGATAGTTACACCTTCTGTTTTGGTAAGTGTATACTCGTCTTTCTGCAGTGTGTAACAATTATATACACAACATTAAGCCTTAGCAGTAGCAGAGCAAAGTTGGTGCTAGCTAGCGAGGCTAACGTTGTTAGCATAGACTCCAGTAGTACAGAAAGGATGACACAACACATACTGAAAGTATTTTATCTGTTCACAGGTTAAGTATTAAAGTAAACACAATTTAGAGTAATGTGTGAATGCTAGTGAGACAGCTAAGGCTGTTTTTATTCACTACATTGTTATTTCTGGTTGTCAGTGTATTTGGAGACTTGTTGCAAAGCTAATTGTTTTTAGCTAGCAGAGGCAGGTTTACCAGCAGGGAGTACTATTGCTAACTCTAAATATGTCAATATATTACAAAATACAGATTTCTGACACTATGTTTATGTATATAGTATTTTATATTGCACTTTTGTTGACTTTAGTGAGTCACACTGGTCTCTCAGGTGCAACAGTTCTACAGGAGTTCACATTATTTCACAATAAATTCAGCTTTCACAAATAATAAATCACATAACTGCCACATTATGTATGAAAACACTTCTAAATGTCGTCATAGTTGTAGACATGGGTCCAGTCTGCTGTAATGTTTCTCATGTTATAATTATGTTCTTTCTCAGAGGAAAAACTGCTGAATGTACACATTTTTTTCCAGGTTCTTGAAATACGCACACCAGTGAAAAGTTTCATCATTTGTGTGAGTATACACTTTACAGCACACAAGAATCATGCACATCAGGATTATACTGTTTGGAGCTCTTTCTTGGACCAATGCAAGCTATAAGTTAAACTGTCCTGCAGTTCTCTGGTGCCACCATTGAGTTCTGGCCGTGATTCTGTCACCTTGTTATTTCTACATACATGTTTGTTGTCTCCATCAGGTTGCACCATGCACATGCAGATCATGTGTTCTCTATTTGATTCATATGTGCTCATTGCTATTCGCAGATTTCATCAGAAGTGGATTGGACTCAAAATGGTGTATGACAACTGTTGTAAATCTGCAAGTTCAACGTGCCGGCCTGCCAGGTGTACCTATAGAGGCTAAACAGGTTTTTGTAACTGAACTATTCAGGTATTCAACAACAAACAACCAATATGTATAATAGTACTGCAAGATGCACAGGTCATCACAATAAAACATTTATTTACATCACAAAACACAATCACAAACAATGTAATACACTGCACCATGTATATAACACATGTCATTAAGTCATTTAATCTTATTATTTACCATTTATTCTGACGATTGTTTTGTAAACATGACGTCTCTACAATCTAGACCAATCCAAAGTGCTCCTCACTCACCTGGGCCTCACTAACTTGCTCCTGTCTGCCCTGTTCTGGACTTAACAGTATGTACCTCCAGTTCGTTTGTTCATTAAGTCTGTGTATACAGTATGTGATGACTCTGGTTCCTTTTTCCTTTTAACAGATAAACGTGCTAAAAATCTGGCTAAAGATTAATATGGTCACAAGTCAGATCAAATAATGCAGCTGCAACAGTAAGAAAACACCAGTCATTAAACGAGTAAATGCTGAAGAAATGAGGAGACATGTTCACAGACTGCTCTTGATTCCTTTTTTCTCCTCCTGACTGCAGTTT
Source organism: Mugilogobius chulae (assembly GCA_038363315.1). Taxonomy (NCBI): domain Eukaryota; kingdom Metazoa; phylum Chordata; class Actinopteri; order Gobiiformes; family Gobiidae; genus Mugilogobius; species Mugilogobius chulae. The sequence continues at coordinate 20,579,512 of CM076414.1, forward strand.
TATCGGGAGATGTCCTGGTCCAAAGAATCTGAAGACCTTTGAGGAGAAAAGGAGCAAAAGTAAGGATTGAGCTGTGTTATAGTGTGTTACTTTATTCTAGCGTAAGCCCTGGTCTACACCTGTGGACATGGAGCACACACCCTGCATAGCTCAACTAATGACTGTTGTGCCCTAACCAGGAGGTGGTGACTGATTGGACAACTAAGGCCTATGAAATCAGCAGAGGAGACAGATGACCTCTCTCTTACTGCAGACACCAGGCCTACAGATATCTGCTCACGCCAACCATGCCAACCCATCAGCATCTTGTTTAACTACCACAACATCCTCCTAACACCCGCACCTCAGCACACAGATAACAGAAACATACACTGTTTTAAAATAAAATTAAGAAGCTCCACTGTGGGCTTAAATGGTCTCTGTTGTGTCCTGTCCATTTTTTGTTGCAGCTCACAGAATCAGGGTTGTAATACTGTGTTACTATGAAAAGTAATCCATAAATATATAACACAGATAATGTTATGTCAGTCTGCCTAACTTGATGTTAGAGATGCATGACATGGATTTTTTTTTTAATAGTAGGCAAGATCTAAGAGCATCTGTAGAGAGAAGACTGTAGGTCAGGAGATAAGTTAAAGATCACCTGTTCAGAGAACATTGTACTTTTTTACACAAGCTTTGTCTCCTTCCTAATCCTTACTTACAGCAAAGATACAATGAGGAGCATACGCCACACAGATAGTAGTGGTACAACTGAACATGATACTGGTTGAGTTGGTCTGTGCTGCTGTGCTATCGGTGCAATGACACTGTACATCTGTCAGATCTATAAAAGAAAGAACACAAACAAAAGTCAATGTATAAATGTATGTAAAGGAGGAAGCAACAAAATCTTGTTTGTCTTGTTCTTGCTGAGATGACAGCTCTTTTGATTTACATAAAGACAGATTTGAAAAGTTGTTACATACAAATGTTAAAAGACATGGTTATACAGTAATGCACAATCTGTACTTTGTACTTTGCTCTCCATAATTAGGCTTGGTAATGTGACATCATACAGCATTAGAATGTTCAGTTGGTCCCATGTTAAACCAATGGAGATTTTAAATTGTTAAATACCAAAAATAGCTTTAATTAAATCATATTCTGACACTACAGAGTGATACATAAATTTACCAGTACTGACTCAGCAGTTTATTGGGCTGTTCCATGGCTGTTTAGTTTACTTTTTTAATCGTTTTGTCTAATGCATTTCTATGGAATTGCCATTATTTCCATGGTAACCACAGATTCTTCCCGAGCCCGATATGATTATCTGCCTCTGTGATGCTACATAGAGTTTATGTTGCAGATACAGTAGTTTTATCATTTATTTATCCATCTGTTGCACACTTAAATGATGAGTCAAGTGTGGCTTTAGTTGGTTTTATTTCAGTGGACACACAAAATACTTTCAGTGTGCTTCTGTGCCATTTTTTCTGTACTAGTGATTGAACAGAACTGTTATTTCCCTATAAAAATGTGCGCAAATAATAAAATATAGGCAGTGTCTATTCTGCCGTCCGACGGTTCCCTACCGTGTCAGCTATTTTGCCAGCAATTTGTTGACATGCGCAGTTGACGTGTTGCGGCCGGTATCTCTAGTCCAAAAGCTATTCTGCCGTCCTGTGGTTGACGGCATAGTACTCATATTCGCTATTCTGCCGTCTCAGCCGACGGCATAATACTCATATTCGCTATTCTGCCGTCTCAGCCGACGGCATAGTACTCATATTCGCTATTCTGCCGTCTCAGCCGACGGCATAGTACTCATATTCACTATTTTGCCGTCCAATCACCATAGTCTTTAGCAGGCTTTAGCTTAATACAATAAGCATATTTCTAATTGGTTTCTTTCCTTTCACAAATTATTTTTGAAGGTTACGACTACATTTATTTATGTATTAATTATTATTATTATTATTATTATATTATTATTATTATTATTATTATTATTATTATTATTATTATTATTATTATTATTATTATTATTATTATTATGTATGTATTTATTTATTTTTACTCGAAAAATCAGCACATTCTGAATAGGAGTCATTTAAACAAGAAAACCCCAAATTACAAACTAGAACACATTCATTAAGATAGTAAAAATCAACATTTAATCAATAAGAAAAAAGTATAAAACAGTATATTGAACATTGAAAAAAATATATATAATCAGAAGAACAACAAATAATAGACACAACACTGAAAAAAAACTCAGATTTAAAACATCTTTAAGTAAAACAGCACCCAAGTTGTTTAATGGTAAAGAGCAGTGTTGGGAGTAACTAGTTACAAAAGTAACTAGTTACTTCTATATTCCACTTTTCAGTAATTAAGTAGTGTAACTCATTACTTATAAAAATGTTGACAATGTATTACTAGTTACATTATGAGTAACTCAAGTTACTTTCATATGAAATTAATTGCTTTTATACTCTATCACAAACGACACTTCAGGACCAAAGCACAACTGAAATACTATCTGTTGGCTTAAAGGTGAATAAAATACCATGAGGAAAATGTATTGTAATGTCACATTTCCATAAATTAACCAGTAAACAAGTCTATATGTAACAGGCTTAGTGTTGTACAAGGTCTTAACAAATGTGTCATGAGCTCAAAATAACTCAAAGTAACTCACAGTGTAACTCAGTTACATTTTTAAGACAGTAATATTGTAATACAAATGTATTACATTTTTCTCCTTGTAACTAGTAATATATAATGTATTACTATTTTTAAGTAACTTACCCAACTCTGGTAAATAGTGATAGTAAGTCGTGAATTTAATTTTTTTCTGGGATAAACATGGCTTACATTGCAGTTGCTCAGACTGCTTTAAAAAGCACACAGCAGAACTTCTGCAGAGCCAAAACTTTACTTATAGTCTGCAGACAAATGCAGCACAATCATTTTTGTGTACTGATGAAAAACTATTTTTGAAATTATTACAAGAAGACAAGATTGCTAGTACCTTACACGATCCTTTGTCACTAGTCTGGATTCAAATATGGCCCTCGGGGAAAAATAATTGCCCACCCCTGGGCTACACATTACATTTTAGGCAAAACCAGTGTTTGCTTTTGGGTGCTCTTCTTAAGCCTGCACACTCTTGATGAAACCATTCCATGCATCCATCACACATAATCTGATCCGCATCTAAACTTTTCAAGCAAATCTGGCAGCACCATTCTATTTTGTTTCTTTTTTCAATCGTTTTTAAAATGGCCATCCACCCATTCTCTGTAAAATATTTTTTATTCTGTGGATGTTGACATTTTGGTCTTTGTATGCATCTCCAACAGCTTCCAGGGGCTTGATGTCTTTCTCGGTTAGGGCTGATCCAAGGACAGCCATTTCAGCTTTGTAGCCCTCCACAAACCACTGCAGCATCACTGAAATGGGAGATATTTAGTTAGTAGGTTATCATAAGGAGTTGATCATCCAAATAAAATCAGAAGTATTTTGCAGCATTTTAAAGGGAACCCTGAATATAAAGATAAATAAACAAATATGGCTAAAACACTAGTACTGCTCATGCTTCTTAAAATAAATTGCAAAGAAATATATACCTGCTTACTATTTTTTATAAAATTGTCATTGTTTATGTTGTTTTCAAGCTACTGGGAGCCGCCATTTTGTCCATGCATTCTGGTTGATGACATAAAATAGTGTTTCCATGGTTACTCCCACAATTTCATCTGTGAACAGTTCCACAAAAACACCACTGACAGAGTCCAGTTCTGCCTCTTCCTCTTGATTATCTTCAATGTCACTAAATTCCACATTATCTTCCTGTATTTGGCCAAACTCCAGCTCAAAATGACAAGTTTAACTCAGGAATTCATGTTGCTTAGTTACCTGTTACCTTGACAACACTATTTTATGTCATAACCGCAAGCAAAATGGCAGCCTCTATGTAATTTCTTTAAAACACTATTTTAATAAAACTACAAAATACTTAAGGTATTTGTCTTGTATTTACATAAGTGATGAGATTTGAAGTGTTTTAGGGTAAACATGTGACTATATTCAGGGATCGCTTTAAAGCAAACCATGCAGAATCCCTTTACAATATTATTAGGCCAATATGATTATGAAAAAGGGTGACTCAATAGAGCAATGTCTCCCTGCCTGCTGCTCAACAACCAAAGTTTAGTCTGAAGTATGTTCATATTTTAAAGGGGGCAATTTCATTTTTTCTAAATATTTTAGAATAAACTATAATATACAGTATGTAAATTCATAATTAACCTTTTATATATATATATATATATATATATATATATATATATATATATATTATATATATATATATATATATATAATATATATATATATATATATATTATATATATATATATAAATCTCAAAATGTATGTGAAACAGCTTAGAAATAAAAACAGGTCCATTTACTGCCAGTGGAAAACTGCAGAACTGATAAACCCAGCCTCTTCATTGTATGATTTTAATGTGACAAGAGCAGATTTTTAATGTGTATTCTTTATTGTTGTAAAGTGGCTATATGACTAGTTTGAACTGTACATGATTTATGAATCTGAATATTTTGAATAATCACAATTTAGTACAGACAAGTGGGTGGGTGGGGTCGTTGATAGGTGAGAACAGGGCTTTTCTGAGCACTCAATCATCAGCTGCAGGACAATACTACTCAAACATGAAGGAATCAATCTTAATAAAACTTTGAGAAAACTAATGATGAGAGAAGGTAGTTTTAGCAAGGTTAAAACTTTAAAAAATAGATTTTAAACAATAGGTCTTCTACTGCCACCTTCTGGTTGCGGTGATTATTGCATTTTTTTTTTACGCACGTACGTACGTAGCCATGACGTAACTTCCCTTAAATTATCGAACGCACCGAACGCACACGTGATACCCCGGTCCCTGTCCGATGGCGTAGAAACCAACCTTTTCATGCCAGCAAGTAAGTTTAAAGTGGTATTTAATTTTGTATATTGTTAGAATTGTATTAATCTTGATATTTTCCCGAGTTTCTATGTTTCATCTGACTATTTCAGTGCATTTAGTTTCGTCGTCTCAGTAGCACGTGTAGGCCTAGTTAAATCATTATGTAAATGAAAAACTGAGTATGCAGTTCATAGTTTTGTAAAATTTTTGTGCACCATATTAGGAAGCGAAGTTAGTATCTTTACGCTTTTGCCACATTTTGAATCTGTACCGACATTTCACCGTGCCACACCTAGCTTAATTGTAATCTGACACCAAAAAGCACGCGGTCGCTGCCTGCAGTAACATTTTTACCATTAATCCTCTAGAGGGTGTCAAAGACCCCAGAGACATGGCAGATCTGTCTTTTTAGTTCCTTGAGAGAATTTATACCTTTAGGTAGACTATCCTATATTATTACTCACATTTTCAAGCCTTAATAATATTAACACAATTTTATTTTTTTGCAATTTAATTTTTCAGTGTCCATTCCACAAGCCTCAATGTCCCTGCTTTAAAATTACCCATGACTTCTTTGGGCACACGCTCTAGCGGAAAATATAGGCCTATATAATCTAGATTTGTACTTGGTGGTAATAATTGATTTTATGTCATTTGTAGCAGTTAAATTGCTATAAAATATTTTAAGGTCGTTTAGGACATTTATAACATGTAAGTTAACCCTGCCTACAGAATGAAAGGGGAAATACTGATTTGTACATTTTAGGATGTAACTCATTTTATATTTATTACTAATGTACTGTTCATGCATTTTTCTTTTTTTAGGCGGTTTACATCCTGCAACTGTTCCATTATCATCTGCACACAGTTTTGGACCAGATCAGGTGACTCGTTTTGCTTTGCATAAACTTTTATGCCTTACAAGAATTATTAGGTTAGCCTACAATTATGCTAAGAGACTTACAGATGTCTTTGTCCAAAGGTGGTTTTCTCCAAAAAGGAATTGGTTTGCTTTCTCCAGGCTTCCCTTTCTTTGGCAACCCGACCGCTGTCTGGTGGTACACGCCTTTAGGTCTACCCCTCTTCCTCATTTTGGTAGGCAGTTTTACCAAAGACAAAGGAACACTTGAACTTGTACTTGGTACACTTGGAATCGATGCCATTGTTTCAGTAACCTTGATATTAGTTTCAAAAAGAAAAAAAAAAAAGGTAAATCCTTACAATTCAATTAAAACAGACATCACAATGACTACAGGGAACATCAGAAGCAAGTAATCATCATGTTCTTCAAGGAAGGGTAATAATTCTTAAATCTACTAAAGGGGGGGGGGGGCAACTCACAGCAGTAGTGTCTGATGTGAATCTGTCATTGTTTTCAGGTTGCTGTGGGCGATCTCTTCTCCATTCAATTCAGAGAGTTCCTTGATAATATAATTTTATTTAGTACAGTGGAATTTGTATGTGGTAAGTATATTGTAGTATTATACCTCCTCATCGGAAAACTGAAGTGTGAACGTGTAATTTTCTTCCTGCAGGTATGACACAGCAAATTCTCCATGCAAGTTGTCCTTGAGAGGAATACATTTTTATTTCATGATAATCTTTCCTTCATTTATATTAGCAATAGCTTATTTCTTCTAATCTGACAACTTTATTAGTGACATGTATTTACCTTTTCACATGTCCCTCTTCCAAAAAGCTATATTTTGCTCCCCTTTCAAATTCCGCTATCGCATCTTCAATATTACTCAGCATGGGTTAGGTCTTTAACCAGTACTTTTTGAAGTAAACAATCGGCCTCCCTTAACACAACAGTGGACTATTTTGTTTTTTTACACAAAACGCTCGCAGTTTCCCCTAAAAGCCGCCATTGTTTGCGTGTCCCTTTTCCTCATTTTGGTAGGCAGTTTTACCAAAGACAAAGGAACACTTGAGCTTGTACTTGGTAGACTTGGAATCGATGCCATTGTTTCAGTAACCTTGATATTAGTTTCAAAAATAAATAAAAAACATTGTTTTTATTTTTTCCAATGGGAAACAGGCTACACATTACATTTTAGGAAAAAACAGTGTTTGCTTTTGGGTGTTTTTCTTAAGCCTGCACACTCTTTAGTGAAACCACTCCATGCATCCATCACACATTATCTGATTCGAATCTAAACTTTTCGAACAAATCTGGCAGCACTATTCAATTTGATTTTTTCAATAGTTTTTTAAAATGGCCATCCACCCATTCTCTGTAACATATTTTTTTATTCGGTGGATGTTGATATTTTGGTCTTTATAGGGATCTGCAAAGGTCAATACAGCTCACAAAGTTGTCAAATTAGAAAAATTAGTTACTGGGAATAATTTATTTCTATGAATGCATTGAAATATACCCCATACACATTTGCATGAGGTAAGAAAAATGAGTCATACCTCCACAGCTGTTAACTGTAGTGTTTGAATGTCATTTCCTTCCTCTTGTGGCACATCAACTTCACTTCTTAAGTTAGGCTTATCCTTAAGAACATATTTTCTGTTAATATACTTGCACAATATGCAATAGTATGGAGTAAGTAAGTTGATAATACCTCTGCAGCTGCAAACTGTGATTCATGAACAATTGCAACCTCTCTATTTTGTTCCCAGTGTGTGACCAAATCACGAAGGAACTTCAGACGCTGCAGGTAGTTCTCCATTGAAACCTCACTTGCAAGAGTGGCAAGCCTTTGAGCCTCAATGAAAGCATTTCTGTACTTTTGTGTCTGAGATAGTTTGTTTTGATGTATCACTGGAAGAGCTTCAACATGGATAACCTCTCTGTTTTTAGGATTGTCATCAGCAGTTATGTTGCAGTGTTGCCCCATGCTGCGGTTTCTGTAGTAGGATATTTTCCATCGCTCAGCAATCCCCTCTTCATAGAATACACTCTGGCCTAATTTCATGCGGAGTGCAAACACATGTCTGCATGGAAGCTGATTCAAAACAGTGAAATTGCAGGTACAGGATGTACAGTCGACTGAAAGTGTCCCAGATGAGGTTTCCAAGGTATGTTTGCTTGAGTGAGGATTAAGATCGGGTACATTCACATTGTTGGCCAGGTCAATTTGTCTCAAGACAATCTTGCAAGCATATGGAGTGAGTATTTCTGCATAATGTGCTTCTGTGGATGTAGCTCTCAGTGGCAGAATGGGTCTCTTCAGCAACACATTTGATATTCTGCTATTTCTTTCCTGCCGCAGGCAACTAATGACAAGTTGCAGATCCTCAAAAAACTGCCCCAGACTTGAAAATTTTGAGATGACTTGCTTGAGTTTTTGATTAATGCTCTCCAATCGGTTGGTGGTATTGTTGCCATAATGACAGGAATCTTTCAAGCCCATTACCCATTGTTCTCTAATTGGGTGCCAGGATTTTGTGATGTAATCAATTACTGGCTGCACCCCTGTGTCAAGCAGTTCTTTGAAATGGCTTTGATACTCATCTTCTGATTTGGAATAAGCCATTTTCTGAAGTATTTCAAGACACATATCTTTTTGGTGTCCTGTGATGCCCATTTTTTCAACATTGACCTCTCTTTTTAGGCTTCGGAGCACATGGAACAAGCAAAGGTGGAGTTTTGCATTTGGGAATAGGTGCCCATACACATTTCTTTCTGTGAAGTCCTTGTCTGTCAGAATTGTTTTGGTCTTCTCCCATGCAGAATTTAAATCCTTAAAGGTTTTGACAAGCTTCATCATTGTTTCTGTGTTTTCTGTTACCACCACAAAAACAGCCACTATCTCACTTTCGCCGTTGCCATCAACCACAAGCTGCAAATATACAGGCATGTGGAGGTCATTCAGTTTGTACGTGGCATCTACCAACAGCAGTTCAGGAAAAGAGGTAAACTTTTGGTGCATAATCTCATCTTGATAATAAATGCCTTCAAGGATTCCATCTTTTTCGATTACCCTTATTGTGGTGTTACCTGGAAAAAATGAGAGGTAAACATATTTTATTACACATTTGTTTTACAGGTCTGTTTTGGAAGTAATGGTAATGAAGGAAACTTCTTGTACCTGTATCTTTTATCTTGGCCAGGATCTCTTCAAGGTTTCCGGAATCTCCAGGAATGAGCCGCTGTTTCATGTTCGAGATGTCTTTCAGTGTTACTTTTTTCCCAGTAGTTTTTCTGATATGATGTTGAAGAACTTTTTTATTTGGACGTATTTCAATCAGTTTGTTTATTTCTTGAGTTTCAGTCGGGTTTAAGCGCCGAATTTTAGGAATGAATTCAAATGTCTCCTGAAAATGCACACATGCTGTCAGATCTACGAAAAGATTACTTCATCTTCTAAAATATTGGTAAACATAACTAAACTTTACTGTCACATTCACCCTTATTGTGGTGGTGTTTGAGAATGTGAACAGACACAATTGTAACTGTAAATTTTGTTTTGTCTTTGTTTTAGAAGTAATCATAATGAAGAAAACTTGTTACACTTGTATCCTTTATCTTGGCCAGGATCTATGCTTTATACAGTGTGTTCCTCTTTGAGTAAGCTATGGCTCTATAATTGAATCAGTCTGTGTTTTGCTGACAAGTTTTTTCTTGCCTCACTCCCCTTTGGGGGAGCACAGTTGTTTCAGGTGCCCCTGCTCGAGGCTGGATCTTAGATGCCCCCTGATGACTGATGAAATTCCTCCAGTTGCTGCATCAATGGCCTGGGACCCCCCTCACACAGACACCTGCATCAGTGACCTGGACCCCCCAGCTTTCTGATCTGTAACCTCCCTCATCCAGTTAGCCTTTTCCTCTGCTGGATGGGTTTTCATCTTCTGGAACTCAAGAAACCTCTACAGATGGTGGAAGTTTCTTTTAAGTTTTTATATTCTTTGCAGAGAAGATGGGTCTGAGAAGTTATACACTTGTCCTCTTCATTGGAATGAATAGTTTTCTTCTGCATTAGTGGCTAATGTTACAAAAAGGGAACAGATTGTAAAATGTAATGTCCTAAGGACAATTGCTGCTGTTCACACCAGTAACACCGCTTTACCATGACATATCTTAAAAGCTAATTCACTAATTTATAATCTAGTGATTTTAATTTGTGCTTAGATTGTGAATTGCATGTCAAAACACAAGCATTTAGTATACTTTTCTTTTTGGGCCATCTGTGTGTCAAGTTATTGGCCCATTAATGTTGTCTTGTCACATGAATGGAAGCTTAAATCATCTTGATCAACTATTAGATGTGACAACATTCTAGATGATGTTCTTGCATCTACCTTGTCCACAGAATGATTATGAGTTGTGTTCAACTCTCTGATGATGAACTTAGTTTCACCACTTGGAACTCTGAAGACCACTCTTGCAGTGCAGTCTTCTTTGTATGTGCTGAAACACAAAAGCATGGAATGTAGTATTGTATAACTTTTTTTGTACTATATTAAATCAGTGGTTCCCAATGGTAAATGTGAGGATTGAGTGGTGATTTAAAATTTTAAATTATGAGGCATAATTGGGTAAGTTACTGTAAAATTGTAATACATTATATATTACTAGTTACAGGGGAAAAAATTCATGCATTTTTATTACAAATTACTGTCTCAAAAAATGTAACTGAGTTGCACTACTGTGAGTTACTTTGAGCTCATCACACATTTGTTAAGACATTGTACAACACTAATCTTTTATACATTTTAAACATTTATACTTGATTACTGGTTAATTTATCAAAATGTGACGCCACAACACATTTTCCTCATAATATTTGATTCACCTTCAAGACAACAGACAGTATTTTAGAGTTGTTTTGGTCCTGAAGTGTTTCTTTCAATAGAGTATAAAAGAAATGAATTTATATTAAAGTAACTTGTTACTCAGATTGCAACTAGTAATATCACTGGTTTGATCAGTATATCAAAGAAATGTCAGGAATATTTTCTTTTTCATTGCTACATCAACATTGTTTCTAGCCAATGTTAAATTTGTATTTTTACGACCATTTGGCCTAGCAATATCAATTTAATATCTAAGGGTTGTCATGTCACAATCAGTATTTATTGCCGTTTGATATTTAGGGGGTTGTCCTTAAAATTGTCTGTGCATATGGAACAATCAAAATGCCTGTTTTGGAGGTCAGACGTTGGCTGTGCACTATCTGCTGCTAATTTAGAAAGATTTTGTTGCTGGGTTAGAGATTAAGCCTCTAGACATTTCTTGCACAGAAATGCATAAAATGTGGACATTGCACAATTGAATACACAGACTGATGTTTTAAATTAGTACAGTAGGTGGCGGAAGTGCACATAATTTGCGTAGTAGTGAGTAACACTCAGTAAAGTGACGAAGAAGAATGTAATCACAACCGGGAAGCTTGTTGCATGCACTTTGATGCACGCACACTTTGCAAAAAATTTTTTCGGTATAATATCGAAATTTAACGCTGCAGATCAACATGCATTGGTAAGACTTTTACTCAGAGATTTTTGCATCGTCTTACCTAAAATTTTGAAGGCCACTTGCGCCATGCTAACGAGCTGCAAAGTATTCCATCGGTTATAATTTCTTATCTCATGCAAGGTATGTAAATGTATGAAAAATTTGCATTTTACTGTTTCTGTGTGCTTAGATTGTGTGTGATAGACTTTATGAAGGCTCGAGATCGTGACATGATCACTCATTAGGTCAAATGTTAAACCAATGGGTCAGTACCATTATCTACTTTTTTAATATATTTTTATGTAGTCATATGGAAGTTCTGCGAACCTGAAAAGAAACGTGGCTGATTTGCTGTTATTTCTGTTAACCATTGTCGCTTCCCGATCAGATGGTGCTAGCAGAAATTGTTTTAACAGGCACTGGTTTAGCGTTTACTTAAAAAATAAAAGCTCATCAAAGGTGTGTTCTTGATAATGTGTTGGCAATGAAATTCACATGTATGTTGTTTAATAGTTTTTATTTGTAGATTTTATTTAGAGCCCAAAACAGCAACTCAGTCGATTTAATGGCAGTCAAAATCCCCGTGAAAAAATACAAAAATAAATTAATACAAATAAATAAATAACGCATCATTTTGTAGATCAACGTCAAAAAATAATCTTCCTCCGGATCCTCTTCTTTGTACGATAGCTGGACGTCACTTAAGCTGATGAATTGTTAGCTGACTCTCTCTTTTTTTTTTTTCTCAACAACTACCGTTATATACATAATTACTTACCATTCCCATTCTTTACTTACCTTTGATTAGGTCTTTTACCAGTACTTTTTGAAGTAAATGATCGACCTCCCTTGACACAACAATAGACAATTTTTTCATATTTAAGTTTTTGTTCTACGTCACTATTCACTACATAACTTTGGCATTTTCTTTTAAAAGCCGCTATTGTCCGGGTGTCCCTCTTCCAAAAAGCTATATTTTGCTCCCTTTCAAATTCCGCTATCGCATCTTCAATATCTTTTAGCGATTCAAACGTTTTTCCTACTTTTAAAGTCATCTTCTTGACAGAAAATACTGAAATCGGTAACGTTACTGCCAACCGCGGCAAATCTGATGCGCTCGTGCGCACCTTGACAACGGCGTGTCAACTGCGCATGCTCCAATATAGGGACGGCTGAATAGCTGTGAGAGTAGGGAACCGTCAGACGGTAGAATAGACACTTCGTTTTTTAAACAAAAATGTAGGTCTTATACTCGTGACTCACCACATAGCTGCTTAGCCCCAAGGACGTTTTCAAACTTTTAATATAATTTTTTATCGAATTCCCTATGGCAATTTAACATGGGGTTCGAGATTTAGGAACCAGGAAGTGGGCGGTCACTGTTGAGCTCCATTTGAAGCTTCTGCATAACACTTGTACTCAGCTACGTCCTCGTGTTTCTTACTTTATTTATTTATAATTTGCTTTGTTCGGTTTCATTTTGTTGTTTTATGTGATGATGCTCAATCAATATTTTTACAATGATTTCTTATCCTGCCCCACTTAGATACGGTTTGCTCTTGTGTTTACCAATGATGCTAAGCTGTTACAAAACAATGAGATAAATGTATTTACCAGTTGTGATGCAGCAGTTAATCGGGCTGTTCCACGGCTCTTTTGTTCTCCTTTTCCACGTTGGTTGTGCTAATGCTAACTTGCTATGCTAATGCTAATTTCTCTATGGACGTTTGGCTCGTCTCGCTGCAAACGTGAAGTTTTGTCGTTCTGTCCTGAGCTCTAAAACAGCGCAGATTATTTATCGGACATAAGACAAACCAGCAGCATTATTACTCTTTTAAAACTTACTTCTTTCACAGACGCAAAGTTTCGGGGGAAATGACGATCTTCCTGTTTTCCTCTGCTTCTTCTTCCTTGGTGTTTAGTTGGTGGTTAGCAACCATCTAACGGGGCATTACCGCCACCTACTGAACTGGGTCCAGTTTTTTAAAACTAATCCACTCGGATTTTGGATAAAGGATCAGATCAAATCTTGAATATTTCAAAACGAAAAAAAGGTTTACATGATCGAATCAGATGAGGTAATATAATCTTGTCTTTGATGCAGATCAAGCCTCCAGTTTGAGTTTTTCAAAACATTTTCGGTGGATTAGGATCAATTTGATCCAAAAAAAAAAAAAAAAAATCAGAATCAAACTGATCCCAGTGGAAGCGTGGATTTAGAGTAGATTTAAGGCCTAAAATGTAATGAAACTAATTAAAATGTAACAAATAAAATAACATTTGGAAAATACAATATAGCCTATGAGATGTCCTTTTTATTAAAAATATTTTCACTTGATATGTTCATCCATCAGGCTGTAATGATTAAATAGACTAGAACGTATCCAGCCATTCAGTAGGCCTACAGCAAAGTAGACTTTGGCCTCCTAAAAAAAAATAGCTGTCAATATATTCACCAAATTAATATATTTAATTCTGTCACTAATTGTATATTCATAACACTGACACAATTATCATAACTAATTCAATTTTAGTTTGTTTTTTAAACAAGCTTTTTTATAGTTGCCTGAAAATAAAGGTTTGAAATTATCACATTTGATAAACAAAGGGTTCAAATCAACATAAAAAAGAGAAGCAAAGGCATCACTGGTTTTCAAATTCCCTCAGAAATAATGTCTCTTGTAGCACATCCTGTTTATTTTGGCAGAATGCAGGTGGCTGGTCAGGGTTTTCAACAGGCTCGGGTGTAGGACCTGCAGCATCTTCATCTCCATAGAGAGGGACATTGTGCTTGGCAGCAATGTTGTGCAGGACAATATGTACAACTGCTATTTTGCACGCTTTTTGTGGTTCTGCTCTCAAGCAGTCAAATCTTTATTTTCAAATAAAAAAAATATACAACTTATGTTAGGTCCTTTTTGTTCTTCATGAAATGTGACAGCCTATCTAGCACGGTTATCCAGATTTAGTGAACCAGTAAAGTTTAAATCCAGATCAAAGTGATCCAATCCTATGTTGCTTTGAAAAACTGGCTCAAAAATAAGAGATCATGGATAGAAAAAAAATGGATTACTAAATCTGGATCAATTTAATCCAGATTAATCTCGTTGAAAAACTGGGCACTGGGGTGTATAAACCATGCACGACATTTTAAATGCACATCATTATATTAGACTCTTTTAGGAAGATAAACAGTTTTTTCTCAGCAACAGTCAAACTGAGTTGTCACTGTTGGTGTTGATAATGGTCACAGTCAATAAGAACATGTTTCTAGTTGAGAGCAGGAATTACAGTTTCCATTATGATGCCTTCCAACTCTCCATAAAGACAAGTTTAAATAAATAAGCAGATGAAGCAAATCTGTTTGAATAATTCATAATTCTCAGAAACTTTTTTTGTATTAAAAATATTCTATTTAGATATGTCTTGGATGTGCTGCCCCAAACCATGTTACAGTATATGATTTGTGGATAGATTAAACTATAGTACAGGGTCATCATGCATGAGGAATTTATACAAGAACGGATTTTACTCAGAATGCCAACGGATTTCATTATTTTTCTGCAAATATACTCAGTATGATATTTCCATGTGAGTTTTTGATCAACAATAACTCCTAAGATCTTGGTTTGGGTAACTTGATTAATTGAGATTCCATCAATAAAGAGTTTAACATCAGCTTGATTACATGTACTATTTTTTGTATTAAAAAAACATAAAATTTGTCTTTTGAATATTCAGAGAGAGTTGGTTTGCTTTAAACCACTCGGAAATGTTAAGCAATTCTGAGTTTGCTTCTCTTATCAAACAATCAAGATTTGGATGGGACAATAGAAGACATGTATCATCTGCAAACATAAGAGGCAATACATTTTTACAAACATTTCTTAAATCATTTATATAAATTATAAATAAAAGAGGTCCTAAAATGGAGCCCTGCGGGACTCCACAAATGAGTTTACATCTATGTGAGTTTTGGTTGTTAATACACACAAACTGTTCGCGCTGCTTCAAATAGTTTTGTAACCATTTTAAAACACGATTTTTTATTCCGTATAGTTTCACTTTTGTAAAGAGAATTTCATAATTGACTGTGTCAAAAGCTTTTGACAAGTCCAAAAATATACCAAGTGTGTTATTTTTTGTATCTAAATTTGTCGTAATATTATTAGTAAACTGTATAAGGGCCATTTCTGTCAGAGGTGACAAGTAACTAAGTATTTTTACACAAGTAACTGTACTTTTACTTGAGTAGTCAACGCAAGTACTTTTGTCATCTCTGATTTCTGTCGACATATTTTCTCTGAAACCGTACTGATGGTTATATTGTATGCAATTTTCAGATAAATATTTTGACAATCTTACATGAACCAGTTTTTCCAGAACTTTAGAAAACAAAGGAAGAACAGAAATAGGCCAATAATTATTGAAAATTTTAGAATCACCAGATTTAAACAATGGAGTTACTTTGGCTAACTTAAGATTTTTTGGAACAACACCAGTTACAAAAGGCTCAATTATAGATGAGGCTACTTTCTTTATAAGATTAGCTCTCATTTCATCATGTCCTGGAGCTGTGTCCTTCATGCTTAGTGAAAACTGCATGATCTTGTTTTGTGTTGGTAATCAAATGTATTTAAACAAGGATGACATGAGTTACCCCAGGGACACACTGCAAGCGTATTTCGCGCTACGCAAGCCCTACGCGCGTTAAAATAGCCCAACGATGCACGCGTATCGTTTAGAAAACATGCAAAGTCAATGAGACCAGCCACACACCCGGCGCTTGACGCGCGTAAGGGCCCAGACACACAGCAAGCGACAAAAATGACGTGCGTGAACAAGCGAAACTGCAGCCGTGCGTCCACGCATGAGTGGCCACACCGCCAATCGCAGCAGATGCCCCCTGCGCGCCTGTGGTGCGTCAACGCGAGCCACTCATCCTGTGTTTCTCAATGGGAAAGCTGTCCAAGTTTGTCTGTCTGTGTTTCTGCTCATGTATCCCGTCTATAGTGAAAATAATCACATGAATAGGCTTCTATTTCCCCTCTGGACCGGCTGATCACGGCAAACGCGAGGTTTTCAATAGTAAATATGAAAACTCAAGCAGGCAGTCCTATTGAAGCAGGGCTCCGTCACACAGTCCAGGTCTGTCCCAGGACGTGTGGTGCTGATGGCAAGTACACACATACAACTGTAGAAGCCTGATTTCTCTGTATTCTCTGTATTCTACGCTTCTACGCAACTACGCCAGCGTCAAGCGACAAAAAAATAGGTTGGATTCTTTCGCTCCCGATTCTCACGCGCCCAACGCTCGCACGACGTCACGCTCGCTACGCGCGTCAAGCGCCGGGTGTGTGGCCGGTCTCATTGACTTTACATGTTTTCTAAATGATACGCGTGCATCGTTGGGCTATTTTTAACGCGCGTAGGGCTTGCGTAGCGCGAAATACGCTTGCAGTGTGTCCCTGGGGGTAACGAGCGTGACGACGTGCGAGCGTTGGGCGCGCGAGAATCGGGAGCGAAAGAATTCAACCTATTTTTGTTGTCGCTTGACGCTGGCGTAGAGGCGTAGAAGTGTAGAATACAGAGAATACAACGAAATCAGGCTTCTACAGTTGTATGTGTGTACTTGCCATCAGCACCACACGTCCTGGGACAGACCTGGACTGTGTGACGGAGCCCTGCTTCAATAGGACTGCCTGCTTGAGTTTTCATATTTACTATTGAAAACCTCGCGTTTGCTGTGATCAGCCTGTCCAGAGGGGGAATATGAACCTGTTCATGTGTTTTTTTCACTATAGACCGGATACAAGAGCAGAAACACAGACAGACAAACTTGAACAGCTTTCCCATTGAGAAACACAGGGTGAGTGGCTGGCGATGACGCACCACAGGCGCGCACGGGGCATCTGCTGCATCTGGCGGTGTGGCCACCCATGCGTGGATGCACGGCTGTAGTTTCGCTTGTTCACGCACGTCATTTTTGTCGCTTGCTGTGTGTCTGGGCGCTTAGAGATTGATGGGGTTGTTTTACTCGCTGATACTATATCTTTTGCCAGTGAAGAACCTATATTCACAAAAAAAATCATTGAAGCCATTAGCTACATCAAAAGGGTTACTATAACTTTGAATGCCATCTGATAATTGAGA
Source organism: Mugilogobius chulae (assembly GCA_038363315.1). Lineage (NCBI taxonomy): Eukaryota > Metazoa > Chordata > Actinopteri > Gobiiformes > Gobiidae > Mugilogobius > Mugilogobius chulae. Next base: position 20,597,051 of record CM076414.1, read on the forward strand.
TGGTAAAGCTCTAGACATTCGTTTTTTATTAAGTAATTCATTTATAGTATTCCAAGTATTTTTTATATTTTTACTAAAATTTTTGATTTGTTAAGAATGTTTATAAATTTGTTTTTGTAGTTTTTATAACATGAAATATTGAAAGGTGTGGTACTAACAACTGATTTTTTTTATATAATTTATATTTTGTAATAGAAGACTTTTTTTTATTGCTGGTGTGATCCATGGCTTATTTGCTTTTTTCCTTTTTCTTTGTACAAAGGAAAACATTTGTCAAACAAAAATGATAATATATTCATAAATTCTAAATATGCTAATTCGGCTTCCTGATGTTTGTAGACCTTGTCCCATGAAATCTTGGCCAGTGCAAAGCTCCTAATTTTTCTGAGTAAATTTTGATATTTCCAACTATAATCAGATTTGTTCTGCAAAATGTTGGTCAAAAAATGAAACACAGGGAGATGATCTGAAATATCACTGAGCAAAACACCTGCAGTAATTTCTTTTTCAAAAACGTTTGTCAATATATTATCAATTAGAGTTGCGGAGTAGCTTGTTATCCTTGTAGGTTTGTCAATAACTGGAAAAAAATAACTTGCATAGAGTGTATTCAAAAAAGTTGTTGTGGAATTTGCTTCACCTTTCATAGCTGTGGAAGGAAAAGTCAAAAGACAGTTTTAGCTGGAACTTGATCGTGGAGGGTGCACCACCAGCTGGTCATGCTTCAGAAAAGCAAAATTGCCCTTTGTCCTCTCTTCTTTCAGTTTGGGAGCAATTCTTTGCGTTTTAAACGAACCATATCCGAAAAATCTTCATTTACAAAGATGTTTGTGCCTTTGAAACAATTTGTTCTCTTCAGAATTTCTTGCTTATCTTTATAACGAAGGAGTTCAATCAGAATAGATCTTGGTCGTGCTGGATTAGGTTTTCCAATCCGTTGTCCTCTTTCAAATTTGAAAGCTTAAGGTCTATTTTCAGATGTTCCAAAAAAAGTTTCTTTACTTTTGACTCAGTTTCACTCCATACTTCCAACTTTGAATTTGGAGCTCCATCAACGATAATGTTCTTTTTTCGTGATTTATTATCCATATAATCCAGTTTAGCTGACATGTTGTTTAAAGAAGCTTGGTATTCAGCCAGGCTTCCTGAGATAACTTGACGTTTTTCCAGCTCTCTGGTCTGCTGAAGTTCTCATTTCATCAAAGTCAGCTTGAGAAAACTGGAGGCTTGTTTTTAAATCTTGAATGTCTTTAGTCACAGTTAAGACATCTTTAACCAGGTTGTCCATGCGTGCAAACACAGAGTCCACAATCACTTGAACACATGATCTGAAGCTTTTTTCATGTTGATCAAGAAGTTCTTTGTAGAAAGACTTTTGTTGTTCAAGCAATTCCTGGACAACTGGCAAATTAACAAAGTCATCGATTTGATGATACCTTGACTTGATAATGCAGCAGTGATGACAATGGGCTGGAACAGGCCTGGTTTTCAATCTGCAAATTATCTCCATAATCACCAAACATCCACTCTTCTTTCATCCAGAATTGAAAAGTATATCCGATGAAGTTTGTTTTAGCGTAGAAATGTCATTTCTGCATAAAGCAGACAACTGTTTTGTGTGTCTAAAGTTTGAGGCAGTAAAATGTTTCATTCATTACAAACTCATCATTCACAGATCATATACTGTCAAAAATATTCATTCATTTGCGGAGTGATCTACTCAGTGGATTGTGGGATGTCTCCTAGCTCCTTACCGGCTGTAAGTTAGCTTAAGATAGGAAGCATACAGGCTCCTACTTCCTAACTGCACTATTCGGACAGTTCTGCTGCTACTCTTTTCAAAACGACAGGTTTTCCTTTTTCACAGCTGCTGCTTTTCTTTTCATAACAGCAAAGTTTTACATGTTTACGATGACTCGACCCACGTCGAAAAGTCTTTTCACACTTTTCACAGGCAAATATCTTCTCTCCAGTGTGAATCAGACGATGATCAGTGAGACTTGGTAATTGTCTAAATGTTTTACTGCAGTATTCACACACGTATGGCTTCTCTCCACTGTGGACTCTCATATGAATTTGAAGTGTAATGAGTCGTGTAAACGCTTTCCCACATTGGTCACATTTATATGGCCTTTCTGCTGTGTGGGTTCTCATATGAACTTTAAGGTTACTAGACTGTGTGAACGCTTTGTCACATTGGTCACATTTAAATGGTTTTTCTCTAGTGTGGATTCTGGTGTGAGTTTTGAGAGATTCTGCTCTAGAAAAACTGCTCCCACACAGTTCACACTCATGTGGTTTCTCTTGAGTGTGAATTCTCATGTGAACTTTTAGGTGACTTGAATTTGTAAATTGTTTTCCACATTCGTCACATTTAAATGGTTTTTCTCCAGTGTGGACTTTGATGTGGCGTTTGAGACTTCCTGCTGTAGAAAACCTTTTCTCACACAGTTCACACTTGTATGGTTTTTCTCCAGTGTGAGTTCTGTAATGCTCTTTGAGTTTGGAAGCATGGGACCATATTTTTCCGCAGCGGTCACAGGTGAAGCTCATTCTGTTGATGGACTTTGTAGATCTGCCATAAACACAAAAATGAGACGTCAAAACAATCATATTTAATATAAACATTTTATTCCACTGCTGAGAATGGTGTTTTTAGAGTGATATGTGTTACTTTTGTACAAGAATGCGGAGAGCATAAGAAGTAAAGCTGCACAATTTGGAAATATTTTAATATAACTTTTTTATATTTTGTCTTACTTCTGAAGTCTAATTTATAAAGCGTGCGTTCGTACAAAATGTTACGTTCGTCATTTTACACGTTACTGTGTGATTTATAAAAAAGATAACTTGACAAGAAATGAGCAATCCAATCTCAAATTTCTCAACTCTGTGTCTATGAGGTTTCATAGATGAGGCAGATTGAGATTTGAGCTGAGAGTAATGAGAAAGTTTTCAAAGTTTTGTTTGTGTGTACACAAGTTTTATAAATGAGAGACCCCTGATATTACTACACTCATCATTGTGATTTACACTACAAAGTTGGCTGGACTGCTTTGAAAAAATGCAGAATTATACACACTTACATTTAAAAAGCTATCGTGCCAAAAATCTCAATTTTAGATTTATGCTCCTCACTTATGGAACTCTCTTTGGATGAGTTTAGATGCAGCTCGTCTTTGACCATTGCAACTGTTTTGTTTGATAATGTATTGTGTAGTCTTTGGTGTATCCTGCATCTTATTCATTGTTTTATGCTTTTAACCTACACATTATGTTTTAACATGTGTCAAACATTGCTCAGTGTTTTTATGAGCTCTTTCATTCACTTGACTCTGAGTTCAGAAGCTTTAGTCCTGATCTCAGACAGAAAAATGGGACCAAAGATTTAGTTCAGTCTGTGATTGGGATTCACACTTCACACATGTGATTTTTATCTGGAGAACTTGTGTTTTTATCTAAAACCAACCATTCAGGGGGGAAAATAATTTGTATTTTGGTTTGTGAACTGTAATTTACTAAATTGTATGAAAATATCTACAGTTATGGTCAGAGGAGCTAATACATTAATGCTACTTTTGCAAGAGATTATATAAGTGCAAAACTGTAGAAATATTTACTGTATCTGTCTTTGTGTCTTGGAAAACTATTTACAAATGTGTGCTTTTATTGATTACAGCAAGGCATTTGACTCTGTGTGGTGAAACGCATTGTGGTATAAGCTAATAAAATCTTGAATTAAAGGCAAATTTTTGGAAGTTGTTAAAACATGTACAAAAATATAAAATCATGTGTATACGCCAATGGAATTCAATCAGAGTACTTTATTAGTAGGAAAAGAGTCAGGCAAGGTGAAAACCTGTCACCGATGCTCTTTGCACTCTTCATTAATGATTTGGAATCATACCTGTTGCAGAATGGCTGCACTCAAATTAAAATAGAAGACCCAGTTATTGATGTGTACATGAAACTTTTACTGTTGATATATGCCGATGACACAATAGTAATGTCCACAACAAAGCTGGGCTTACAGAAAGCAATAGATGTAATGTGTGAATACTGTAATAAGTGGAAGTTAAAGATTTATAGCGAAACAACAAAAATTATTGTATTTGGACGAAGAAAAGTAAAAGGCGGGTTTAATTTTTCATGTAATGAAATTGTACCATATTTTAAATATTTAGGACTTATATTTAAACACAATGGGTCCTTTAAGCTTGCAATCTAAGATTTAAATGATGCGGCCACACGAGCAATGTTTGCTGTTCTTGCAAAAACCAGAAAGAACAATCTCCCACTAGATGTCACCCTAGAGCTCTTTGACAAGTTGGTCACACCTGTTATGTTCTATGCCAGTGAGGTCAGGGGGTTTGAGAAAATAGACCTACTTGAAAAATTACACCTACGTTTTTTGAAATATGTTCCTAAAGTGAAAATGTCCACCTGTAATAATATGGTGTATGGTGAATTAGGTCGAATTCCTATTCAAATAACAATTAAAACACATATTTTTGGATATTGGGGTAGACTTGTGCAAAGCAAGGAGGTAAAATTTACTAAATGATGTACACCCATCTGCACTATTTTTATATTACAGGAGAATACCACTCCCCATGGCTACACCAGGTAAAGACTATTTTGGACGACTGGCCGGTACAATGGCATTGAGAGATGTCTAAGAATCTGTCATCTGTGCAATGAAGGTGGAGTTGGTGACGGATATCATGTCATGTCTGTCTGTACAAACAACTGTGTAATGTTACGAGAGAAATATCTTCCTATGTTACACTTGAAGAATGTCCCAAATATACAATAATATCTTTATTTCAGTCACAAAAGACCAAATGTTGTGTAAATTAGGTGCCTTTCTAAAAGGAGTTATTGTCTTTATACATGAATTATTTTTTACTGTCAAATATGTCTAGAAATGTACAAAATGTACTATATCTTACTTTGTCAGTGAATGTATTTTGATTTGTTTTGTGCACCATACCATGTATATGGTGATGAGCAAAACCAATAAATGAAAAACAAAAGTGTTCTTTTGTACTTTTGTTCTTAAATCAATTTACAATGATGTAAATTTTGTACTTTTACTTAAGTGAATACGTTTTAGCAATCCAATGCCCAAACTGAAAGTCATAAAAACTAAATACATGTAACAGACCGTTTATTTGAAGCTTCTGCATAACACTTGTACTCAGCTGCGCCCTCGTGTTTCTTACTTTATTTATAATTTCTTTGTTCTGTTTCATTTTGTTGTTTTATGTGTTGATGCTCAAGGCTCTTTGAGTATTTTAACAATGATTTCGTAAACATACCCTGTCCCTCTTAGATACGGTTTGCTCTTGTGTTTACCAATGTAGATTATAAGATGCTACATACTAAGCTGTAACAAACAGTGAGATAATGTTCTTACCAGTGGTGCAGCAGTTTATCGGGCTGTTCCACGGCTCTTTTGTTCTCCTTTTCCACGTTGGTTGTGCTAATGCTAACTTGCTATGCTAATGCTAATTTCTCTATGGACGTTTGGCTCGTCTCGCTGCAACGTGACGTTTTGTCGTTCTGTTTAGAGCTTTAAAAACAGTGCAAATTATGTATCGGACATAAGACAAACCAGCAGCATTATTACTCTTTAAACTCACTTCTTTCACTGACGCAGAGTTTCAGAGGAAATGACGATCTTCCTGTGTTTTCCTCTGCATCTTCCTTGGTGTTTAGTTGGTGGTTAACAACCATCTAACGGGGCATTACCGCCACCTACTGAACTGGGCCCAGTTTTTCAAAACTAATCCACTCGGATTTTGGATAAAGGATCAGATCAAATCTTGAAAATGTGTTTTTCAAAAGGAAAAAAGATTCACATGATCGAATCAGATGAGGTAATATAATCTTGACTTTGATACAGATCAAACTTCCAGTTTGGGTTTATCAAAACTTTTTCAACAGATTATTATCATTAAGCTAAAAATCAGAATCAAACTGATCCCAGTGTGTAATTTTAATGTCTATGTATGTATTTATTTGTTTGTAATGTATTGGATTTTGCTGCCACTTGGTCAGAACTCCCTTGAAAATTAGGTTTTTAATTTCATTGGGACTGTCTAGTAAATAATAAATAAAATAAACTTTTTGTCAGATGTTTATTTAGGACAATGTACAATTACATTTAGCACAATGGAAGAGATGGTCGCACCAGATTCTAGCTTACGTGTTACTGTGACGTTTACATGCTGCAGAAGCACGAGAAACGCAACAACAACCAGACTGGTGCATCTGCCTTGTGAAAGCGGCTCTTAAAATGTCAAATAAAGAAGGAACGTCGTCTGGTGGGCTCTTCACACTGAGTCCTGTGCGTTGTCCACTACACCACCTAACAACAGACATCACCCTGTATTATTCTACATGAGTGTCACAGACATGTAGTTGTCCTGTTACATTAAAGTGTTTTTTTTCATACATCACACTGCCTCTAGACTTCTTTTCTGTTGTTCTGTATTTTTCCATAGATTCTTGTAGAGCACTTAATTATTAACTACATTACTAAACCCAGTTAGCACTCACTTGTGTTTTATAAATACAAATTCATTTAGATATGTGTCTAGATATGTGTCTGTTGTTAATAAAACAAAAACTAAAACTCTTAACCTAAAAAAAAATTAAGTAAAATTAAAATAACAAAATTATTCTACGCTGGTCTTCACTTCTCAGTCTGGACTCTGAAGTCTAATCTCCAGCTTTTTGAGTCTGACTTTGGGTTCACATGATCCAGCCTCAGCAGCTCTGTCTTCTTTAGTTTGTTCAAGACGACACAACTTCAGATGAGCAGGTTTTCTGACAGTCCTCCTTCAAGCTGCTGCTTTTCTCTTCAAAACGGCAGGTTTTCACATGGCGCCAATGAATTGACCTGTATCCAAAGTCTTTCCACACTCATCACAGGCAAATATCTTCTCTCCAGTGTGAATAAGACGATGCTCTATGAGGCTTGATGAAGTTCTAAATGTTTTATTGCAGTATTCACACACGTGTGGCTTCTCTCCTGTGTGGATTCTCAAATGAAGTTTCAGTGCAGAAAAATGTCTGAACCCTTTTCCTACACTGGTCACATTTATACGGCCTTACTCCTGTGTGGATTCTCATATGAACTTTAAGGTTACCAGACACTGTGAACGCTTTTTCACATTGGTCACATTTAAATGTTTTTTCTCCAGTGTGGACTCTGATGTGTCTTTTGAGATCTGTTGATGTAGAAAAACTGCTCCCACACAGTTCACACTCATGTGGTTTCTCTTGAGTGTGGATTCTCATGTGAACTTTTAGGCGACCAGAATTTGTAAATTGTTTTCCACATTCTTCACATTTAAATGTTTTTTCTCCTGTGTGGACTCTGCTGTGGCGTTTGAGACTTCCCGTGTAGAAAACCTTTTTCACATAGTTCACACTTGTATGGTTTTTCTCCAGTGTGAGTTCTGTAATGCTCTTTGAGTCTGAAAGCACAAGGCCATGTCTTTCCGCAGCGGTCACAGGTGAAGCTCATTCTGTTGATGGACTTTGTAGATCTGCCATAAACACAAAAATGAAACGTCAAAACAATCATATTTAATATTAAACATTTTATTCCACTGCTGAGAATGGTGTTTTTTTTTAACTTTTGTACAAGAATGTGGGGAGCATAAGTAGGCTGCACGTTTTGGGAATTTATCATATCAATTTTATTTTGTCTACTTCTGAAGTCTAATAATTTATAAAGCGTGCGTTCGTACAAAAATGTTACGTATGTCATTTTGCATGTTACTTTGTGATTTATAAAAAGATAACTTGACAAAGAATGAGCAATCCAATCTCAGATTTCTCAACTTTGTGCCTCTGATGTTTCAGAGATGAGGCAGAATGAGATTTGAGCTAAAAGAAATTAGAACGTTTTCAAAGTTTTGTTTGTGTGTACCTTTCAATAAGAATTCTACACAAAGTTTATAAATAAGACCCTTGATCATTACTACACTCATTACAGTGTGTTTTAATGTGTGTTCTTGTAATCCGGGCTTTAGCTGCTGAGGCAAATAAAGTTTTACCACTTAAAACAACAAATCAGTTTCACATCAAACATTGCTCAGGTGTTTTTATGAGCTCTTTCATTCACTTGACTCTGAGTTCAGAAGCTTTAGTCCTGATCTCAGATAGAAAAATGGGATTAAAGATTTAGTTCAGTCTGTGATTGGGATTCACACTTCACATGGGATTTGTTTCTGAAGGACTTTTGTTTTTATCTAAAACCAGCCATTCAGGGGGATAAATAATTTGTATTTAGGTTTGTGAAGTGTATTTCCTATATTGTTGTAAGAAAATATCTACAGTTATTGTCAGAGGAGCTAATACAGTGATGCTACTTTGCAAGAGGTGATATAGTGTAAACTAGAGAAATATTTACTGTATCTGTCTGTGTGTATGTGTTCTTTTTACTTTCGTTCTTAAATCAACTCACAATAATGTAAATTTTGTACTTTTATTTAAGAGAAGTTTTAGCAGTACAAACTGACATAAAACCGTAAATGTAAACGACCGTTTATTTGATCTCTGCATAACACTTGCACTCAGCTGCGTCCTCGTGTTTCTTACTTCATTTAATTATATTTGCTTTGTTCTGTTTCATTTGTTGTTATGTGTTGCTGCTCATTCATGCTCTTTGGTATTTTTACAATGATTTCTTACCCTGCCTCTTTACCGTTTGCTCTTGTGTTTACCCAGTGCAGATTATCAGATACTAAATACTAAGCTGTGACAAAACAGTGAGATAAATGTATTTACCAGTTGAGATGCAGCATTTATCGGGCTGTTCCACGGCTCTTTATTCTCCTTTTCCACGTTGGTTGTGCTATGCTAATTGCTATGCTATGCTAATTTCTCTATGGACGTTTGGCTCGTCTCGCTGCAAACGTGAAGTTTTGTCGTTTAGTCCGAGCTCTAAAAACAACGCAAATTAATTATCGAACATAGAACAAACCAACAGCCTTAATACTCTTTTGTAACTCACTTCTTTCACATACGCAGAGTTTCAGAGCACATGACGATCTCTTGTTTCCAGCAGAGTTACGGGCTGGCGCACTTCTTCGTGTTGTTTAACAGTCGCACCAACTTATTGAGTGTATTACCGCCCTCTACTGCTCCATGTGTATTATGACACATGGACTGATACACAAACGACCGACTCTTAATTCCTGTATACATCGAGAGCTAATAGCACCAAATCCCTCTGTCCCTGTAAATTAACTGCTTTAGCAGGATGTTGCTCTGTCTGCTCTCTGCACTGCTGCTCCTACTGGTTTAAAGTTTATCTACAAAACAGT